>CM053622.1:173567045-173584210 GCA_028646595.1 Phalanger gymnotis
AGGGTCAGGGGAATCCATACCTCTTTCTCCTTGGAGACAGAATGGCTAAATCCCATCTTTGGATGTATTTGCTTTTTTTTTTTTTAAGGTCTGTTTTCTCTTTTTTTTTTTCCTTCTTAACACTGTACACACATGTGCACACATAGCATTTTACTTCTGTTCTTCAGGAAACTCCAATGGCACAAGCTACTGGGAGAGGGGAAGCCTTAGACAAAGGCACAGTCTCACCATAGGAAGAAACTCTGTGCCAGTGACACTCATTATACCTAAAACTCAGGAATGCTGTTCTTTCAGTGGCCTGGCATGGAGTGCTGTGGGCCCAACTCCATTGATTTTGTTTGGTACCGTATGCTCTTATGCCTAAAGTGACCTTACAAAGATGGCATATGGGTGGCATGGTGGGCCAGGAACATCTTTGCCTGCCCAGCTTCTTCCTTATTCCAGTTCTGTTCTCCTGACTAACCTGACTTCTCTACTCCCAGGTTGATTTACCTTCTTACCATGGCAGAATCCACCTGTTTGTATACACACTGTCACTCTGTCTTTTGATGCCTGGCTGTGCAGAGTACAGCCAAGTATTATTGCTTGATAGTCCTTACCTAGATTTCTTGTTATGTAGGCATGTGATAGCCAAAATTTAGTTCTGGGCTATTTTCTGTTCTGTTCAACCCCCAAAAGATTAGTTTATTTAAAGTTCATGAAATAGATAAACACAAAAGACCAAGTATTCGAAATACCTATGTCTTGCTAACAGGTAATACTAAGAAGAAAATGGCAGTGTTCTTTCTTTTTCTTTTTGCAGGGCAGAGGAAATGTTTTTTGTTGCAGATGATAACTTGTCTGCAGTCCAAACCAAAGCTCTATGGACAAGTTGTGTGTTCTTTCCAAAGGGGCTGCAGGTTCCTAGGTGCCGGGGTAGTGGAATAATGCTTGAAGTATATGCAGGGAATGAACTCCCTTGGACATTTGGCCTGTAAGATGCTTTAAGAATGTCACTAAGTTTTACATAATAATAAAATAATAAATGTTGGGAGATGTCTGTCTGTGGCAGTAATTGCCTCAGAGTTAACCTGTGATGTGACTTACATCAGGCACTTTTCTGTTGACTATATGCTACACATTCTGAAGTGTTCACAGTATTTGTTGATTTTGGCGACTTTAAATAAACACATACATGAATTCAATGGGGAGCTTTTTTGAGTGAATTCTAGGTTCATATATTTTTTAAGGGTGGGAAAAATACTTCTGAGATCATTGAGTCCAGTCTCTTCCCTTTATAAAAATGGCTTCAAAGGATTATGACTTGCCCTTGTTCCTTTCATCCCTTGGCCTACCTCCTCAGCTCAACCCTGCCCCAGAGCTTTCCCACAAAGGGTCAGCACTAATCCGTCAAGCAACAAACATTTATTAATCTGCCAAGCACACTAGGGATACAAAGAAAAAACTGGGTCTCTGCCCTCAAAAAACTTACATTCTAATTGTGAGCAAAATACACAAAAAAATTTACATGTGAGATATATACTGTACAAAGGGAAGACACTGGAGGGGTAGGGAAACAAAGTGGGAGAGGCAGGCCTCACGTGAACATGTTATCTCTGTCCCTACTATTTCTACTTGACCAAGATTTTCTCTTCCCCAAATCACTAAACTTCGAGGTCGGGGCACCTCTGCTGCACAAGCCATTATTCTGGAACACCCAGTTTTCTCCAGGGCGATGCATTCCATGAATTGTCAGCCCTGTGTATTGCACTCATTTTTACATTCATTGGGTATTGATCAGCCAGTTTATTAATGAAGTCCTGAAAGAGTGTGAATGTGTGTGTGTGAGCTCTCTTGTCTCTTTCTCCCCACCCCCTTCCTCTCTCTCTTCCCCTCTTCTTGTATATATTATTAAACATATACAAGCATGATTTGGAGGAGAGGAATGAGGATATCTAATTTAATGAAAAATTTTGATCACATACCAGGCGTGAGGAATGGCATTCTTTGGAGTTGACAATCCTGGACAACGAGGTAGGGAAAAAATTTTCTCCAAATAAAAATGAAACACTTCTAATTACATATTTACACTTAACACTACCAAGTGCACTTGTATTATCCATATATAAAACTCCTTTTGCTGCAATATCGATCCACTTTTTAACTGGAAAATGCAACTGCTTTGAGTGTAATTCCTTTGGGGGAGTCAACCAATCAACATTTATTAGATGCTTACTAACTCTGTCAGGCACTGTGCTAAGTGCTGGAGATACAAAGACAAAAAGAATGAAATGATTCCCTGCCTGCAAGGAACTTCCATTCTAATGGGTGAGAGATAACCATGTACATATGACTAGATATGTACTGAATATATACAAAATGAATACAAGATAGTTTTGGAGAGTGTTAAGGACCCAGGTTGCCCAACTGTGCAAGTTAAACAGGTTTATTATTCTTGGCCCTAGGTTGCTCAGCCTTGCAAAAGTAAGGTGAGATCCTTCAGTACACGTGGCGGAAAGAGTCAGAAAGCAGCTAGGTTTGGTTTAGGGTGACTCTACTGTGTGTGTTTAAAAAGGAACGTGCCAAACTGGATGGAAACTGAAAGAAACGGAAGGCTAGTAACTTGTTTTTCTGTGTGACTTATTACTAATTCTACTTGTTAATTAATCATTGAGATTTGCTTGGTGATGAAGTCTTAATGGGCTCCAGAAGGTCACAGGTACAAATCACACTTGTCAGATTTTGATGAACTCTTCCCAGAAGCTCTAAGTGACTTATGCCTTGCACTAGAATTATGCATCCCAGCCCATTTTTACAAGTGAATACCTCCCAGCTGGGCAGTCGGCTCTATAATAGCCAAAAGGTAACTGCATCTTCGTTGGTTCTTTAGTATCTATGAGCAAAGTGGGGTACAGAGGCAATAGCCTGAAGAAGGAAGCTGGAACTGTAGAAGTATTTGTTAAGCACCTAATGTGTGCCAGGAGCTCTGCCAATTGCTGGGGATACAATGATAGGCAAAAAACAGTCTCTGCTCTCATAGTGGGAGAGCAACCTGAAAACAGTGTACCAGTAAACTATATACAGGATCAATTGGGAATAATAAAGTGAAGACTAAGATAAAGGACAACTGGGAAAGGCTTCTTGCAGGAGGTGGATTTTAGCTAGTGCTTGAAGAAACCAGGAGGCAGAGAGGAGGAGGAGAAGGAGCATTCCAGGTTTGGGAGGTATGGGGTTTTTCATTCAAGGATCAGCAAGGAGGCTAGTGTTGCTGGATGACCCCACAGTATAATGTAGAGAGTACTGAAAGGTAAGAGGGGGCCAGGTTGTGGAGGACTTTGAATGCCAAAGAGAGGATTTTATATTTGTGCCTAGCAGTGATAAGGAGCCATCGAAAGTTGAGTAGGGTGCTGTGCTTAAGGAAGATCACCTTGATGGCTGAGTAGAGACAGATGATGTAGGCAGACCAGCCTAGCAAGCTATTGTAATAGTCCAGATGTGAGACAAAGAAGGTATACAGCGTGGTAATGGCCATGCTGGAGGAGAGAAGGGAGCATTTACAGGAGATATAATGAGGAGGTGGATGAGAAGTCAAGGACGCATAGGTTGTAGGCCTGGGTAACTGGATAGTACTGTCCTTCACAGTAGGGATAGGGAAAGGCTTCCTGGAGAAGGTGGGGTTTTAGATAGGACTTGAAGCTAATGAAGCTGGGAGGCAGAACTAAGGAAGGAAAGCATTCCTCGTGTGGGAAATAGTGAAAATGCCCATTCAAAGAGATCAGTATCCAGGGTCACAGAGTAGCGAGGAAGATAAGGGATAAGAAGACTGGAAATTGGTGGGTTGGAGCACAGCTGACAAGGGCTTTAAAAGCTAAACAGGATTTCATATTTGATCCTGGAGGTGATAGGAAGCCACTGGAGTTTACTGAATAAAGGAATGATATGATCAGATCTGTGTTTTAGGAAGAGTAATTTAACAGATGAGAATAAACTGGATTGGGGAATAGGGAGTCTGGCCAGAAGAAGCCTCTTGGAGTACGGTGTGAGGTGATGAGGGATCTGCACCAGGGTGGTCTTAGTACCAGAGAGAGAAGAGTATGTTTAAGAAATCTTACAAAGGTAGAAATTACAAAGTCACTAACTGACTATGGGGAATGAGAGAGAGGATGGCTATCATGTGGAGTAGCTGTTAGATCTCCATGGCCTCCTAGAGCAGAACCAGGAGCATTGAGTATAAGTTGCAAAGAGGGAAATTTAGGATTGACCTCAGGGAAAATTTCTAAGACTTAGACCTGTCCCAAAGTGGAAAGGACTTGCCTCTAGAGGTGATGTATTCCCTCTCCTTGGAGGTCTTTAAGCAGCAGCTGGATGACTGATTGTCAGATGTGTTATAGTGTGTTGGACTAGGTGGCCAATTCTCAAATTCTGATTCAGAGACATGGCTGTAAGAGTCTTCAGGGACCATCTAGTGAGTCCAGCCGGATTGTACAAATGAGAATACCGAGGCCCACCAAGTGAAGTTGCCATTGGTCACGTAGTACAGTGGCTCTTATTCATATCCTATTTTGGAAAGGAAAGTTTACATTAAAAAAAGCCAAAGGAAAGGGCAAAGATTGTTCATAACACCACTCCCCATTCCCCTTCAACATTAGCTATTGGTGTATTCCTAGGAGAACTTTCTCCTTTGGAGTTGAGGGGACAAGAATGTGGCTTTATTGCTTAAGATTTCTCTGTTTTTAAGTGCCTGGGGCAGAGGGTGGCAAGTATGTGGTCCACTTCACCCTCAAGCTGTTGGATCTGCGACCAAATGGAATTGGCAAAGAGCCACCTGGGCCCTGCTAACCTCAGCTTTTTCTGCTCTGGTGAGGACTGAATCAGATTAGGAAGAGAAACCATTTTCATAGCTAGATTCTTATTAAATTTCCCGAGTATTTGACGATGGAGAGAGAAATGATGAAGAACATAGGTTTTAGGGCTGAAAAGAACTGTAAAGTCAACAAGCCTTTATTAAGAGCCTGTTTTGTGCCCACCACTGTGCTAAACTAAAACATGGAGAGGGGGAAGAAAGCCAGTAATAACAAAAACAACCCAATAAAAATCTTTGCTCTCAAGAAGCTCAGTCTAATGGAAGAGACAATAACCAAACAATTATGCACAGACAGGCTATTTAAAAAAAAAAAAGGATAAAGGAGAAAATCACAAAGGCAAGGCACTGGTATTAAGAAGGATCAAGAAAGGCTCCTCATAGAAGGTAGAATTTTAGCTGGAATTTAAAGGAATGAAGCCAGGAGACAGAGGCAGGGATAGGGAGCATTCTAAGCATGAGCACAGCCAATGAAATGAGTGGAAGTATTAAGTGGGAGGAACAGGAAAGAACCAATGCCACTGGATCCAGGAGTATGTGGAGGGGAATGAAGTATAAGGAGACTGGAAAGATGGAAAGGGATTGGGTTATGAAGGGTTTTAAAACCCAAAGAATTTTATATTTATTCTAGAGCCACTGGAGTTTATTGAATAGAGGCGATGTGGGTAGGTCCACATTTTGGAAAGATAAATTTGAGAAATGAGGCAGGAAGACTATTGGCAATGGTCCAGGCCATGAAGTGATGCTGAAGACATCAACAAAGGCACTGAGATTGGAAGGTAGAATCCAGGTCAAAAGAGGGGTTAGGGCTGGAAAAGCAGATGTCATTTATATAGAGATATTAATTAAATCCATAGGAACCAATGAGATCATCAAGTAAAATAGTATAGAGGGAGAAAAGAATAGGACCGAGGGCAGAGTCTTGGAATACCCATCCTTAGTGGGCCTAACTTTGAAGGAGATCTAGTGAAGGGGGCTTCACTCAGGTTGGAGGAAAACCAGGAAAGCACCGTTATGAAAACAGAAATGAGAATATCAAGGAGAAAGGGATGATTGACGATGTCAAAGACTGTAGAGGGGTTCGGAAGGATGAGAACTGAGAAAAGGCCTTTAGATTTGGGAATTGGGTAACTTTGGAAAGAGTCCACCTTTCTTATTTTGCAGGTGGTCAAGTTGAGGACCAGAGAAATGAGGTCCTCTCCCTAAAGTACGTAAATAGCAGAGGAATTTGAACTTGAGTCCTCCAAATCCGTTTTTCTTCCCATTACACTAAGATGCAATCCAAACATTAACAATCCTCCCAAACACCTCAGAATCCTCCTTCACTGTGGCTACAGAAGATCATTTAAAGGAATCCAATGATGAGTGGTACACAAAACGACCTAATCTGGCCTGGGCATCTTCATGTCTTAGGTTCCCTCTTACCTGATTTCCCTCCTCTCACTTTCCCTGCATCAGAGGAAGAGTGACTCATTTCTGTTTCTAGAATGATAAAGCTTGCTTCCAAATATATAGGACAGACTTCCTTGTTGAGGGAGGCCAGGGCTTTTTGGGAGACATTCAAACCTCTCAGGCAGTATCTCAGCTGAAAAAGAAGAGTGAAGAAAAGAGCCTGAAGGTACCTGCATTTGAGCTTATAAGGTTTGGCTTGATGCCACATTCAGTGACAGATGTCTTCCTTCATGTCTTCTTTCTAATGTAAAAGAGAGATGTACTTAATTGTTCTTGAGTTTCTGACAACTGTTCATGGTGTGTACCTTTAACAGGGCCAAACTGGGTAACTCCACAAGCGTATATCACTAGCTTATGTAACAGGCTGTAGCTGTGCCTTATTACCTTATGGTGTTTATGATGACAGGCACTAGAGGAACATTCTGCTGGTTCATTTGCTTCTAAATGATTACAGGGCATCCGTTTTTTCTATGGCATGCCAAAGCTTGAAGCTCTCCTTCCCCAAGCTGCCCCTCCGCTTCCCCTCATCAGCCCCAGTGTTTACCTTCAATGTAGGAAAATAGTCCTACAGTATTTTTCTTTTTAACTTGTAAGAAAAATGTTTTAACGTTTTCCTAGATCCTGGAATTCTCATTCATCTGAGAAGGATTGTTGGTAGCTGTGAAATGAAGATGACATCCTACGAGATGTGAGGTGTAGTAATGTGAGTGCCTGGGAAGGTTCAGAAGTTGAAAGATGGAGAGAGGAAGAAGCTAGGGATGTAAACTAAAATAAGGAGGGAGGAGGGGAATAAAAAATAGCCTGCTTCTCATCCAATTAATAGACCCATTGAGGAGATTTTTAATTCTGGAAAGAGGTCTTATGGAGCTGCTGTTTTCTGTTCTGTCACTTGGAGCTGAGGCTAAGCACTCTTCTCTGTGTGGTGGCTGATCTCAAGTACTCTCTCTCCTCTCAACCTCTTCCTCCTCCCACCCCACCCTCTTGCATGGAGTTCCAGGGCTTCTGGGAAATCTGAGACAGGTTTTGTATTTTTTTTTTTTTAACGACTGGCAAGAACATCATGAGGGCACAACCTGAGTGAGTCTGGATCATGGCCATTTCAAGAAAGGATATTTTCATTTGGAGAAGCTACACTTCTTTCTCACCTCCAATGAGCTGTGAGCACATCAGAGGCTCATCTTTGCTACCTCAAAGATGAGAATACCAATTATCATTTATCTCTAGGCAGATGATTCTCAGATCTACTTATCCAGCTCCAGTCTCCAGCCTCACACCTCCAATTGCCTAATGGACATCTTGAACTGGATGTCCCGTAGACATCTCAGGCTCAAAATATCCAGAACAGATCTCATTGTCTTTCCCCCAACCTCTGTCTTCTGAATTTCCTCATCAGTGTCAAAGGCATCTCCATCCTCTTAGACACCTAGACTTAAAACATCAACATTGTCCTCAACTCTTCACTCTCACTCACTTATTCATTGTGAAACCTTGTTGTTTTTGCCTTCCCAACATCCTCCTAAATATCCCCTTTGTTCCCACATAGCTCCCACTCTTGTGTAGGCCAGAAATAGTTGGATTATTGCAATAACCTTCAAGTAGGTCTTGCATACCTAAGTCTCTCCTCATTCCAATCCATCTTCCACTCAGCTGACAAAATGATCTTTCTAAAGAAGAGGTCTAACAATGTGCCAATTTTGCTTTCTGGGATTAAATAACACAAATATGATTTCCTTCCACCCTTGCCATTGTCCCTGAAAAGACTCAGTCAGACACTGTTCTGTGTAGAAGAGGTCTGGCATTTTTATTAAACTGTAGCAGCGAGGTTTCTGAACAGGCCCCCCAATCAGCCACCCTCGTCCCTGCTTGCCCCTAAGTACCAGTTCCTATGCTTGTAACCTTAAGACTAGGCCACCCAATGGGAAGGACAGCAGGACCACGTTCTGCCCTGGAGCTATAAGACAAGTTGGGACAATGGCCCTTTCTTCTGCACATAGGTCAGTCCTTCCTGCCAGAGCCCAGGAAACCTTATTCTTCCAGTTCCCAGTAACAACGGCTGATGGTTGAATGGCCTGACATCAGGCTTTTATTGTTTACTTGTTCTTAATTAAAAATTTAAAGGCAGCAGGACTTGGAAATTCCCATTTCTCTCTGTTTCCACAAAATATAAAAGTTTCATGCTTATGGGATAGGGCTGCTCCTGGCATGACAGCCATGGATTTAGCAGTATGGGGGATGGTAGAGAGGAATTCAAAGTGCTGGAAGAATCTGGAGAGACTGAGGTGACAGTTTGCGCACACAATGTCATACCTTCTTGGTAAAAAAATTCCATCTACCAGTGCAGATCAGGATTCTTCAGCAATTTAGAGATTTCCTAGGCCCCTGAGAGGTGTGCCTTGACGAAGGTCACCTGTGTCAGAGGCCAGTCCTGATCCAATTTATTAATGTAAGTTGGGTACCTGAGAAACTATTCTCTTTTGACCACAGTTTGTCTGTGGCAAATTTTGGTATATTCCAGTTTTTTTTTTGGTAGGGGGAGGATGTGGAGGAGAAATCAGTTTCCTCATTACATGCAACAGTAATGCCATTATCATCTAAATTGGGTTCTTAACCTTTTTTATGTCATGGATACCTTTGGCAGTCTGGTGAAGCCTATAGACCCTCCCAAAGAATAGTGATTCATTGCCTACAGTCATAGTTGAAGGAAATGTTAAATTCAGTTAGAGGGCAGTGAAAATAAAGATGTGATTTTTTTTTTCTCCACCCAAGGTCACAGACCAATTGAAATGTATCTAACGATTCTTTAGGGGTCCTGAGTTGCTTTAATCTCCACTAGTGGTGGCATGGCAGTGATGTTAAGAGGGAGAGAGAGGGTATCCTGGAGAGTTAATGAGGTGATTGTGGCTTTTGTTGATCATACACCATGGGTTGAATGGTCCCTTCCTTGAAGTTGAGAGCTTTTGGTGTGAGGAGGGGAGAAATTAGCAAAGTCCTCCTTGGGTAAATATGAATTTATTACCATTTTGGGGAGGTGAGAGGGCCGGGTATTTTTCCTCTCATCTAAGAGCAGGTGCTAATTAAGTGACAAAGCAGAAAATAAGGTGGCCATCTTTGCTCAAGAGCAATGTATCTGCAAGAAGAAAAGTACCTACAGCTGAAAGTCAAGCTAGTCTAGACTGTTTTGAATCAAAGTCTTAAATTTCCTAAGGCGTTTGGAATTTATTTTTAGGGAATTATGGAATTTTTTAATGGAAGTAGGAAGAGAACAAGGACCATGATCTGCTTTTAGAAAATGTCTTTGACATTCCACCTCCTCATTAAGAAGGCCAGCTGCTGAGAGGTTGGGCGTCTGCCTGGATAGGCTGGGTTCAACTGCAGCCAGAGCTTATTAGAACAATATGCATGTTTACTAAATTTATGCATAACTACCAAGAGCCAGGCTCAGACCTGTCAGCAGGTGGCTGTGTTTCTGAAGCCCATCCCCTCCCCTTTTTCTGGTGGTATCAAGAAAGGGCTTTGTCTAAGTGGCTTAGCCTTATTTTTAAAGGTAGTAGGGAGGGGTTGCATTTTCTTGGTCTTGGGGCCAAATCCATAAAGGGGCTCCAGTCCACATTGCATCTCAAGATGACTTAACTGAAAAACTTATATACAGTGGAGCTGGATATATGTTGGCCCTGAACCAAAGCTCAGAAAATACCTTAGTTTTCAAAATGAGCTTCCCTAGCTGTAATTTCCCTCTCCTGTCTCCCTTGTCCACAGGCTAATTTATACACAGTGCTGACTGTGTAGTCTTAGAGGCTGAGGAAGAAATGGCTCCTCTTTTCCCATTGCTTTGGGGGCTGGCTTGGCAGTGCTCTTCATGGCTTTCCATCAGCAGCTCCTCCTGGAGGCATGATTTGCTAATGCCCACTGTTGCTCCAGGGCAGCGGCAGCAGCAGGTCCCCCGGGTAGAAAGGAGCTGTCCATTGTCTGAGAACTGTCTTCTGTGTGGGACCTGGTGCTCTCTTCCAAGAGATGCATCTCATGATTCGCAGCCCGCTGCTGCTGTTCCTTTAGCTCTGTGTAGGAACGAGAGAAAGTATGGAAGATAGAGGTGACTGGGAAGGCCATCAGTAGGATGCCACTGAGGATACTGCTCAGAGCGACCACCTGGCCAGGGATGCTCCGGGGTACCATGTCTCCATAACCCACAGTGGTCATGGAGATGACTGCCCACCAGTAGCTGGTAGGGATGCTGGTGAACTCCTTCCCGGCTCCTAGTTCACTCTCTGCCAGGTGAACCAAGGGGGAGAAGAGGGCCATAGCCACACATAGGAAGAGGAGAAGAAGCCCAAATTCACGGGTACAGCGGCGCACAGTCAGGCCCAGGGTCTGAAGGCCCAGGGAGTGGCGGGCCAGCCGCATGACATATAGGATGCGCAGAGCTCGAAGGAAACGCAGCACAAGTCCCACTCGCTCTAGGTATTTATTTCCAGCCCCACCTGGCTTGCTGTTCCGGGCAGAAGCCAGATCCACAATAAGGGAGACGTAGAAAGGTAGGATGGCCAAGATGTCAATGATGTTGAGTGGTGTCCGGAGGAAGGCGCACTTGCTCTCAGCCTGGATTGAGCGGAGGAGGAACTCAAAGGAGAACCAGGCCACACAAACAGTCTCCAGCACAAAGAGGTTGTGGCATTTGGGGGAGCATTCACCCTGTGGAGGAGAGGGACAGAGAGTTGGCCATGGAGAAGAAAAAAGAAGGTAGGAAGCATCAGGGAGATGAACCCTGGGGTCATGCTTGCCCTGGTGTGAGAGGATTCATTTTTCCTCATATACCTCCCTCCCCATTCCGCCCTCACATGCCTACCTCCCCAATTCCCTCAACCCTGAGTGTTATTCAAATACAAGGGAATAGAAAAATGATTACTATGCCTTATGTTTACTTTGTGAATGTGCAAGTCCCTTGTTTTAATTAAAATACCTTTGTCTAGGAGTGAATGTGGTTATGATGAATATAGAGCCTGAGTCAGGGAGACCTTGGTTTGAGTCCTACTTCTGACATATGATGCCTGGGGACCCTGGGGTCATCCTTTAACCTCCCTCCCAGTGGTCCAGATAACTCTGAGGCTCTAAGTTGCCAAGTACATAGTGGCCTATGCTGGTAGAATTTTCTTTATCAGGAGTTTCCTGTATCAATGAAATCACCGGTCTGGTATTCCTTTATGTGACTCTCACCTTCTCTTTCATGTAGGGGTAATAAAATCAACTATCAAACTTGAACTGAGAAGTATGGAATAGACCAGCGACTTTGAAAATCAGAGGGAAGTCTCCACTTCTCTCCCCTGGACCTGGGGCTAAGGGATGCTTGCAGTCACTGTGCAGTGTCCATACGTAAAGGTCTTTGTCATTTTCTCAGTAGCTGGGTTGAAATGCAAATTGTTATTGGAAAGGTGACTCTTAGTTACGCTGTGTTGTGTTGTACTGCTTGGCTGTCAGTTTGCCACACTGAGATAATAAGTTATATTTTATGTACACTGCCTTATCTTTAATATCCTTTCTAGGTCCATTTTGGCCCATCAGGAGGGTTTTATTTGGAATCTTCCCCATTTCAGCAAAGCGGAACACTCTCATGAAAAACAGCCCAATGTCATCTTCAGACAGAGCCTTCTCCCATGTTCAGGAACTAACCTCTGTTCTTGTTCATTCTTTTCTAAAATCTTGGTTTGCTATTGTCTAAACAGGACCTAAAATTCTCTTTTTATAGGTTTAAGCAATCTGTGGGAGAGGAAGCAAAGCCAAAGTTTTATACTTTGTGTCAGTTTTTTCAAATGGCATTACTTTCTATTCAAGAGTTATAATTGACCATGCCAGTAGCATGTGTTATCCCCCAAAGTAATAGCAGGGATTTGACTATTTGTAGATCAGGAGTGCCCTCATTCTCCAAACAAGTGTGAAGCCTGGCCAATGGCCTTCTTGCCAATGCTCACATTCAAACCTCTTTCTTTAGGTTTCAAATGCAGGTTGCATGAGGAAAATTGGAAGCCAGCAGCAACATAGCAGCCCTTCCCTGAGCAAATGCCTACTTTCTTTACTTTGAGGTTACCTTCATCTGTGTTTGTGCCAGTAACTGACTCCAAAGCATGGTCCTTGATACAGCGGGTGGCACACTACCATTGTTCTTTGGTCTAGAGGGGAGGGTTTAGGCTGACTTGGCCAGTTAGGTGACAAGGCCTCAGCATGGGGCTGATGGTGTCTTCGTACTAATTAGATAGTCCATAACAACTGGAGGCTGGCAGAGAACTACCTCTGTGCTCCAATGAGAGGCTGGGAGGGGGATGCCTAAATGGTGAGGTGGACCAGGAATTGAATCTCCTAAAAATGAAAGAGGAAACAATCTGAGAGAAGTTGTTGTTGGTTGTAAACCTTGCTCGTGACCCAATCCAACTTTGATTTAATGTTGCTGTTCTATGGGCTAACCCTGTGCTCTGCACACAGTAGGCCAGGTTAAATAAATGTGAAATTTAGCCATAGTACTCTACCTGCTAGAAAAGCCCTTTGTTGATGCTGGGAGGGCCAACATTTTTATATTTCACCCACCTTTCCCCTTCAAACTGAACGTTTTTACAGGGCTCATGGGCACTAGCTGCTGATTGAATCGTCTGTAAGATGATTTCATTAGGAACAAGAGTCCTCACAAACAGTGCTTTAAAAGCTCACTTCAGTGGCTTAAGCAGTTAATAGAATATGAGAATTGCAGAGGACCATGGAGATTATCTCATCTAACCATCTCATTTTACAGATGAGGAAACTAAAGTTTGGACAAGTGATCTATTCAGGGTCACCTAGAGGTTTGGGATAAGAATCCAGGGCATTGGATCGTTGGTTTAGCAATCTCCCATAATGTCATGCTACCTTTCCAGGTCAGCTTTTTTCCTTTGTTCTAACTCCTATGGGTTCCCCCTCCAGATTAAGGCCTAGAAAGGTTTAGCCTTTTAACCATGGAGTCCTGCAGGAGTCTGAGAACAGAGAAACAAATTATCCATTTAGATCATTATACTCAGTGAAGAAGGAAAAAGATGGCAGTACTGCAGCCTCTCTTAATAACTGGTGATATTCATGCATGCGTCCTCTTTGATCTTCCCAAATCCTGGGAGGCGCTAGTGCAACTACTATTCACTATTATTGTCCCCTTTTACAGTGGAGGCCGTGAGAGCTTAAGGGACTAATTGCACATTGCATTATGTACAAATATTGTTTATACCTGTAGTCTATGTATACACACATAATATGCGAATAAACATATCTACTGCAGAATGTAAGTTTCTTTGAGGGCAGAGCCTGGTTTTGATTAAAAAAAAAAAACAAAACAACCTAGTCCCAGTACAGAGCCTTGCACATAGTAAGAATTTAATGTTTGTTTACTGATTGATGGATATTACTCTTTCCCCAAACTAGGGTATACAAATAAAGAGGCAGCATGGTATAGTAAGTGGATCCCCTCAGAGTCAGTAAACTTGGGTTCTAGTCACACCTACAGTAACTATGTAATCCCATGCAAATTACTTAGCCTCTCAGGACAAGATCATTGCAACTCAGCAGATAAAGAGCTGGATTTGGGGTCAAGAAAGCTTGAGTTCAAATCCAGCTTCAGACACTTGTTAGCTGTGTAACCTTAAAGGCAAGTCACTGTTTGACTCAGTTTCCTCATCTATAAAATGGGAATAAAAATAGCTCCTAACTCCAAGGACATTTTTGAGAATCGAATGAGGCAGTATTTGCAAAGTGCTTTGCAAACCTTAAATTCCTGTATAAATCCTAGCTAGCTAGTAGAGGAGTTTTCTCTCTGGGAGTTCCCTATACCAGTGACACTATGGTCCAGTTTCTGAAAAAAAAAATCACAAATACCATAAATACAGCAACTTTGAGTCTCTTGGTCAAATAGTATTTGTAAAAAGCACTTAGCACAGTGCCTGCCACATAGTAGGTGCTATGTAGATGCGCATTCCCTCCCCTGCCCTCTTGAATAGCGATGGCTTTTGAGTTAACCTGAGAGAGGCCTCTGTCACTATACTCTCCTATACACTTACACACATGACCATTTATGCACACAGAGTAAGTATCTGTGGCCAAAGTGCAGCTATTAATTTGTCACTTTGTAAGGACGTAAGGAGCAAATTCCATTCTAGTTAACTTCAAATATTTTTTTAAAGAAGGCCATCAGCACCCCTTTGCTTGAGGGGATTTATGTGTGTATTGAGCATATCTGGGTTCTTTCCATTAACTTTAGCATTGTTAATTAGTCGTGAAAATCCAATATCCTGCCCCCTACATAAATCATCATCTCCTCTTGCTTAATGTTAAGTATTATACAAATGCTTATAACTGCTCAGAGGTGGTGCCAACTGGACTGCTAGATGGTGCTTAAGTTAGTCACTTGGGGATCGATACAGTTTGGCTGAGGAGCTCCTTCCTGACTGTGATACTATTCCCGGCAATAAATTCCTCTTCCTTATAGCAGTCTCCTTCCCCTCCCCCACTCCCAAAATTTCTTGGCCAGTGAAAACATTTGGGGCCTAAGATAGAGTTGCCCTTTTGTGTAGGTTACTTGGGTTGTTGCTTCCCTGTTGTGATTTTAGGTGTGCTAAGAAGAGTGCTTGTTCCCCAAATCTCTTTTTGTCTTCCCAACTAATATAAGTTCCTTATTCCTATCTTTGCACTAAATGCTAGCTGGATGGGGATGATGTGGGGTGGGGAAAGAGGAGAGGATGGTAGTAAAGGTATCAAGTTGTTATGTCTTGCCAGCAACTATTTTAATTAGTGTGCTCAGATCCCCTTTCCTAGATGTGGAACTAACATGGTGGCTTTGAGGGAAAGGAAGTTGTGATGAGAGAGAAGAGAGACCCGATCTTTAAACAGCATATACTGGCTTGGAAATGTCAGGCTTGATGGTAGGGTGTTGCAGTGGGCACAATGAGGACAATAGGAAAGGAAAGGAAGAATAATGGCATGCAGAGAAGACAAAGAGTATGAATTTCACCTACTGCAAAATTTTTCTGCTGGGCTCCTATCCAAGGCCAGTAACGCCTGCAATAGCTGGGGCAGTCCATATGGACATGAGTAGTCAGTTCAGAGGGTTTACATTCAGCTCGTCTTATTGAACATGCTTCTAAGGACAGCTTGTCTTAGCAGTTTCTACAAACCCACAGTGGCTTGAAGTCTAGATAAATGGGCTACCTTATTTTAGGAATTAAAGTCTGCTGGTGTCCTCCATGAGTTGGCAAATAGTGTGTAAGGTAAGTTTTCAGAGACTAGCAACTACATTGTTCAACCTCTTCATTTTACAGATGAGGAAACTGAAGACTAGAGACACACAATAATTTTCACAAGGCTACACAGATAGTATGTAGCAGAGCTGAGTGGCATTTGAACCATGCTCCTCTGCCTCCAAATTTAATGCTTTTTCTAGTATGTCATACTGTTTCCTGGTCCTCAAATTCATTTGTAGGGATTTACTTGTAGGGAGATCATATATGTTCTCTCTCCGACCTGAGCTTTGGAAAAAGAAAAAGATGTGGAACTAACAGAAATGTTTAAGGCCAAAGTTATTTCCTAAGTGGCTAAAAGATGTGAACAATTCTCAAAAGAAGAATTACAAACTATAACCAAGTACATCAAAGAGTATTCCAAATCACTAATAAAAAAAAAGACGTAAGCAAAAAAAAAAAAAAAGACCAAAATACTTCTGAGGTTTTACCTCATACCCAGACAAAAAAGATGAAAATAATCAGTGTTGAAGGGGCTATGGAAAGACAGGCAAATGTACTGGTAGAGCTCTGAATTGGTACAATCATTTCAGGAAAAATTTTAGAATTATCCAAAGACATTGAAGAATGTCCATACCCTTTGACCTAGAGATTCCGCTCCTAGGAATATATCTCAAGAGGGTCAATGACAAAAAGAAAAGCCTCATACACACCAAAATATTTGTAGCAACAAAGAACTAGAAGCAAAGTAAATGCCCATCAGCTGGGAAATGGCTAAACAAGTTGTGATGCATAAATATAATGAATATTACTCAGCCAACTAATGAATACAAAAAAGACTTAGATGAATTGATACATACTAAAGGAAGTAGAACCAAGAAAACAATATACAAAATGACTACAACATTGCAAATGGAAATGACAATAAAACATTTGAAATAACTTTCTTGTTTTTCCTTGAACACAATGCTCCATCTTCTTGATTGGGTATTTTCATTAGCTGTACCCCTATGCCTGGAACTCTTTCCCCCTTCATCTCTGCCTACTAGCTTCTCCCGCTTCCTTCAAGACTCAGCTAAAGTTCTAGCTTCAACAAGAAGCCTTCCCTCTGAGATGATCTCCAATTTACCCTGTATTTCAGGCCTGCTTATAAATGGTTATTTACATGTTGTCTCCCGTTAGATTGTGAGCTTCTTGAGCAGATATTGTTTTTTGCCTTTCTTTGTACCCAGCGACTGTCACATAGTAATCACCTAATAAATGCTTATGGACTTGTTGGTTTGAAATTGAAAGTTGCAAAATTATAATCAAGCACGGCTCCCAAGAAGAAATATGAGAAGGTACCTTCTGCAGAAGTGGAGGGCCATGGGTGTGGAACACTGACTATTTTGTCAGACGTTTTCTGATATTTTGGTTAGTTTTGCTGAACTATTTTTGTCCCTCTCTTTTTTTAAATAAGGGATGATTCTTGGGGAAGAGAAGGAAGGATATTTTAGGAAAATGTTGGTGACATAAAAACAAAAGATAAAAATAAGATGTATTTTTATTAGTGAGCCAGTCATTTACTATTTTTCCTATTTTTCTTCTGGGCAATCAGTCTGAAAGGATCTCAGGTAATCTAATCTAATGTCCTG
>CM053622.1:173584710-173601057 GCA_028646595.1 Phalanger gymnotis
TCTCTTTCCCTCTCTCTCTCTGTATTTTGTGGGGATTAAATTGCAGAATTGGGGGGCATATAAAACAGAGAGGGAGAGAAAGAAGATTGAGGGGAATGTGTGATGTACTTTGATCAATTCAATGGTAAAATATAAAAGGAAAATATTCCTTGTCTCTCTAGATGATAGAAAAATGGGTAAAGTGAAGAAGGAAAGAATTGAAAAGGGGGGAAAACATCAGGTCAGTAGTGGGAGGGGGTTTCATTGATAATGTTTCTGATGGGGTGGTTGTGTACAGTACTCTGCCTCAAAAAAAAAAAAAATGGAATGAAAGCCTCCAAGGGCAAATGACATCCAGAACGGTGGGAAGACATGGACCTAGAAAGGAAAATTATTATGGGAAGAGGAGGGGGTAGTAATGAATTGTATTATTAACAACAGAGGAAAACTATTACCAAGGGGGTAAATCTTCTATACCTCTATGTCTTACGAGAATTGAGACTTCCAAGAGTGAGGCACAACAGAAAAATAGAGAAGTAAAGATCTACAAAGCAACAAAATAGAAACTACTTGGAATAGGGAATTCAAGATAGGCACCTCTTGAGTGGGAGATATTCTCATGAAGACTTCACAGAGGGAGAATATAGGAATTATTTTCTTTTCCTATTGATAAAATAAGTAGGATATAGGAGGATAGAATAAACTTGAGATTTAACCCTATAGGAATCTGATTACCTAACTTGTAGGAATTCAGGGCTTGGGGCAATAAATTCCCTCCTCCCTTCTCTCTTGGTGCTAGCCCAAAGTTTTTACCAAATAAGGATATAATGAACTACATACAGTTGTTTGTTCCCTGCTCCAGGAAGGCTCCCCACCTTCCCTCATTCCTTTCCTTTACCTTAGCCATATTACTGCCACATCAGCAGCTAGTTGTGATTGACTGTGCTTGATTTCCTGGTTCTTTGTCTAGTTTTTCCCGCCTAGGTTGTAAGCCCACCTCCCAGCCAATGGAGGGGAGGGATAGTGGTGGGTGGGAGTTTTTCCTCCTGTTAGGATATGTATTGGTGTCTTGCCTTTTGTAATTCGCCTCCTTCCACCGGTCCATCCTAGTGGAGGTGAAGCCTTTTTCTCATGAGAATTGAATAAATACTTTCTGCTCTTCCTTGAAACTCCTCTTTATTTTATGAATTTTTATATTATATTGGTAAGGGTCTTGTACCCCATACACTCTGAAGCTTTAATTATTGGAGGAATGCAGAGACTAAAGAAGGAATGAGTATAATAATAATTGATCAAGGAATAAAAGTCTGGAACAGGTAGAAAGAGAAGAGAATTAATGAAAAGAATGTAGGGGAATTTCCTTTTTAGAAAAAGACACAGAAAATGAAAAAATAAGAAGCAAAAGTTAAGGAGGAGAGAAAGATTTTACTTGGCTAGTGAAAAAAAAAAGGAGGTGTGGAAGGGAATTAGATAACTAAATAAAAGGAAGAAAAGAATAAGTTAAGACACCAAAACTAGGGAAAGAGGTGACAACTGGAAGGCTGGGGGCTTGAGGTTGTGGGAAAGCCCTTGGGAACAGAGTTGCCTTAAAGTTAAATTAAGCAAAAATAACTGAAAGGAGACAAAGTACTTTCTTCACAGAGGAAGAGGAACAATCACAAAACAATTCTAATTCAGGAAATTCTTATTTGAAAATCTGCCCCATAATTTCTGCCCAAGTCAGCCTTATTTTTGTTTTCTGTAGCTGCACAGAGCAAGCACAATCCTTTTTGTCAAGAGCAAATCTTCACAGAGCTATAACTATGGTGGGACAATCAGCATTGAATGCCAAAGCAATAAAATTTGGAGGGAATTTACTTGCTTTTCTTCAGCAAAGTAGAAATTGAGCTTAGTGCCTACTTAGCAAAATAATTATTATAGAAGCTACCTGATGGTAGGATTTCCCCTAAATCCCTGTTAGCTACATTCTAAGTGAGTCTCTTCCTATTTTGCTTCCTCTCTAAGCAGCCACAAAGTGTTCCAGGGTATCTGTCTTCCTGCCATCAGGCAATATTCTAATGTCTGTCTTCAATTGAGTTAAGGATACATTTAAATTGATGTAAATTTAGATTTATTTGTGCCACTTGCCCTGGGTGCAAAAATTGCTAGTTATATCTCTTTTTCTTTAAATAGTTCAAGATAGAAATCATGTCCCATAAAGCTTCTCATTATCAACAGATCCTTTAACATGCTATGAGAGTTATCTGAAGCAAATATTGCTGATATAGGATCTGATAGCTATCCTATCTTTAAAGAGTGTAGAAGGAGGAATGTACCAGCTCCTCCAGCAGCCTAACTGGGGAGAGGAGCAGCCAGGATTCAGAAATGTCAAGGCTCAGAGATCTCTCCTCTAGTCTACAAGAGGGTAAATCATGCTAGAATTATATCTATCTGCCACCCTTCAAATTATGACTCCGAGGGCTACTGTCTGCCATTCAAAAGTTTCTCTCTTATCTCCCTTTCTCTACCGTCTCTCTTAAGGTGCTCTTTCAATGTGTCTTTGCAACCAATTGAATTAAGTCCCTAATGGCTCAGCATTCTCTCAGCTAATCAGAAGTTATGTTGTGTCCCACTCTTCATGACCCCATTTGGGGTTTTATTGGCAAAGATGCTGGAATCATTTGCCATTTCAATCTCTAGCTCATTTTACATATGAGGAAACTGAGGCAAACAGGGTAAAGTGATTTGCCATGGTCACACAGCTAGCAAGTGTCCAAGGCCAGATTTGAACTTCGGAAGATGAGTTTTCTTGACTCCAGGCCTGTCATTCTATTCACCGGGCCACCTAGTGTCATACCTCTCTTTGTACATGCAGCATGCAGCCTAGGATCTCCTCCACTTCAACTTGGTGTGAGTGGACATTACATACAAATCACAAAGGGAAAGAAAGAGTGGCAATTTTCATTTATCATTTAAGAGCTGTCATGCCACTGGGTGGAAAGAGCATAAAACCTGAAGAAACCTGGGTTCAAAATTTTCCTGCAACATACCTGACATTTCTTAGCTACATTTTCCTCACTTGTAAAATGGGGACATTATCTGGTGCTACCTGTAAGAGGTTGTGAGGTAAGTGATCATTTAGCCCAACCCTTCCTTTTACAAATGAAACTGAAGCTTAGAGCAATTAGGTGATTTGGCCAAAGCCACACAGGAGGCAGCAGAGTTAGGATTTGAACTCAGGTCTTCTGACTCCAAATCTAGCACTCTTTCTTCTTCCATCTAAATTAACTACTTACTTTGAAAAAGTACATTTTGCTACTGTAACTACTTACCTTGGCTAAATGGTGAGCTTATGACTTTTTAATAACAGAATATATTACAGAGATATTAGAGCTATTTCAGACTAAGTGGGGAGGTAGGGGGCCAGAAATCAAATGAAAAACACAGCAAGGCTCTTGGCTAGAGCCAGATCACAATACAAAGAGCAAACAAATTGAGGACCAGCTGAATCAACTGCCTGATCAGGAGTAAATACCACGAAGCAAACAAGGAAACACCATGATGCAGGGAAATGTCAAGGGATAGCTGCAAGTTATCTGCTAAATAGGAGTAAATTTCCATGGTAACCCTCTACATACCCTATCTCAGACCATGGAGACCCTAGCCCCACCCTTTCCTCCCAATGTACTGCTTTGGAAGCCACTGCTACCCTTCCCTGACTCCCTGCAATTGTGCTAGAGGAAGCTTGCTATCACCACTGATCTGGGACAAGGCAGAGCTGCCTCAGACACCAGTCCTTACCTCTAGGTTCTAAACCTATACACTAGACTTCCTGCACACAAGAACATCTTTGAAGAATAGAGCCTTTCACAGCAAGTCCAATCTCTCTTTTCCCCTGGAGTTTGAGAGAAGATGGATCCCTATCATAAGACTTTTGAATACCAGGTAAATGGTACTACATTCCCATCCTGTGAGTAAGTACATGCCCATCTCTTCTGATTCTGCTAGTTCTTAGGTGCAGGCTGCCTATGTAAAACAAATGAATAGACAAACCAAAAAAAACTCCAAACCCTTCCCTTTTGACAGAAATAGGGAAATCTAAAAGAGAGGGGGTTTGGGGGAAAAGATAAATTCAGTGTTAGATATGTTCAGTATGAGGTGTTTCCAGGACATCCAGTTTGAAATGTCCAGTTGGTAATCAGTGATGTGGGACAGAAGTTCAGGGAACAGATTGGGACAAGGTATATAGGTTTAGGGAGTCATCTGCATAATTAATGGTGCATTTATTCAGAAGTAACTATTAAATCCATGTGAACTGATGAGGTTACCCAGTGAGAGTATAGAGGAAAAAGAGAGGGCCTGGGCTAGAACCTTGGGGTACAACTACAGTAAGGGTGTGAATGATGATGAGCCATCAAAGGAGACTGAGGATGGTCATAGAGGTAGGAGGAAAACTAAGAGGATGTAGTGTTATAAAAATCCAGAGAGGAGATAACATCCAAGAGGAGAGGTAGTCAATAGGATCAAATGCAACAAACAGCAGGTTGACAAGGATGGGTACTAAAAGAAGAGCATCAAATTTGGCAATTAAGACATTATTAGTCACTTTGGAAATAGCAATTTCACTTCAGTGACAAGATCAGAAGATGGATGCCAAAGGGCTGAGGGGTGAATGAGAAGAGAGGTGGTGGAGGAAATAAGTGCAAATGGCTTTCTCAAGGAGTTTAGCCATGAAAGGGAGAAAAAATACGGAACAATAGCAGGGATGGCTGGATTCAGTAAGGGTTTTTTTGATCATGGGGGAGACATGGGCATGTTTGCAGGCAGTAGTGGACCATCTAGTAGACCAAGACGGAAGATAAGTGAGAGGAGAAATTACACAGAAGGTGACCTACTAGAGAAGATGGGATGGAATGGGACCACTTATGTATTTTTTAGGACTTTGGGAAATGGAAGGGAAATGTGAGACTATAACTTGAGATGATAAGTGTCTAGTGAAGGATTCTTAAGGATGGGGAGACTTGGGCAAGACTACAGGGAAGGAACAAGTAGGAAAAGGTTAAAGATTTGAGAAGGAAGGGTTGATTGAGTATGTAATTGCGGGAGAAGGTGAGATCAAATGTCCATGTAGAGAAGCTAACCTTGGTAAGCGGAACAGGGAAACAAGGAGAGAAGGAGAGATAATCAAAGGGTCAAAGAATTTTGAGATGAAAAGAAGGGGGGAAAATAGAGCTCATGTTGAATGGCCTCAATTTTCTTCAGAAAGAGGAAAGGTTCTCAGCTATTACAATAGAAGGTTTCAAATGTGAGACAGGAAATCAACTATCTTGCTGCAGTGAGGGCCCAGGTTCAATTGGATAACAATTTCTAATGGGCCCACTAAGCACAGTTGTAAGACTCCCATCAGCTTTGTTTAAAAGCTTTTGAATAGGAGCAGAGAAAGCATGGCATGGGAATAATTCATAATTAAGGTTTAGCAAGAGATGAGCTCTTAGAAGATAAAGAGGTAAGAGATTTAAGAGCAGAGGTCAATGTAGAGTTGAAATTGCTAACTACTGGGTTGAAATTGGAGTTGGAGGAAAGGAAGTACTGATGGTAAAGGGTTTGGAGGTCTAAATGAGAGTTTAGGAGAGATGAGGCATAGGGAGAGGTGACTGTAATATTAATTAAGGTGGAACTTTTTTTTTTTTTACTCTTTTCTCTTTTAGAATGCTAACATAATCAAATACCTTTGATTAAGTCTCACTAGGTGCAAAGCCCTAGGTGCAAAGCCCTAGGCCCACACCCTTTTGCTGAGTAGGTGTGAAGCCTTCAGGCCCTAAGAAGGGTATATAAACTCGGAGGTTAACACCTGACATGGTAGAAGATTGTGGTCACATAGAGGAATGTCTGAATTTCTACTCAAATAAATGGAATGTTTGTACATAACGGTGTGATATAAAATATTGCCATCCCTATGTGTCACTGAGATGGAATGAAGGCACTATTCAAAGTTTCCATTGTCCCACATATCCAGTTGCCAAATCTTGCCATATCCCATATCTACCTCTGAACACCTCTCAAGTCTGACCCCTTCTCTCTATTCACAAAACTACTAATTTAACTCAGGTCTGCATTACTTGTATTCCCACAGCTTTCTAATAACTGGGCTCCCTATGTCTAGCTCCTCACTCCACTTTGTCCTGGCTACTGCTGCCAAAGTGACTTTCCTTAAGCACATATTTGACCATGTAACTGGCTTCCTCTTGGTTCTAGGATAAAATACAAACTTTCTCTTGTGAAGAGCTTTTAAAGCTCTTCACAACCAACCCCAACATAGGGGCTTTCCAGCTTCATTGGACATCTTTCTGTACTCTGTGATGCAGCCTAATTGGTCTCCCTCTCCCCTGCTCTTCCTCAAACAGTGCTCCATGTCTTCTCTGTGTCCCTTTACACTGGCCATCCCTCACATGTGGAATGTATTCCCTCTTTGCCTCCAACTCATATGGTCTCTCTCTTCTTTTAAGATGGAGCTCAAGCACCATATTTTGCCTGAAGCCTTCCTGACCCTGGCTTCCTTTAAGTTGCAACCAAAGTCCCATCTTCTACAGGATAAAGTACAAACTCCTCAACTTAGACCTTAAACTTCTTCATACTCCAGTTCTAGCCTATCTTTTCAGGCTTATTATACATTAGTCTCCTTCACATTCCCTATGTTCTAGCAGCTAGAATTTAGCCCAATTAGTGTGCTTCCTGCCTTACTGGATTTCTTGCCTCTATACCTTTGTATAGGCCAGTCCCCATGACAGGCATGCACTGCTTCCTAATCTATGCTTCTCAGAACCCCTAGCATCTTTTGAGACTCAACTCATGTGATAATATCTTAATTGCTCTATGGTTAGTGTTTTCCCTCCTGAAATTATCGTGTATCTATTTAGATGTTGTATTCTCCTCTCCCCCTTTCCCTCCTTTCCTCTAGGATAGGATAGGATAGGATAGAGGATTTTTTCATTTTTTCTTTGTATGCATAACATGGTACCTTGAACACAGTAGCTGCTTAATAAATGCTTACTGGCTTGCATAAGATAGGTATTTCAGATAAAGAGGGACACAACTACCACAGGCATTTTATAGCCACAAAACTGTTTCCTCAGAAGGAATGATTTAATTTTGTCCAAGAGGCTGATACAAATCTGAGGACCAGGTCAAGAGAGAAGAACAGATTTTTTTTAATACCCAAAGAGGGAAAGAGCTGTTTCTGACCACTAGGTCAAATCAAATGACATTAAGATATCTTTTTGGCTTCTACAACCTGTAATAGTAGTGGCAGCTGCATCCTATTTATAAGTATGAGCCCTTCAAGAGTCAGGCTGTATACTTCTACCAGTGCACAGCTGAGAACAGAGAAGGAATAAAAACCAGGCTTCTGAGTAGCTAGAAGAGATCTCACACAGCTCACGCAGAACAACTTATGCATTTTACAGAAGAAGGAGAGAGGGAAAGAGACCCTTCAAATCTTCATTAAGGCTTATTGAATAATATTTTATACACAATTCTAACATGTTCAGTTGTCTAATTCCAAGTCAACAAACAGATTAAAAGTAGTCAATTAGGAAGAAGACGTACGCTGACAAAATTAAGAAATAACAGGTGAAAGACTTGCCAGAGACAAAAACCACAAAAAGAAAGTACAGTAGTCTGGGAACCTTTTATATAAGGGCAATCAACTCCACTATACCTCAACGAGTCCTGATGCTATCACGCAATTACAGAACAAAACAATAATGAGGTTTCTGGCCCTCAAGAGGTAGATACCATTGAAACCCATGGCCTCACAAGTCTATAAAAAATATGCAAAGAATGGGTAACAAACTGGGTAAACTAGAGACAACTATTATGAGGTAAAACCTCATTAGGATCACTAAGACTTATAACAGGAATTTAGCAACAGAATGATATATCTTAATCAAAAAGGACAGAATCAGTGAGAAGGGAAGGAAAGAATAGATTTGTACATTAAGGAAGAGATATTCACTCGAAGAAATCCAGGAACCAGAGGGGGAGGGAATGTTGTGAAGACTATTTGGTTAAAGGTAAATAGAAGTAGAATATTTCAACAAGAGTATACTGTAATTGACCTGGACAGAAGGAGGAAACAGATAAAGAGTTCAGGTAACACAGCTCAGAAGCACAAGATAAGAATGGGGGATTTCAATTATTCAGACATCTATTTGAGTCCTCTTCCAAAAAGAGAACAGTTGATAAATTCTTGACTTGCTTTAATTTAATTCTTCTAAAGTTGGAGGAAATGAGATGAGAACCTGCTCATTTGGAAGTGATTCTGACCAATGAAGAGAAACTGGCTGAAGTTGAAATGGAAAGAAGTGTTATCTTAGATGGGGTTGAGGTGGGGTGGGGTGGGGGGAACTTGGCCTAGAATGACATGCACCTTAGATTTTAGGAGAGCAGGTTTCAAATAGTTCAGAAAAAAGCTAGGTAGGATTCAATGACCTAAAATTCAATTGGGAAAGTCAGCTCAGGAGGGATGGGAAGGACTCAAGGAGGAGCTAGTGGCAGAAACTAAAATGGACATACAGGGAAGTCCTCCACTAAATTAGGTGTTTAAAAGGCATATACAATTCAACAAGCATTTATTAATGAGAGAAATGATTATTTTCCTATTGTATTACTAATCAATTATTAAATTAGGATTGAATTTTTTCCTCATTCAGGGATCAGTGCTCGTAGATCATTCAGCCAGTCTCTGAAGGATACAGCTAATAGATGAGATTGGCCTAATCTTTGGGGTACATGCTTCATGATCTTGGCAGGACCCCACTCAACTAAGAGACTTCGTTCTGTTTAGAGTGTAAACAGAATCTAATCTAGGTGAATTCTTGACTTAAGAAAATAAGCCCATGTCACTACATCTCTCCATTGGAGTTTAGGGTAACCCAGCTTATGAAGGATAAAACCAACCAGAGTGGTCTGGGTAGAGATGGATTTCTTTGTCCAGACTGCTGGAGGTGGTCGAGTCTCATGATCAAGCCATGTTCTCAGGAGGTGCTGAAGACTTTTAGCCCACCTCCTCATTAATATATCCACTCCCTCATTAATTGTTCACCAATTAGGATTGATTTTTCACCTGTCAGGGGCACCTCCTTTTCTAAAGGTATTTAAACATTCCAGGATCAACATGGTTTTTTTCTTTGGTTACTGAGAGAAATAATTAACCATCAATTTATTATCAGCTAGGCTAATTAATGAATTATTAATTACCTAGAAACTGTCTCTCAGGCTTTTCATTTGTGTCATTAAGGATTTGGTAAGAACCAGGGACATAGGTTCTAAGGATACAAAGCCAAAAGTAAACCAGTCCTGACCCCAAGGAATCCACATTCCATAATGTAAAGATTTACAGAAGATGGAAGAAAGGGCAGGTTATAGAGGATGACTTCGAGAGATAGCAATGATACCCCAAAGAGATCAAAGAAACAGAAACACAACTCATATATACAAAAATATTTATAGTAATTCTTTTTGGTGATGTCAAAGAAATTGGAAGCTAAGGGAGAGGCCTATGCATTGGGGAGTGGCTGAACAAATTATAGTGTATGAGTAAAATGGAATACTATTGCACCATATGAAATGATGAAAGATATTATTTTAGAGAAATCAGTGAATAGTTATATGAATTGCTGCAGAGTGAAGGCAAAAGAACCAAGAGAACAATTTATACAATGACAGCATTATAAAGACAAAAAACTAAGACTTTAGAACCTTGATCAATGCAATGCGCAATGATGATTCCAGAGGATGGAAGGATCTATCTATCTATCTATCTATCTATCTATCTATCTATCTATCTATCTATCTATCTACCTATCTATATTTGGACAAAGCCAATGTGGGAATTTGTTTTGATTGACTATGTATATTTGTTACGAGCTTTTCCTATTTTTTCCAGTGGGTGGAAGTGAAAGGGAGAGAAAATAGATTTCTTTATGTTAAGTGAAAAAATAAACATTAAGAAATGAAAATTATATAAAAAGCTATCAATAAAAACTTGGAAAAAACCAAATAATGGTCTCCATGAAAAGCGTCAGGAGTGCAGGCTGTCCTCACCAGACCTGTACAATAGAGATGTAAAGCTGTAGAATTCTGGTGGGTTGCTGACATACCTCTAAAGAGGTAGATGTCAAGGATCCCAGTGTCTAGTCTGGAAAAGCATAGCTTGAGGAGTGGAAAAAACTTCATGTGCAATGTGAGAACTTTCTTTTGGAAACACCAGCATTTTCTATCAAAGATCAAGGTTTATCCTCATCTCTGGAGATCATATTCTGTACCTGGAAAATATGCTCCTTGTTTTGATTCAGCAATAATTAAAGCTGAAAAACTTTAAGTTGGAATTTTCTGTGGTATGCAAATGATATTTGAAGGCACAGGGCATGTGCGTTCCTCTCTCCTCCCACCAATATTAGAGATACTAGAGCCTTTACTATTAATTTGGATCACACTATTATTCAGGTGTCTTAAGTAGAAGGGAATTGTGGGGCTTACATATGGACAAAGGACAGACAAGGATGTTGATGAATTCCAGGTTGGAACAACAGGAATGGAGTTTTCAGGTCCAAGTGGTAAATACTGCCCATTCAAGGACACAACAATACAAAGTCATGAAGCATTGCATTGTTAATGCCTTTCTCCATCAAAAAAGTTACTTTGTATATATTTTGTATTTATGTCCTTGTGTACAAAGTCTATCACCCTAGTAGAATGACGTTTTTGTATCCTTGGTGCAATGGCTATTACTTAATGGCTATTACTAGGTGCTAAGTAGTAAGTATTACTAATTGCTACTAATTTAAGTAAGCATTAAAAGTAAGCATTAAAATAAAATGCTAATCGAATTGTATTGGAAATCTAATGAAGAGAGAACCCCCCCCCCCACACACACGACTATCAATACTTAACATATGAACCACAAGTCCTAAGGAAAAAGAAGATTTATTTTGAAATAACTTTAAGATTATCAATGAAGTAACCAAAAAAATGAACCTGACATCTTATGTCTTCCTGGCTCAGGGAACACTCAAGTCTGATCTAATTGCTGCCAAAACTTGTCATAATGATATAGAATTGGTAATAGAATGAAGAGCTGGAAAGGAACTTAGGTGTCATTTAATCCCTCCCATTTCCTCCCCACCCCCCTACTTTAGAGACAACAAAATTGAGGCCCAGAGAGCTTAAGTGATTTACCCTAGGCCACTTAGCTAATTAGTGGCACAGTCAGAGTTTGAACTCAGGTCTTTTGGCTCCAAATCTAACACTTCCTATTCTATAGCACATTACCTTCAATTTCAGAAAGTTGAGAGAAGAGGAAAACATAAAAGAATGACCAAAAAGCCCCACAAACAGGAAGGAAGAATTTAGAGAACTTAGTCTCCTGGGAGCAAGATATCTAGATATCCATTCTAGTAATTAGAGTAATATGTCCTGAAGAGCCTTTTGTCCCTTCCTTTTCCTGAAGACAATACATTTTTGAAAATGGGAACTGATTTTCTTCAGTAGTTAAAGTCACCCCTGTTGGTATAGAGTTGAAATTTGTGCCATGTCATTAGAAGACTGAGAGAAACTGATACAAATTATAAGCCTACATTTAGTGATTGCCTTCTTATTGTCGATGTAAACTGTTAGAACCCAGGGGAACTGTCACAGTCTGGCAAAGGTAATCCTGCCTGTTAATCTCTAACGCTGCTAGCTGGGCTTATAAAATTATTGCCCACCGGACAACATTAGCAGAGTCATTTATGCATTTGGTCTCCCAACAAAGAGCCTTCCACAAATGTTATTCCTGCTTTCTTGACAGAAGAAGCATTTTTTCCTTTACATCAAACTGTTTTTGAGCTTCCTAACATTCGTAAGGAGTCTGATTATGCTGGGAAAAGCCAGCAAGGTGCCAATGATTTGGCACTGTATTTTGATGGGGGCACCCTTCTAAAATAGCTTTTCTACCAGAGATCTGTTATTGCCTGTGAAGGTTTCTTCATTCCTAGTGACTTTGTGACTGGCATTAGAGCTGAACCTGTTAATGAGATTATTGCCAAAGTAGTGCTGAAGATGATCAGAGAGGTTAAGAAACTCTCAGGTATCTCTCAGGTCACATATGAATTAACAGGCAAGCATAGAGAACGGGTTGAGTGAGTCCACACAACTGGGGCAACATTTCTATTGGCCCTTGTCCTAAGAAACAATGGAAGGACTAATGAGAATATTCTCTCAAGGAATGGCAGCACAATGGGCCCTGATGCATGCCTATGCCTAACATGAAACTCCCCCAAGAAATTACATACGCAAGAATTTAAATTAAATTAAGTAAGCAAGAATGAACCTTTTCTATTAAAAAATATAGTGCCAGAAGTGATAAAGCTCAGCCTGAGCCAAGCCTGGCATTGAATTCTAAGGAAAAAATTGACTATGTTAAGTTAAAAGAGGAGAGAACTAGAGCTGATAGTTGATAGGAAAGTGAAAACAAATGACAGAGAGAAGGCAGAAATGTCCAACTCTTCCTTTTTGTTTTCTTTGCTAAGACGAACGCTCTTCAGACTAGAAAGAATAGAATATAAATAGCTAATAGGGAAATGAATGTAAAGATATGTGAGAAGATGGTCAATGAGGACGCATTGAGTTCAGTCCACTAGACCCACATAACTTACATCTTAGGATTCTGAAATAACATGGATATATCTTCTGTGACACTGTCATTGACATCTAAAACAGGGCTGTCCAACTTTACGTTTTTATTGAAACAATAGACAATATATTCTGATTTACCATTTTAGTGAGAGCTCTGCAGTAGCTCGGCTTCAGTTGCTGAAGCATTTATGTCAATTTCTATGCCTGTAGGTGGTCCCCATAAATGGCTTGTGGGCTGCAGGTTGCATTTTGGACAGCCCTGATCTAAAAGATTGTGGAGAACATGACTTCAGAAAGCCAAACATCCTAATATTTAAAGAAAAGGAAATAAGCAAAGCTTTTAACCATAGCCTCAAGAACTTGATTTTGATTCTAAGAAAAATTCTGGAATATATTATTAAAAAGATGACTTGTGAGTAATTAGAAAGGGATGCAGTGACCATTAACAGCCAGACTAACTCCATTCCTTTTTTTTTTTTTTTTGATGGGGCAACTAGAATGGTAGACCAGAAGAATACATTAGACACAGTGAGCTAAAATTTCAATAAAGCCCTTTCGATGTTTTTTCTTTCTATTCTTTTGGCTAAGATTGACAGAGGTAGGCAAGATAAGAGGTACAGGACCTAAGGAGTAGTGAGCCAATGTTATTTTGGAGAGATATTGCCAGTGGAATGCTTTAGGAATTTGTCCTTGACCTACTGCTGTTCTGACATTTTTTATCAATCATGTGGATGAAAGCATTGACAGTACACTCATCAAATTTGCATTTGCTAAGTGGCTAATGGAGATTCTGAACAACAGAACCAGAATTCTAAAAGATTTTGACAGGCTGGAATGATGAGGTGAATCGAATGAGAAGAAATTCAATGGAGTTAAATATCCATTCATATACTTGGGTTTGGGGTGGGGGGGGGCAGAGTCAAGATGGTGGAGAAAAGACAGGGACTTGCCTAAGCTCTCCCCCAAACCCTTCTGCACTCCTTTAAATAATTCCCTAAAACAAATTCTGGAGCAGCAGAACCCACAAAAGGTATGGAGTGAAACAATTTTCCAATCCAAGACAACTCAGAAGGTCAGCAGGAAAGGTCTATCACACCAAGGTGAGGGTAGAGCACAGTCCAGTGCAGATGGCACCAGCACAGACCAAGCCCCAGCAAACTAGCAGGCCTTGGGAGTGAATGAATTGGCAGTGGCAGTGGCTGCTTCTGGAGTTCTCAGCCCACAGATGGTAAAGGGGTGGAATAACTGGTCAGAAGATTACAGGCACCTCTTTGCTGGCACTGGGGGCAGGACTCTGTTGCTTTGTCCATACTTGAACCCAGTTCACAGTCCTGGGTGGTAGTCCCAGGGGAAGGAGGAGCACTAGTACACCAGAGTTTACAGCCACAGTGGAGCAATGAACCCTTGTCAAAGATCCAGGGCAGAAAATAGTGCTCGCAGTCACTCACAGATTAGCTCACAGTACAGAAGAGCAGTAAGCACACCTTTCCTTAGATCACACCACCTTGGAAGAGGTAAAAACTTATAGGTCCCTAGAAGTATCCTGAAAACAGCTGCACAAAACCCCTGAAGCTTGGGACAGGGCAACCGTCACCCTGGAAGCAGAGTACTACTTTAACAAAGGGGTAAAAGCCAAGAAATAGGTTGGGAAAATAAGCAAACAACAGAAAAAATTCTGACCATAAAAGTTATTATGGTGACAAGGAAGATCAAAATATACACTCAGAAGAAGAAAATAAAGTCAAAATTCCTACATCCAAAGCTTCAGAGAAAGATACGAATTGGTCTCAGGCCACGAAAGAGCTCAAAAAGGATTTTAAAAATCAAGTAAGAGAGGTAGAGGAAAAATTGGGAAGAGAAATGTGAGTGATGCAAGAAAACCATGAAAAAAAAGAGTCAACAGCTTGGTAAAGGAGGCACAAAAATACTGAAGAAAATAACACCTTAAAAAACAGAATATGGAGAATGGTTAAGCAAGTTGTGATACATGATTGTAATGGAATATAATTGTGCTATAAAAAAGGACAAACAGGATAATTTCTGAAAAACCTGGAAAGACTTACATGAACTGATGCATAGTGGACAGAATCAGGAGAATGCTGTACACAGTAACAGCAATACTGTTTGATGAAGAACTGTGAATGACTTAGATATTCTCAGTAATACAATGATCCAAGACAATCCCAAAGGATTAATGATGATGTATTCTATCTGCCTCTAGAGACAGAACTGATATTGATTGAATACAAATTGAAGCATGTCATTTTTTCACTTTCTTTCATTTTTTCTTTTGAACGTTCGTGAACAAAATGACTAATACAGAAATGTTTTACATAATTGCACACATATAACCCATATCTGACTGCTTACTGTCTCAGGGATGGGAGAGGGAGGAACAGAATTTGGAACTCAAAACTTTAAATAAAAATGTTAAAAAAAATTTTTAAAAAGCCAGAATGGGTCAAATGTTGAAAGAAGTACAAAAATCCAATGAAGAAAAGAATGCCTTGAAAAGTAAAATTGGCCAAATGGAAAAGAGATAAACAAAAATTCACTGAGGAGAAGAACTTCTTAAAAAGTAGAATTGGCCAAATGGCAAAAGAGGTACAAAAGCTCAATTGAGAAAATAATTCCTGAAAAATTAGCATTGAGCAAGTGGAAGCACATGAATCTATGAGATATCAAGAAACAAAACCAAAAGGTGAAAAAAATTAGAGAAATGTGAAATTTCTCATTAGAAAAACAACTGATCCAGAAAATAGACCCAGAAGAGATAATTTAACAATCATTGGATTTCCTGAAAGCCATGATTAAAAAAAGAGCCTAGATATCATCTTTCAAGAAATTATCAAAGAAAATTGCCCTGATATTCTAGAATCAGAGGATAAAATAGAAATAAAAAATCCATGTCCCAAAAGAGAAAAGTTACTTACTGGCTGTGTGGCCTAGGCAAGTCACTTAACTCTGTTTGCCTCAGTTTCTACATCTGCAAAATGAGGGGGAGAAGGAAATGGCAAACCACTCCAGTATCTTTGCCAAGAAAACCCCAAATGGGGTCGTGAAGAATTGGGCATGACTAAAAAGATACTTGGGTTAAAAAGCCATCAACATGAAGATGGTGGCTGGAAAGCAGGGACTAGCATGAGCTCCCCGCCAAGTCCCTCCAAAAACCTATAAAAAATGGCTCTGAACCAATTCTAGAACTGCAGAACCCACAGGGTAGCAGTGGGAAGCAGGGCTTTAGCCCAGGACAGCCTGGATAGTCTCTGGGTAAGGTCTACCCAGCATGGAGCTGGGAGCAGAGGGGAGTGGAGCAGAATCTGGCGTGGACAAAAGAGACCAGGAGCCGGGCGGAGCATGCCCTAGCGCCCTGAATCAGTGAAATGCAGCAGTTACCAGACTTCTCAACCCACAAACGCCAAAGACAACAGAGTAGGTTAGTGGGAAAAGCTGCTGGGGACAGGGAGTTTGCAGTTGAGCCACCACCCCGGGGGGCAGTGGAGGTGGGGCAGCTACAGAACTACAGCTGCAGTTGCTTCTGGCCCCAGGTCCATCTGGTGGGAGGAATTAAGTGGAGGATCAAAGCAGGACTGAAGAGCCTGCTGAAGATCTAAGTCCAGTCCAGGTTGGGGGTTCTTGGGGAAGGAGGAGTGCTGGTGTGGCAGAGCTGATGCATCCCCCCAGGCTTGGAACACAGAACTCTTTAGTCTACAA
>CM053622.1:173601557-173618378 GCA_028646595.1 Phalanger gymnotis
TAATGATACGCATGTGGCCCATGTTGGATTGCTGGACTTCTTAGGGAGGGTGGGTGGGAAGGGAAGAGTTTAGAACTCAAAGTTTTAAAAAATAGATGTTCAAAAACAAAAACAAAAACGTTTTTGCAGGCAACAAGAAAATAAGATACACAGGCAATGGGGCATAGAAATTTATCTTGCCCTACAAGAAAGGAAGGGAAAAGGGGATGGGAGGGTAGTGTGGTGACAGATGGGAGGGCAGACTGGGGAACAGGGCAACCAGAATATACACCATCTTGAAGTGGGGGGAAGGACAGAAATCGGGAGAAAATTTGTAATTCAAACTCCTGTGAAAATCAATGCTGAAAGCTAAATATATTAAATAAAATTTATAAAAAAAACCCCATCAACATGCATGCTCACTATGAGTCGGCAACATGACACGGCCGCCCGGAAAGCTAGTGCAATCTTAGACTTTGTGGAGAGCGGGGAGGAATCAGGTTCAGAGAGAGGGAGGTGATGGTCCTTTTGGACTCTGCCCTGGTCAGAACACCTAAGCCCAATGCCTTAGGTAAGACATGAAAGACAAGAAGGAACCTCTCTAGATGAGGGTGACTTAGCAATTGTAGGACATGACATATGAAGATCATTGAAGGAACTATGAATATCTGACGGTCCTTCAATAAGCAATTATTAAGAGATGACTAAGTGCCAGATGCTATGCTAAACACTGGGGATACAAATAAAGGCAAAGGATAACTCCTTCCCTCTAGGAACACACAATTTAATAAGATGAGAAGATATTAGGGATATGATAACTGTAAGAATTTAAAGAGTGTGAAGAAGGTATTTAATTTGTAATGGTTGACCCCAGAGGGCAGAACTTGGAGCAATCAATGGAAGCTGCAAATGTGATATCAGCAAAAACTTCCAGAGAATCAGAGCTTTCTAGAAATGCAATGAGATAGATCATTGGATAGTGACTTCCCTTTAAGAGGAAAGGTCTTAAAGCAGAGGCCAAATGACGACTCTTCAGGATATTTTAGAAGGCATTCTTGTTCAGGTATATGTTGGAATTAGTGGCTTCTGAGGTCCTTTCCAACTCTGAGAGTGTGATTCTATAACTGAGTCATGTTGCAATATATTCCACATAAGGATTTTGGGGCAACAGGGAAGGGAAAGATACATTTCAAACAGATTTTCATACAAAATGGTCCAGATTAATTGGGGTCCAAAAATAAGCTATTGGGTATCCAGAAACCCCAAAAATGAATAGTCCCAGAGAACAGAGATAATACTGAAGGCAGGAGGCAAACCTTCTTCCCTGTCCAGATGGGGTGGAGAGAATAGGGGACAAATGAATCCTAATGGCTGTACACAGAGGGAAATATTCACAAGATAATAATAATAACAGCTTGCTCTTTAAGATAGAGCTCTTTAAAGTTTGCAAAGAATTTTATAAATATTATCTTATTTTATCCTCACAACAACCCTGGGAGGGAGGTACTACTATTGTTTTCCCCACAAACTGAGGCAGAGAGAAGTTAAGTGACTTACCTAGGGTCACACAGCTAGTAAATGGCTGAGGAGGGATTTTAACTTGAGTCTTCCTGCCCCCAGTTCCAGTTTTCTTTCAACTGTGCCATCTAGTTGCCTCTAGGTACACTTTGGTTTAAAAGTAAAGCAGTAAGAACTGGTCACCTTTCAGAGCCCACCCCAAATTTGCTCCCGGATCACATATAGTTAACTCAGTAAACAAAACTCAAGAAAGCCTTCCTAATCAAGTACAATCGAAGAAAGAAACCGTCATTACTTAATGGCAGCAACTTAGTGAACAATTCAGAGTGGAATCAATACCAATCACTATTCTAAAAGAGATTGATGTGTATGGATTAAGAAACCTGTGCCAACGTACACATATTGACGTACATATAATGTGTGTATGTGTGTGTGTGTTCTGTCCTTAATTTAGAAAAACCAGCTATGGAAGGTAATCAGAGTGAATCATTTCTGCATCTTTTAGCCTAATGACCCTATTCAGCTAGTCACTAGTTTGGGTATGAAGCAAATTTTGCTTTAATAGCTGTAGCTCTCCTGCATGGGATGTTCACTCATTCTTTTCTTCTGCTCATACAATGAACATGTCTCATACCATGCACTGTGCTAGGTGTTGGGAATACAAAAGTGTAGAATTCAATAGTTTTGCATTCTACTTTTGAAGGGGATTTATGGGGAGAATAGGAGGTACACAATGCACACACCACATACATGTACACACACACATACAAATATGATGCAAGGTAGACTTTGAAGGGCAAAAGGATCTATTGAGATTTTTTTTCTTGAATTACATTGACATTGAGAGTTTTAATTAAGCTCTAGAATTATAAATGCCACCTGTATGAATTTTCTCAATTTAACATAAATTGAGTTAATATGTGAACTGATTTCTTATCAGTGAGAGACTCTTAGGTCATTTTTTTCCTGCTAGTTTGATGTATTTTTGCTGACTCATCCACTATCTTTTTCATTCAACCTGGAGACTAGTGGCAGGCATTTATTAACAGAAAGCCAAGGTTAAAAGACAAAGTCTGTGGCCATAGAAAAGTTCAGGGTAGGAATTGAAATTTGACACCTGTACCATATTCTCATCATAGTGTCATAGGATTCGGAGCTGAAAGTAACGTTAGAGAGCATCTCTTGCATTCTCCTCACTTTTCAGATGAGGATACTGGGCTCCAGAATGGTTAAGTGATTCTCTCAAATACCGATTAAGTAGCAAGGTCTGGATTTGAACTCAGTTCACCCATCCACCCACCCATCCATCCATCCATCTATTGCTCTTCCCACTATCATACTGGCTTCCCTGAGCTAACTTTCCCCTCCCTTGCTCTACATTTTAGTGTCAATTTTTACTGTTTGTGTTGTCAACTCTTTATTATATATTCAGAGACTGCTTATCTTGTGAATTGGTTATCCAGGTTCCTGATAATCGAATAGTCTTCTTTTCTGGTCACTTTTTGACCTTTCCACTCCATCTTCTGGTTGACTTTTGTCTTTCAGGAGGTAATGATGGAGAGAAGCCATACCTTTAAATAATTTTTCTAGGGGATGGTGCAGACAATGTTGAGCCTAAAAACTATTTAGTGAGTGATGTTGCTCACTGTGCCTCCATGAGTTCCAGTTTCCTTATATGTAAAATGAATTACACTACATGTAAGGTCTCTTTCAGTTCTGAATCCTTTGAACTGAAAAGAAAAGTTTGGGTACTCCAATTATCCATTCCATACTCCCCACTCCCACTTATATTATCATTATATTATCCCTTTCATTTTGCAGATGAGGAAACTGAGGCCCAAAGATAGGAAGTGACTTTATCAAAGTCATTCATGTAATAGGTACCAGAGGAGAGAGTAAGGCAGGTGACTTTGCACAGCCTTCTCTCACTTAAATCGAATCCACTTGCAAGTCATGGCATCAACCTTCCTGATGCCATATTTTATGAACAAACCACAAGGTCTTAAGAGCTAAGAACTAAAAGGGACCTTAACAGTCTCAGAATCTTAGGAGAAAAGGTCCTTCTGAGATTCAGTTTCCACATTTTACAGATGAAGAAACTTTGACAATATCAACATTAGTTTCTGAATACATATTTGTTGCACTTTTCAGGTTGAAAGAGCTCACCTCTTTGACAGTCTGTTAAATACCCTAGAACATTTTTCTAAGAATAAAAGGTGAGTTTGTGCATCCACAGAGGAATAATTACTCAAAGTTTTAGCATTTCCAATCCATAGTCTCTCCCTCTAGTGATGACAGCTCAGGAAAAAGAAAGAAAGAAAAAGCAGAGTTTGAATTAGCAGTGCTAGTCCATGAAGCCAAATTCAAATAACTATGTTTCACAGGCTTTTCAGATTTCTTTTGTCAGGGAGCCAATAGCAGTAGTTTTCAACTCAAGAAACTCATATCATGCCAATGCGACAACAACAAAAAAAAATTACAGAAAGAAAAGCTGATGTCCCCGAAGTTCAACCTCACTACATTTCTCTGTTATATCTGGCCTCTTCCAAAACTTCCAGTACCACGTTCCAATTTCCAGTACCATGTAGGAAATGTAGAATAATGATAATGATGATGAAAATGCTAAACCCAAGTTTCATCTATGTTTGTTTGATCTCAAAGTTTCCCCACCATGCTGGAATCCTGCCTCCCACTGTGTGTATTTGATTTCTTCACTTGCTTTTTTTCTCCCCTGCTTTTATCTCTAGATGACAAATATATACCACAATTTCACTTCTGCTCCTGGACCTAAAATGTTTGACTAGAGATTTCAAATTCTTTTAAAATGCTTCATAGGACCTAGTCTGTTGAACTTTGTAATAACTTCACAATAAAAAGAATATATTGGAAAGACATGAAGAATGGTGAGGTCTTGCCATGAACAATATGCAGTAGTCATTGGGAACATTCATTATGTGTCTACTGTATATAGTAAGAACTTTATGAATGTTTGTTGGCTTAACGAATGAATAAAATTGTACCTCTGTTCGGCATTAATAAATCACATTTTTGTACTCCTTCCTGTGAAATGATTCTTTCAATCTTGATGTCCAATAGTCTTCACGATTGTTCTGTCCATAAATGTAAATACCATAGTTCTCATTTGACAAGGGGAAAGGATAAGCAAAAAGCTTGGGTGACTGAGTTCAGAGCATAGATAAAAGGGTTGGGACCACCTCACTTCTGTGCACTCTTAGCCTTGCATACAGCTTTGGAATTAAATTGAGAACATATTAGAGGATGAGTATTCTATGAATGAAAGTTAAATGGAAGCCAATAGCATGTTGATGGAGAAAATATCAAAGTAGGTTTCTTGAGAGAATTACTGGTATTACTGCAAATTAAAGTATATTTGGGAGGTTAAGGGACTTTCATTGGTGGTGAATTAAGTAATTAAGTATTGAATATATATATGCCTGTATGCAAAAAAAAGACACGATAATTTTTTATAGAAAGAAGGTAAATTAAGTAAGCATTGACTATATATACACCTCTATGCAAAAAAAGGACATAGGATCATATATTTACGGATGGAAGAAACATTAGAAATCGAGGCCAACCCCTTCATTTTGCAGATGAGGAAACTGAGGCCCAAAGATTGGAAATAACTTTATCAAAGTCTTTCATGTAATAGGTTCCAGAGGACAGAGTAAGGCTGGTGACTTTGCACAGCCCTCCCTCACTTAAATCGAATCCACTTGCAAGTCATGCATAAACCTTCCTGGTGCCATGTTCCTCTTCAAGAACAAAGGACAAATACTACCACCACAACAAGTAATAATTAGTTCTTTAAACTTTTAAATTAAAGGAACAAATTAATCTGCCTATTTTCATTTCTTATTTTTCTGGTATAGTTGACCTTTCTATTTAAAATTCAGTGTTGAGTCTTCTCTGAATGCACATTAAATCACTTAGAAGTGCAAAATTCAACTTTCTTCTACTTCCTCCTTAAGGAAAGTCCTATTGACCTTTCAAGGCCTTCCTAAAATTCTAAAGCTTCTGCCTGAAGCCTTGACTGATTGTCCAACCAGAACTGTTTACTCCTTTTTTTTCAGTTTTGGAGCTCGTCTTTTCTGTAACACTCACTTAGTATTTCTTGCCCTGTATTGCTGTTAATATTTTTATGTGTCCCTTTTCCTTTCCCTTTCCCCTCCCCTCCACCCCTCCGCTCCTCTTCTCTTTCTAACTACACTATGACCTGCTAGAGGGAAGTGATAACGTCGTATCCTTTATTTTCACTGCACTAGGGGTTCCTAGACTTTCTCTGTTCACAGTGCCCTTAATGTCTCAGTAATTTTTTTTCATGGAGCCCCAAGGCCAAAAGAAATACTTAAAAGTTCTATCAAGTAGTTACGTCAAAAATTTGAATGTCCCATGGGCCCCCTTCTGAGTTGGCTGTTGTGGAATACATTTTAGGAACTACTGTCCTATCATGACATAAACAGCACCCAATAAATATTTGTTAATTGATTCCTTCAAAGTGACAGACATAACGAAAGTGCTGTCTGTATTCTGTACCACTGTTTTTGCATGACAATTCTGTGAATATAGTTACTATGTATTATTATTCTCATTTTATATATAAGGAAAACTGAGGCTCAAATAGGTTTTGTACATGCTCAGAAAACAGTTAGGTGTCAGAGTCAATATTTGAGCTCAGAACTCTTCTGATTCCAAGTTTAACATTTTTCCCACAACTCCATGTAACCACACACATATACAAAAATTCAAGTACATACACTGTGATCCTTAGATGGCAAAATGATATTTCTAATTTGATACTTGAATGGACCCATGACCTCACTAGTGTGAGAACTCCTTCCACTGGTACATATTATAATCCATCCTCATAATCTCATTCAGTAAAATTCTTGTCCATGTCCTCCCATTAATCTTTTATAGAGGACCTCTGCACTGAAGGTCCTTCTGTGAGTCTTATAATGCAGGGTGTCCCAAAAGTCTTAGTGCCATTTTAAGCTGTATTAGCTTTATTATTTTTAAGTTTTATTAGCTTAAAATGACACTAGGACTTTTGGGACATCTTATATTTTATTTACCCCTGGACTGTCCCTCTACTACCCTTCCCCCAGCTCCTTTTTGCAGCCAAACATGGTGATATCCTTCATGCCACTTCTAACTGAAATTATCATTAGAAAAATGAGGCTGCTTCCTTAGACCAATCCAATGCATAACAAAGGTTTTAAAAACTACTTATTTATTACCTTCTTGTTTCACTGTGTGGCATCATTTCTGGATACTAACTTGGGTCAAACAGTTCCTTTTGAAACCTAATTACAAATTCCCATGGAGCAGCAACCCTAAACGTCCTAGGTTTATGACACAGGATAAGTGCTAGTCTCCTTTAATTTGTTTTGTTCCTGGTTTAAGAGAACTGAGCATACCTATATTACCTGCAGCTCAGGCAAAGGACAAAAAGCTGCCCTGAAAAATAAACTTCTCCCTCCCCATAAGCTGTTTGAAAACAAAGTGACCTAAGGTAGTGCATTTCAGCAACACCTCCATTTCAAAATGGAAAAGAGAAAGGAGTCATTTACTAGCACATCCTAATAAGGGCAAAATGTTACAATTCCAAGAACAAAAAGAAAGGCAATTATTCACCGAAATAAAGTGACTATGAACCTCCAGGATTTGCTTTTTCTAATACCATATAAGGTGAATCTTATGAGGGTTTCTAGTCTCTATAGTGTGAACCATATGACGCCACAACTCAGCCTCAAAAATAGCCATTCCTTGGCTTAGAATTCATAGAAGGTTCAAAAAGGAAGGAATCTTATAGAGATCGCAGTAAAGAAACTTTCTAGCCAGGCAAATAAACAGGAAGGCTAATCTCAATCATTTTGTTTCCCTGCTACCTCTTGTGAGGAGGTCCAGGGAAAGGAGGAAAGGTAAATGAGCAGTGATCTACACAAATATACTTGCTTTAATAAATTCTTATTTCAACCTTAATAGCAGCAGAAGACAGAACATCATCAGGGCAAACTAAGAGTTAACTCTCGCGCTATCTATAGCTACATATATATATATATATATATATATATATATATATATAGACATATATATAGACATATATAGACTATATGTCTAGTGCCCAAGACAAATGCCACGAAACCTGCCTCTGGCAAGAAGCATGACAGGCTTCCTCAATTATTTAAGGTTAATTCATCAGTAAGAGGGAGAAGCCTTGGAACATAACCATTTGTGGAGGGTGGAGACTTCAGGTTACTACTTCCCTGTGGGGGGACGATGGAGACTTTGGGAACCCCTTAAGGCTGCTTCTTGTGGTCAGAGATCTGGAGAAACAGTGGTAGAGAGGGAGAAGAAAAGTGGCCATCTGGCAGCTTCCTGTTCTACCTCATTCTTGTTATCTCGCTGCTATACTCAGTCATTTCTTTCTGCCAAAGGAATCTAAGAGCTATCAAAGCCCTCTAAATTTCAGCCTCCTGGGGCAAAGTCCTTATCACCTAGCTCAACTTACAGCTCTTAAGGCTAGAATATTCAAATTCTGTGAAATATATCTTCCTAGTCTATAGAATGTTAGAGATGGAAAAGGCCTTTAACAGTATGTTAACACCCTCCTTTTTCAAGTAATAGTATTGATAGGAACATTTATATAGCATTTCCTATGTGCCAGGCACTGTGCTAAGCATGTTACAATTATTATTGATTTGATCTTCACAACTCTTGCTGGTAGATGCTATTATTATTCCCATTTTGGCAGAGGAGGAAACTGAGGCCAATAGTGATTTACCCAGGATTACACAACTAGTAAAGTGTCCAAGGCCACATTAGAACTCAAATCCTCCTGACTCCAGGCCCAACGCTCTATCCACTGTGGCATCTAGCTGCCCCATAGTACTGGTTACTTCCTTGGAAGGTAGGCAGCTCTGGTACAGGAGTTCCAAGACTTGGGTTTGAACCCCCAGTTTTTCTCCTTATAACTGTGTAACCCTGGACAAATCACCTCGCCTCTCTTAGCCTCAGTTTCTTGGTTGATAAAATGTCTCTCTTGAGGATCACGTAAGAGAACAGATGTAAAAACAATTTGTAAGCTATAGCGCACCATATAAATGTCAACTGCTATTATTAATAGAGACCTTGCTTCAGTTCCAGTGACAGTTTCTATGCTGATAGATGGCAGAAGATGAGAGCTGGTTAATTTATAACATCAGTGATATAACTACATCTGGAAAAAAAATGAAAGCAGCAGAGGTGAACTGGCTGGATGTAATGGTCATATGTACACTCCTTTGCCATGGACAGATAGGTATTTGGATACGCACAAGCTCTTTTCTGCCTAAGTATTATCTTGGATCAATTCAAACTCATCATAACTAAAACATAAACTCACTATCCCTACCCCTCTCTACTCCAAATCATTTCCTTTAATAAACTTTCCTGTTTCCGTTGAGGGTAATGCCACTTTTCCAGTGTCTCAGGTTTATATCCATAACGTTATCCTTGCCTTATTGATCTCTCTCACCCCTCATATCCAATCGGTTGCCAAATCTTACCCTTTATACTTCCACAATATCTTCTTCATCCAAACCCTTCTCTATATTAACTTGGCACCACTTTGATTCAGTCTCTCATCACCTCTCATCTAGACTCTTTCAACGAGCTCCTAGTTGGTCTTCTTGTCTCAGGTCTTTCCCCACTTGAATCCATCCTTTAGACAACTACCCAAAGTGATTTTCCTTAAGTGTAGCTCTAACCATTGTTATTGTTCAGTCTTTTTCAGTTTTTAGTCATGTCCCATTCTTCATGACCCCCTTTGGGGTTTTCTTGGAGTGGTTTATTAGAGTGGTTTGCTATTTTCTTTTCCAGCTCATTTTACAGATGAGGAAATTGTGACTAACCGGGTGAAGTGACTTGCCCAGGGTCACACAGCTAGTACTGTGTCTGAGGCCAGATTTGAACTCAGGAAGATGACTTCCTGACTCCAGGCTTATAGGCCCAGTATTCTATCCGCTGTGCCACCTAGCTCCAGATCTGACCATATCACCCCTTTATTGCCAGTGTGTCCTCATGGCCTCTAAGATAAAATATAGACTCCTTTGGCTCTGAAATCCCTTTAGAATTTGACTCCAAACTATCTTTCTAGCTTTATTATGCATTATTCCTCTTCCTGAACTCTATGGTCCAACCAAACTGGTCTTTGTACTGTCCCTCACACATGGTATTTCATTCACTTTCTCTATGCCTTTTTACCTTCTGAACTCTGTATGTACTGGAATATACTTTCTCTGGAATATACTTTCTCTGCTTCCTGGATTCCTGACTTTCCATCGAGGTATAGCTCAGTGCTACCTTCTATCTACTTTTTTTTTTGGAGGGGGGAAGGCAAGGCAGTTGGGGTTAAGTGATTTGCCCAAGGTCACATAGCTAGCAAGTGTCAAGTGTCTGAGACTGGATTTGAACTCAGGTCCTTCCGACTCCAGGGCTGGTGCTCTATTCACCATGCCACCTAGCTGCCCCTCTATCTACTTTCTTTCCTGATCCCTCCAAATGCTGGTGCCTTCCCTGAGTTGTGCTTAACTACTTTAAATTTATTTTGTATTCTCAACATATTCATTTTGCATATACTTAGATATGTACCTGTTTTCTCCCTCAAGTCAAAGTAAACGCCTAGAAATCAGGGATCATTTCATTTTTTTTGTCTTTGTATCTCTAGTATCTAGCACAGCGTCCACACACCCAGCAGATCATTCATAACTGCTTGTTGTTTGGCTGATCTTCTGGTTGGCTTTCCTCCAACTATTTAAGATTTTAATTGATGAAACACTTGATCTTTCTCATGTATAACCAGGGGATGAGGAGGATAGATGTACTATCTCAGGAAATGTTGAGTATTGAGTCCATGGGGAGACAAAAGGGATCTAAAGGGCACATGGTTGAAACATAGTGGAAGGCTCATTCACTGGTCGCCATTGAGACTATTAATAAGAAGTTCTCTAGGTAAGGTACTGTGCAGAGCCATGTCTGCAATGCCGTCCAGTGCATAGTGAAAAGAACCATGAATAGCAGGCAGAAGACCTGGATTTGAATCCTAGCTTTGGTACTTACTTGGTATGTGAACTTGGGCAAATCGTTTCATTTTTGTGGGCTTCACTTTACTCATCCGTAAAATAAGAGAGTGCAGCATAGTGGCGAAGGCGTTGGATTTGGAGTGAGGAAGACCTATTTTCAAATCCTACCCTAAATACTTATTAGCTGTGTGACTCCAGGTAAGTCATTTAATTTCTATCTACTTCAGTTTCCTCATCCACAAAATGAAGGAATTGGACTCAATGGCCTCTGAAATCGATCACCATTCCAAATCTATCATCATCTTATGACATTATTACTAGATGATTTCTTGGGTCTTTCCCAGTTCTAGAATCTTAGGAGATTATGTCTTAGCCACTGATACCTCTGAATAGGCTAGAATTATTTTAGAGGTACCCTGAAAAGACTTTTTCTTTGGGAAAATTAAAATGTCATGATACATATACTGAAAACACCAAAACAGGAGAGGGCTACTCTAGGTGAAAACTGATTTGACCTGAAGAACAGGAACTAGACACAGTCAACAATATTGGTCTTCTAAAAGAGGGAAGGGAATTAGTACCACATGGAGAGGCATTTTGCAGTCAGCCTTTACCTGGGCATTATTTAATTTAATGCTCCTCTGTTTTCTGAACCACCACTGGAAAATGGTCTCAATATTACCATTAATGTCCTAGGGATTAGCAATCCTGAAGATTAGCGATAAAAGCCTGTGGTCCCATGATTAATCTCTCAGTTTGTGTGAAGGGTGAACAGGTCTGGAAAAAGGCATCCAGGGTACTTCTCTAGCAAGGGAAACAAGAGATTCATGTCCTAGTCTGTTTCTACTGCTGTCCCATTCACAAATGAATTAAGGGTTCCAAATGAACTTGAAATCAACCAAGTTTAGTTCTGATTTTTTTTAATGTCTCTGATTTTTAAAAATTTAAAAACACTTCTTGAGTTTACTCTGTGTATATGTGTGCCAATAAGTATAGCTGGTCTGGGAAAAGATTCAAGGCAGAGAAATTATAGAAGTTATATTCATATAGCCTGAGATGTTTCTTTACATGTATCTAGTTGCGCCAAACTAAGAGATGTTGAGAAACTTCACTGTGTTCACCACCCTTAACTGGTAAAACGAATCTTGGAGATCAAGGGACATTTCTAGAGGAATAGGATAGAACCAAGGAAGATGTAATTAAGCTGTAACAAAGTTCATAGGTCATAGAATTAGAGCTGAAAAATTTTAGCGATTATCTCATACTTCAGGGATCCATGATTTCATCAGTGTAGATACTCCCATTAGGGGCATAATCTGTCTACACCTTGGTAGAAAGGTTCATGAGTTGCTGTGGCTAAAAACCAAATCATCACCTGGTGGCCAACTCTCTAATGATTGGCTTCTTTGGATTTTCATTGCTGGGTTTATACACAAAGTCATTCCAGGTAGTTAAACCACCTGATGTCCTAGTAAGACATCAAGAACCCAGAATCACTTATACAACATGGGGAAGCAACAGAAGAAGACTTTAGTGAAGGCACCTAGTCTTAGACTTCATAGAAAAATTAACTTTCGGAGTTAAGAAGGACCTTTGGTATCAATCAATTTTACAGGGAGGAGAAAACTGAGACTTGGAGATGCTTATGCCTGCCCAAAGTCACACATTAAATTAGTGACAGAGTTCTATCTATACATGTGTCTTGCTCTGGAATTACCTCATGTTTACTTCACCTATATTTTGTATGTAATTTCATGTGTACATACATTTCTGTTTGCTCCAATCAACTGTAAGATCCTTGAGCATAGGGATTATATCATTTTTGCTTTTGTATTCCTAGAACCTAGCAATGTTTCTGGCACGTGGGAGATGCTTGATAAGTACTTACGGATTGATAATTATGTGCCTCTGTGGTTGCTGTGACACAGGCCCTGGACTGTAATAGGACTAACTGTGGCATCTATTAGAGACAACCAATGATACCTTGTGATATTTTGTTCAAGAAATCATCGAAGAATAGGTGAGAAGACTTTGACTTTGTGGACTGGCACAGGGCTTCATAATTACTGTTTTGTCTTCCCCGTTAGGTGCAGGAATAAACTTTTGGAAAGCATGCCAGACTGAGGGGATGAGGAGGGTCTCTAGGGGGCAGGCATATAAACAGTAGTAGACTTGCACTGAATTTTGACATAGTCAGCTTAAATTGCTTCTCTTTCTCACTAATTTAGAAAATGGTCTCTTACTACAAGCCATGGTCAAAGGGTCCTAATTCCAGACAAGAGAACTAACCTCTCTAGTCTCAGTGTGGGTCATGGGTGGCAAGACACCTAGCACAGTGCCATAGTAGGTGCTTAATAAGTGTTTGCCAAATTGAGTCAAAGTCCCTTTACTGTGCAAATCTTAATCACCTCATCTAATGACTCATTAGAATCATAATTCAATAAATATTAAGCCCCTTCTATATATAAGATACTGTACAAAGCATGTCACAGAAAAGTAAACGTATAGCATAGCTAATCTAACACCTTACTTTTAGAAATGAAAACAGAACAAGGCTTAGAGAACTGAGTATCTTGCCCAAGGTCAGAGCCTGTGTGGAGGACAGAAGGATTCTGGGTTCTATTGTGGTGTAATAGGGACAATGGGGCTGGGTATGTCCTTGAGCTTAGAACTGAAAGACTTGTGCTTGTGATTGGGGACTATAGAGGACTGGCAACTGACCCAAGAACTGACCCAAAGACCAAGAGGAGAAAGGATAGCCAATGTCAGTTCTCTCTTTGATATCCACTAAGCTGTAGGAAGGACAAGGTGTTGTTCTAGAAATCAGATGATACGGCCCCAGGTTCTGGTTTTACTACTAACTAGCCGCATAATGATAAGAAAGTCTATCATTAAACTTCCCTGGGTCTGAATTTTTTTTCACTCTATTTAACCAAAATTATTACCTCCTATGAGTAAAGCATTGTGTTAAGTGCTAAAGAGAAAAAGACAAAAAATAAAAAAAACAAGCAAAACCCCCAATAAACAAAACCCAGCTATTGCCAACATGATTTATATTAATCTGTACAATGACAGAGTTTGACTAGATAATGTCACCACTTGCCAATGATCTCTTAATGGCCAAACCTAATGGGATTTTCTCGGTCTGCATCATTTTGTCATTTATGCAGCTTTTGTCACTGCTGACTACCTTCTCCTCCAGCACACTATCTCCTCTCTAGTTTTTCACAATATGGCTTTCTCTTGGTTCTCATCCTATCTAGTATGGGTCAGTAGGCAGGCATCCAAGTATGTGAGCTCTGAAAAGCTTCATTCCCAAGATGAGTTTCCAATACATTGCATTGCAAATAATAAGGCCAATACTTTTTTTTTTTCTTTTCAAGGTTTTTAGACTCTCTGACTTGGGCATTTTACTGTTTATCAAGAATCTTACGCCATCTGCCATATTCATCGGCCTCATTTATTCTTAGTGAGGTATTTACTACTACGCTAAGTAGACCAAATAAAAAAAATGCAACATTTAAATGTGAATTAGTGGGTGAAATAAAATCTAATTTGGTCTTCAGTAATCACTTTGAAGTAAATCCATCTGTGCCCAGTGATGTGGTGTGGGCATTTATTCATTCAATAAAAACTTATGATTCAGAGGCCGCACAGAATACATTTTACCCCAAATGGTAAAGCAAAGCAATAAAGGATGGACAGTAAAACTCATGTTGTAAAATCATTAAGGCTTCTACTAGGATTTATGTCTTTGCTATTGTTTATTTAGTTTGTGGGATTTTTGTAGAGATTATAATTACTACCCATTAGGTATTTCCTAGTATTTTGTTCCCAAAGCCTCTATGAGCATCTATCCATCCACCCATCCGTTCATTTATTTATCCATTCATCTTTTATACATTTGACAAATGTTTATTAAGTAATTCACATGAACAAAGCACTGTGCTTTGTTCACATACTCAGTGGGGGAGATACAAATATAATGAAGATGTGACCCTGACTTTGTGATGCTCACAGCCCAATACAGGTAACAAAATACATACAGAAAAATAGTAATGTGCAAAACCTATGGGCAGCTAGATGGCTCAGCAGACAAAATACTGGGACTGGAGTCAGGAAGACTCATCTTCCTGAGTTCAAATCTGGCCTTAGACACTTATTCCTGTATGACCCTGGGCAAGTCACTTAACTCTGTTTGCCTCAGTTTCTGCATCTGTAAAATGAACTGGAGAAGGAAATGGCAAACCACTCCAGTATCTTTGCTAAGAAAACCCCAAATGGGGTCACGAAGAATCAGACAAGACTGAAACAACTGAATAACAACAATACCTATATGCCAATGATAGTGCAGAATATAATATAGCAAGAGCAAAAAGAAGATCAGAAGAAAAGCATACTTCTGACGGCTTCAAGTTTCTTCCCTCCCCAATCCATTCTCCACACAGATACCAAAATGACATTGCTAAAGTACAAGTCTGACCATGTCATCCCACTGTTCAGTAAACTGCAGTGGCTCCCTACCACTTCTAAGATTAAATACAAACTCCTCTGCTTAATATTTAAATCCCTCTACAACCTCTCTTGAATCTACTTTTCCAAGGCTTTAAATCCTAGTTATAGATTATTCCAAGTTATTAGGAGTTTAAAAATTTATTACAGATTACCCTCTGTTTACTTCCTCTAGAACATAGCCAAACTGGCTTTCTGGCTATTACTTATGCATGACATTCTGCAATCATCTCTGTTTTAGTCCTTGCAGAGGCTGTCCTTCATACACTGCCTCCTCACTTCTACCTATTAGGATTTCTAGTTTTTCCTTTTTTATATTCCATTTAAAAATTTTAATACTATTTTATTTTTTCCAACTACATGTAAAGACAACTTTTAACATTCATTTAAAAAAAAATTTTGAGTTCCAAATTTTCTCCCTCCCACCCTCTCCTGCCCCCTCCCTAAGATGGCAAGCAATTTAGGTTATATATGTGCAATCATTCAAAACATATTTCCATATTAGTCAAGTTGTGAAAGAAAAAACAGACCAAAAGAAAAAAAAACTATGAAAAAATTAAAGTGAAAATAGTATGCTTCAATCTGTGTTCAGACTCCATCACTTCTTTTTCTGGATGTGAATAGCATTTTTCGTCATGAATCCTTTGGTTTTTCTTGGATCGCTGTATTGCTGAGCATAGCTAAGTAAGTTATAGTGGGTCACTGTACAATTGCTTTTACTGTATACAATGTCTCCTGATTTTTCTCATTTCATTCTGCATCAGTTCATGTAAGTCTAGGTTTTTCTGAAATCTGCCTGCTCATCACTTCTTATAGCACAACAGTATTCCATTACATTCATAACAACTTGGTCAGCCATTCTCCAAATGATGTGCATCCCCTCAATTTCCAATTCTTTGCTACCACAAAAAGAGCTGCTATAAATATTTTTGTCCAAGTAGGTCCTTCCCCTTCCTCTTCTCCCTGCTCCCTTTTTAATCTCTTTAGAATACAGACCTATTAGTGGTATTTCTGGATCAGAGGGCTCCAAACAGGATATAATTGAGGAGAGCTTGGCATTTGACTTTTGGGGCACACTCATGGAAAGAGTGTTGAGACTCTCAGCAAGCTGTAACTGACCCCCAGCTCTGCAGCCCAGACATGGGTTCTTCTCTGGTAACTATGAATTGTGATTTGAATCAGACAAGGTCTGTCTGTTGATGTTTGTAATTTCTGTTTGTATTTGCCTTGAAGTTCAGGGGGCTGATCTTTTCCCCCTGAACTAAGTGAATGATATATGTATGTTTGATTAAACTGAGATTGTTAACTCCTTATAGTTACTTTCCTTAGTAAAGCAGATCAAAGAATCTGTGTTGGCAGCTTTCTGTGTGCTGGTTATTGGTGGGTCTTACACCCATACAGCAGCTGCTAGCAGACTGTTGCTACAGTTCCAAATTGCCCTCCAGAATGGTTGAATCAAGTCACAACTCCACCAGCAACGCATTGGTGTCTCAGTTTTTCCCACATCTCCTCCAACATTTATCATTTTCCTTTTCTGTCATATTAGCTAATCTGATAGGTGTGAGGTAGTGCCCTCAGAGTTGTTTTAATTTGCATTTCTCTAATCAATAGTGATATAGAGAATTATTTCATATGACTATACATAGCTTTGACTTCATCTGAAAACTATCTGTTGACATGCTTTGACCATTTATCAATTGGGGAATGATTTGTATTCTTTTTTTTT
>CM053622.1:173618878-173639288 GCA_028646595.1 Phalanger gymnotis
ACATTCATATACAGACATGCATATTCCCTTCAGCCACCCAAATATTGAAGTCTCATGAGTCATACACATCATCTTTCCATGTAGAAATGTAAACAAAAGAGTTCAACTTTAGTAAGTCCCTTGCAATTTCTTTTTCTTGATTATCTTTTCATGCTTCTCTTGATTCTTGTGTTTGAATGATTTGTATTCTTATAAATTATATATATATATATATTCTCTCTCTCTCTATATATATATATATATAAATATATATTCTCTATATATTTGAGAAATGAAGCCTTTATCAGAGATACTTACTATAAAAATTGTTTCCCAGATTTCTTAGTTTTTTTAAAAGTCCGGTTCAACTACTACTTCCTACATTGAAGCCTTTCCTGACTTCCCAGCTCCAAGGACCTCCCCTCAAAAAATTACCATTACTTTTTTTGGTATGTACTATACATATGCTTATATGTGTACATGTTTTATCCTTTGATAAAATGTAAGCTTCTTGAAGGGAAGACCAATCTAATTTTTGTCTTTGTATCAGCCTAGCACAGGGGCTGGAACAGAAACTGAAAATTCAGCTGATCAACTAGCCCAGCAGAGATACTATACCCAGGGAGGAGTTTTGTGAGGATTTTAAACACAGAAAGGACATTAGGACTTTAAGAAGTTGTGTTATCTTGTTTATAAGTTTCTCTGCATGTGCCTTACACAGGGTGTCCCTAAAGTCTGGACACATAGGCAAAAATGCATATTTTGAAATATTTGGAATATTAACAGACCTTAGCCCCTATTGACTTCTTTTTCTGGGGTGTGCTAAAGGAGAAGGTGTACTCAATGAAGGCACAGGTGAAACACGCTTGACTGAATGCATAAAGAGTGAATGTGCTAAAATTGACAGCAATGTGGAGTTATTGCATCAAGTTCATGTGAATCTTGCAAAGTACATCAACCTTTGCACCACAAATGATGGAAATCATATTGAAGATGTTATTTGTTAATATTCCAGCTAAAGAAAATGTTGTTGAAAATTTCATTCATTTCGTTTCTTGAAAATACCCATTTTTGCCTATGTGTCCAGAGTTTAGGAACACCCTGTACTGTGACCATACTATGAATTTGTGCTTCTCCTTTCTAAAGATTCTGGATTTATTTAAGGGAGACAGTGCCCTAAGTTTGGGAGGTGGGGAATTTTGTAATTACTGTTTTTACAATGCAATTTTACTAAATGTTTTTTACTAAGAAATATCTAATTAGGTACTACTGGCTTATTGCTAATTAATGAGTCAGTCATGGTAGAGGCTCATGAGCTATGGATGTAGGACTGGGTACTTGCAACCTGAAATACCCAAAGTAGCAGCCATCTTCTGTAGGGACCTAAAACATGAGGGCAAGTTGGGGGAGTGACACAGAGGAAGTGCTGTATATGAGTTACATACAGTCACAGTTCTATTATCAGAGATAATCAAGGAAACCCTATGTTAATTAATTTGTTAATATTTAATCATTAGCTCTCTACAAACATATAATAAAAGTTCGTTAATTCAGAATTTGTAACAATTGTTCAAGCTTATTTACATTAGCTTAGAAAAAAGTGCTGACTTTAGCAAATTAGTGCATACAAGAATGTAGGCAGAGAAAGGGATATTTAAGCTATTTAAGGGAACTGTTTTAAATTGATATATAAACAATCTATGTGCCCATTTGAAATGATCATTTTTCAAGGTAAGAGCTTAGTTGTCAACTTGCCAGCACTACTGTTGATTATTTTGTGTGTCTTTGAATATGGAATAACATTCTGTAGCACAAATGGAGCGTAGAAGTCCATCTAACCAATACCCTCATTTTGCACGTGCAGAAACTGAGGCTCAGAGAAATTAAGGAAATCACTATAAGTTCCACTTTTTGCTAATGGTAGTACTAGGACTTGGACTCAGGTCTTCTGATTCTGGTTCAAGGAAAACTTAATCATTTTTAAAAATAATCTAAAATTCTGACTTTAATTGAATCAGACTATCCTGCTCTCCAGCACAGTGTGGTATTTATAATCTTTGTCACATGTTCTTTACTGAGACAGCCCAATAAGCCCAAGCAATAATGTTTTTATTTAATCATATGATACCTTTTAATTAAAAAATACAGAAAGCCTTGTTATTAAGAAAGGGGGCAAAGAATGAATTTATAATGAATGTGATTATAGTAGTGAAAATACCTTGGACTCCTTGATTAAGAGTTTACATGAAGATCATTATGCCATTAGGTCCAGTCACACAATGAAATGAGTAATAACCAATAGAAAAAGACATCAAACATTCAAAGTCATCAAACATTCCATTTGATGACCAATGTGTGATATTTCAAAAATTAGATTAAAGAATGCCAGTCTTGATGATCTAGAGGTTGTTATCAGCCTAGATCAGAGGTTCTCGACTTTTTTGTTTGCTGGTCTGGTGAAGCCTATGGCCCTCTTCTCAGAATATCTTTAAATGCACAAAAATAGGATCACAAAGGAAACTAATTGCACTGAAATATAGTAATCAAAATACTAAAAACAAACAATCCAAGCTCATGGACCCCAGGTTAGGAATCTCTGGCCTAGATTACCCTATGGCCTAGAGTCTCTGGTCTTTAGTCTGACTGATGTGAAAAGTATATCAGCTTAAAATATGGGCTAAAAGCTTCAGTATTTTGCTTTTACTGTAGTTTCTTCTGTAATGATGCAGCAAATAAAGGTTGCATAGATCTACCATTTAGTGTAATGACAAAGCATATGTAACAATCTCCTTGAAATGCTACTGAAAAACTGAATCCATAGTGATTTAACTGTGGATTTGCACAACGTTGTGCAACAAAATACTGTGTCTTCCCTAAATGGAAAAACGATCTCAATAATTGCTGATATTATTACTGTGGACACCATGAATAGATGTCCAATTGTGGTATAATATTTTAATAACGAAAAACATAATACAATTGAATATTTTGTGCCTGTTCAGAGGCTATTAACAACAGATAGACTGTTCATCAATGATGTCTGTTTTGATGATATATGTACTACTTCTGCATGAACTCTAAGAGTTCAAATAAAACATAAAGATGTACTCTATGTTTCCTTTTATGAATATCATTTGACCCTTAACCTAATAGATAAATACACCTTAAGCAAACAACACATAATTATCTTTGATTTTTTTGGTCTTATTTAGACTCTTTAGTCATGGAGGGGAGTTCTATGGGACATATAGTAATGGAAAAGACTTAACAAGAAATAGGTGCCAGTTGAATACTTTGAAGTGATGATCAAACGCAAAACTGGGAACACAGAGCAGAAGCAGAGGCTGTTATAAAACTACCCTATCACCTATAAGCTTTACAAGATAGTGCTGAAACAACTCACTTTGTTGAAGTTAAAATAAAAGCCAGGGGTCTTATCCATAAACTAAATTCTTTTAAATTCATCTTTGACCTTTACATGACATGCCCTATTTTGTAGATGGTGATAAAAATGAATAAGATTCTTCAAGCTCAGATCTCAACTTATTTATGTCAATGAATGACATGGATGAAGAATTCATGAAACTTTGGCTTCAAAGAGAACTGACCCAGAATATTTTCAATCTCTTTTCAATGAGGGTATGAGGGTGTGTAGAGGACAATGTATTGATTCTCCCAGGTAACAAGAGAAAAAATGTGTACTTATATTGATTCTGCATTTCAGTCCCTACATCTCTTTGATACAAAAGAAGAGCAAGGAAAATGGCTTTATTTTAACCACTCAGACTCAGTGATTACCAGAAACTGAAAACATTTGGTACAAGAAACTTAGAAAATTACGTCTCTCATGAGAAAACTACTGAGTTTAGATAGATACTTGGAGAGAAAATATGAAAGTCATTGACAACAAACTTATAGTGCCTTTGGACGAATTGAAAACCAAAGTCAAATTGCTTGAGTATTGTCATGGATCTATTCCTAAAAGTAGCACTATGAAAGCCAGGAGAGAGGCTTGACTGACCCACAGAATTGGATCAGTCTTCCATGTTCCAAGCCTCTTATAAATCTAGTTAATGTTTTGCAGTCTTACCTTATAAACTAATAAAAATCTTACCTTAAAAGCAAATAAAAGTACCTCTGAAGAACTAGCACATGTTAAAAAACAAATACAGTGTTCCTAATTATAATGATGTGATTGAGGAATTTAAGTCTGTAATGCCTAGTGATTCTTCCCAAATACAAAATATTTTTTTAAATCACAGATCAGCAAAACCAGTTGCAAAACCAATGAAAACATTGTCTACATTTGATGACATTTATAACATTCCATTGTACTACCTCTCTAAGGAAAAGGAAGTACATTTTCTAATCTCTTCTCTCACGCTAAGCTTGGTCATTATAATTACACTCACTGCTTATCTTTCTTTTAGGCATTTAGGTAGATCTTATAAGCAGGGAGAGATGGAAAGAGCCCAAAGGTGAAATTAACCAGTCTGTCTTTTCCCATAAATCATGGTTCACTGTTGCTTTTATAAGCCAGATATTTGCTGAATTTGAATTCACAATTCTGATGCATGCTTCCCTTTGGAATCTGAGAAATTCTAGCATAGAAGTTGCTGATAGTATTTTTAACTTCCCTAGCATTTAAAATTAATGAGAAAATTCTTACCCTCAACTGTGGTAACAGTCTTGCCTTTTTCAATATTTGTCTCTTTTCCTTATTTCTGAACTTCCAGATTACTGGGCAGTGTGCTGCTATGGGAAAAGTATTGTACATAACACTAGAAGAATCCTGGATTTAAACCCAACCTTTGATAATTCTTAGGTGTGTAACCATTGGTAAGTCATCTAACCAATCTGAGCCTCACTTACTTTGTTTTTTTCAAAAATTATTATTTATTTTTAAACACTCTTATTTTTAAATTTTGAGTTCCAAATTTTCTCCCTCCCTCCTGCCCCCATTGAAAAAACAACTAATATAATATCAATTATACATGTGAAATTATGCAAAAGTATATTTCCATATTAGCCATATTGCAAAACAAAAGGCAAAAAAGGAAAATGAGAAAATTATACTTCAATTGCCCTCAAAATTCATCAGATTTCTCTATGTAGATAGATAGCATTTTTTTTTCATCATGAGTCCTTTGGCATTGTCTTAGATCACTGTTGATCAGAGTAACCAAGTCTTTCACAGTTGATCATCATTACTACATTGCTGTTGCTGTGCACAATGATCACCTAGTTCTCCTCTCTTTGGTTTGCATCAGTCCAGATAGGTCTTGTCACGTTTTTCTGAAACCACTTCCCTCATCGTTTCTTATAGCACAACAGTACTCCACCACAATCACATGCCATAACTTGTTGAGCCATTCCCCAACTGATAAGTAAGTATCCCTCAATTTCCAATTCTTTGTCACCACAAAAAGAGCCGATATAAATATTTTTGTACATATAGGTCCTTTTCCTTTTTCCTTGATCTCTTTGGGATACAGATGTAGTAGTGGTATTGCTAGGTCAAAAGGTATTGGACAGTTTGATAGCCTTTTGGGCATAGTTCCAATTGTTCTCCTGATTGGTTGGACTAGTTCACTACTCCACCAACAATTCATTAATGTACTTATTTTCCCGAATCTCCTCCAGCATTTGTAATTTCTTATTGGTGGTATCTCAGAGTTGTTTTAATTTGCATTTCTCTAATCAATAGTGATTTAGAGCATTTTTTTCATATTGCTATAGATAACTTCTTCTTCTGAAAACTTGCCTATTCATATCCTTCAACCATTATCAATTGGTGAATGGCTCTTATTTTTATAAATTTGACTCAATTCTCTATCTATTTGACAAATGAGGTCTTTATCAGAGCAACTTGCTGTAAAAAAATTTATATTACTTCATTGATTATGGTACCTTTTAACAAAATGTAGTTTCCCTGATTATCTCTTTTAATTAGATCTATTTTTGCTTTTGCTCTGTCTGAGATCATGATTGCTATCTCTGCCTTTTTTACTTCAGCTAAAGCATATTAGATTCTGTTCTAGCCCTTTATTTTAATGCTGTGTCTTTCTGTTCCAGGTGTATCTCTTTATAAACAACATATTGTTGGATTCTGGTTTTTAAACCATTCTGCTATGTGTTTTCATTTTATGGGTGAGCTCATTCCATTCACATTCACAATTATGATTGCTAACTGTGTATTTCTCTCTATCTCATTTTCTTCTGTTTCTTTTTTTTCCCTTTTTATCCTGTCCCTCCTTAATAGTCTATTTTATTTCTGACCACAGTCCTCCTTAATCTACCCTTTCTCTTATCCCCTTCCCCTCTATTTCCCTATTGGGTAAGAAAGATTTCTATACACAACTGAGTGTGTATATATATTCTTTCTCCTTCCAACCAATTCCAATGAGAGTGAAGTTCGGGTGTTGCCCATTTCCCTGTTTCTCCATATCCCCCTTTACTCTAAAAGCTTTTCCTTTTGTACTGCTCTTATACGAGAAAATTATCCCCATTTTACATCTCAATTCACTCCTTCTCCCAGGGCATCTCTCTTTCTCACCCCTTCATTTTTTTTTGATCATTCCAACATAATTGACTCATATCTGTGCCCTCTGTCTACATAAACTCCTATTAACTGCCTGTTTGTTGTGCTATGGATAGAGTGCTGGGCTTGCAGTCAGGAAGACTAATCTTTACAAGTTCAAATCTGGCCTCAGACATGTAACCTAGGCAAGTTACTTTACCCTTTTTGCCTCATCTTGCTTACCTGTAAATAAGCTGGAGAAGAAAACGACAAACCATTCCAGTACCTTTGCCAAGAAAATCACAAATGGGGTCATAAAGAGTTGGATGTGACTGAAATGACTGAACAACAACAATAATGATAAAGTTTTTAGGAATTACAGGAATCATCCTCCCATATAGAAATGTAAACACTTCAAACTTATTGAGTCCCTTACAATTTCTCTTTCACGTTTTCTTTTTTATGCTTCTCTTGAGTCTTATGTTTGAATGTCAGATTTTCTATTTGGCTCTGGTCTTTTCATCACGGAATGCTTGAAAGTCCTCTATATTGTCAAACATCCATTTTTTCCAATGAAGGATTCTACTCAGTTTTGCTGGGTAGGTGATTCTTGATTGTAATCCTAGTTCCTTTGCCTTCTGGAAGGTTCTATTTCCAGCCCTCTGGTCCTTTAATGTGAAAGCCACTAAATCTTTTGTGATCCTCACTGTGTCTCCATGATATTTGAATTGTTTCTTTCTGGCTGCTTGCACTATTTTCTCTTTAACCTGGGAGCCCTGGAATTTGGTCATACTATTCCTTATACTCTTTCAGTTGGATTGGTGTATTCTTTCAGTTTTTATTTTACTCTCTGGATTTAACGTATCAGAGTAGTTTTCCTCTATAATTTCTTGAAATATGATATTTAGGCTCTTTTTTTGATCATGATTTTCTGATAGTCCAATAATTTTTAAATTATCTCTCATGGATCTATTTTCCAGGTCAGTTCCAGATGAGTTATGTCACATTTTCTTGTATTTTTTTTCATTCTTTAGACTTTGTTTTATTGTTTCTTGATGTCTCATGGGGTCATTAGCTTCCAGTTGCCCAATTGTAATTTTTAAGGAATTATTTTTTTCAGTGAATTTTTGTACCTCCCTTTCCATTTGGCATATCCTGTTTTTTAAGTCTAAGTTTTTAAGACTGTTTTTCAGTCTATTTTTGTGTCTCTTTTATGAGTAGATCAATTCTGTTTTCCAAGGTATCATTTTCTTAAAATTTTTTGGTGCCTCTTTTATTATTCTTTGTTCAGGGAGGACTTGTAAGGGCTTACTGAGCCCCTTCCAGGGCTGTTCATTGACCTTTGGTATCCACCTCTACCCAACTCTCACCCATGGCTCCAAGAGGCCATAGAATGTACAGCAGCCACAACCTGATAAAACTATTTCAGCAGATGGTCTGAACCAGGTTGAGGGTAATTGACAGGCCTCAAACCTGTTGGTGGGTTAGGGGTATATCTACTTCAAGCATGTGAAGACTTTCCTTTGCAGAGTGGCTAAATGAGAACAATTTGTTCCAATAGCTATGAAGGTGGCTGAAGAAGGTGCCATGGAGAACTTAGAGCTTGATCAGACATAGAAGACACCAAGGTCATCCACTACAGCCTGGGCCATCACCAATCATCTTGACTTTTGTCTTGACACTGGATTTTGCTGATTCTGGGAGAGAGAATGAGGCTGACAACTTTGTATAACTTTACCTCACTTAAATTCAGGTCATGTTCAAGTCAAGACATCACCCCATGATGTCACTGGGCCTCTTTGAAAATGAAGGTCAAACAATAACAATTCTTTCCATAATTTTCTTGCATCGCCTTCATTTTTCCCCCCAATTTTTCCTCTATCGCTTATCTCTTTAACTCTTCCAATATTCTTGCTGGGCTTTGGTCCAATTAGCATTTTTCTTTGAGGCTTTGCTTATAGATGTTTTCACCTTATTGTCTTCTGAGTTTATGTCTTGCTCTTAGTAGCTTTTTATGGTCAAGTAATTTTTTGTTGTTCATTCATTTTTCCAGCCTATTTCTTGACTTTGAACTTTATGTTAAGTTGAGCAATGCTTATCTGGGGGCAGAGAGGAACTGTCCCAAGTTTCAGGCTTTTTCATGCCACTGTTTTCAGTGCTAGTTCTGGGGGCCTGTAAGTTTTTGGTGCTTCCAGGGTGGTGTGATCCAGAGAGGTACGATCACTGGTCTCCTGGTCTATGCTCTGGGATGGGACTTTGCTCCCCTGCATCTACGAGTACTACAATTCCATTTGGCTCTGGAACTGTGATCAGGTTCTCTCTTCCCCTGTCGCTGCAAATACTAGTGCTCCTTTTGGCCCTGGAACTTTGACTAGGGCCTCTGCTTTCTTGTGACTTACCATTAGTGTTTCTTTTTACCCTGGAACTGCAACCTAGAACTGTGTATGGACAATAGAAATACTAATTACTGACAGCTGCATCCAGTGCCAGCAGAGGGTTCCCTATAATCCTTTTTTGATCAGTTGTCTGATTCCCTTACTGTCTCTGGGCTGACAGCTCTTGAAGCTGCTACTGCTGCTGTGGCCACTGTTGCTGTCACCAAGTGTCTGCACTCTGGACAGGCCTCCACCCTAGTTTCACAAACCTCTCCTGCCAACCTCCTAAGTTTTCTTAGGCTGGAAAAATGTCTCATCTTGACCTTTTGTTGGCTCTGACACTCCAAAATTAGATTTGAGGCATTATGTTAAAGTTGTTTGGAGGGGACTGTTGAGAGAATTCAGCAGGGATGCTGCCTCTAATCCACCAGCTTGGCTCTACCCTAAGAGTTACTTTCTTCATATGTACAAAGCAGACAATAATCCCTGTAGTACTGATCTCACAGGATTTTTGTGGGACAAAGTAAATGAAAAAGTGCTAAATGAATGTCACTTCCTGTCCACTGGAGCCAAACCATGCTGCCCCCATCCTACCCATAGGAACCATGGATACTACCCATAGCACCACCCTGAGCTCTGATAGATTAGCTTTTACTTTATGTTTCTTGAAACCAAGTCTCTGTTTCACTTCCTGGCCACAGTCTTCCACAACAACTCCTCCCACTAGCTCCCTTTTATGTTGTTATCCCCATTAGAATATGAATGTCTTGAGGGCAGAGATTGTCTTGCTGTATTGTATTTGAATCCTTAGTACAATGCACAGTCCATAGTAAACACTTAATAAATGCTTGCTGTTTGTATGTATGCATGTATCTATCTAGTTGTACCATGGACCTATAGATTTAACACATTACCTCAGCAATGTGACTTCTCTCTTAGACTGGTTTTTTTTTTTGAGGGGTGAGGTGAGGCAATTGGGGTTAAGTGACTTGTTCAAAGTCACACAGCTAGTAACTGTCGAGTGTCTGAGGCCAGACTTGAACTCAGGTCCTCCTGAATCCAGGGCTGGTGCTCTATTCTCTGCACCACCTAGCTGCCCCTCTGTCCTAGCCTGTTAGCCATGACCACAGGTCCTTCCCAAATCTTGTGCCAAAAAAGCAGGAGGACACTCCCCCATTTCATTTATGTCCTTCTCCACTGAAATCAAACCTTTCATAGAAGAGAGCTGCTTTGCCAAATGAACAAAAACAACCTAAACAATTGTGTTTTGCCAAGGAAGTGAAGCTTGGCACCTTTCCCTTGTCACTTTGGTCTCTGCCAGAGAAACCAGAGCACTGTTCTAGTCTGTTTAAGTTACTCACCATTTCCCACCAGGAACTCTAGCACCCTTGATTCCCAGAAACAACCACTATACCAAGAAAGGTGATTAATGCCACCCTAAAACTATAGCACAGCAAAGCTATTAGCATTTGAATTTCCTAATACAGCCAGTGTCCCTTAATAGTCAAACTGGCTGAGGAGACCTAATCATTTCCTCCTTCCAGAAATAAGTGGACTATTGCTTGGTAAACAAAACATAACAAAACACCACCAGTTGCTATGAAGCAAATAAATCATTTATCCATTTTTATGTTGTTGGCCACAAAGTCACATAGTTGTGTTTGGACAAAGACGTAAACAAAATAAAAGGATAGGAAGAAGATAACCATCACAACCTTACCTTGCCTTGTCTGTTTTACAAAGGAGAAAACTGAGGAATCTGAGATGACAGTATGAAACAGAGTGGTCTCTTAAGCAACACAGGAAAATCAGTTGGATTACTATATAGTTGTGTTTGTCCTTTGTTTTTGAAGAGGACCATGACATCAGGGAAATGATGACATGACTTGCAGTTGACTTTGATTTGAGTGAGGGAGGGCTGTGCAAGGTCAACCAGGCTCACTTTCTCCGCCAGAGCCATCTGGATCCAGTGACCAGATATTCATCAGGATGACTGGAGATGACCCAGAAGGCAATGGGAGACCCTGGCCCTTTTGGGCTAAGGCCTTTTCATGTACTCACTTAGAGTGAGGTAACACCCATTCAATGAATACCAGGGTCTCCCATTGCATCCTGATTGACTCACTTCTTAAAGAGGCTATCCACTGAATGGGCGTTACCTCGCTCTAAACGAGTATCATATAATATAGGAGAGTATAGCAGAGTACGGCAAAGCAGAGCAAAGTTAGCATAATATACTGTGTTTTCATACAGTTTATTTTTTTAAATGGATGAAATCCTGAGGTGTTTGGTTTTTAGATATTGTAGCTGAGGTGGAAGGAGAAAGATAACTTGATTCAGTAGACTGTAAACTCTTTGGAGACAGGACCATAGTGGTGCTCATTGTATTTTGTATTGCTATAGAACTGAATCAATTATTTCGGTAGTGATAGCTACATTAAAAAGATAACATATTTCTTGTTTGCTCCCATTAGAACAAAGGGAATTAAACTAGCATTTTTCTTTCTGGGAGGAAAACATGGAAGGAAAACAAAAGCTAATTTTTTACCCTGAAGGGGGCAAATCTTCAGCTGGATGTCTCATGGAGAATGATGCATAATCCAGCTACAGTTAAAAGAGGCACCATATTGCACCATAGCAAAAGCTCAGTATTTGCTGGGAAATCAGTTGACAAATGCTCTGTCCAGATTTAATTTTAAGACTTGGGCTATATGACTCTGAGAAATTTCTGTTAGGTCTGAGTTAAGAAAGAGTGATTTTTGCCACCTTTTCTTTTTTTAATTTTGTTTTATTTTTATTAAAAGTTCTGAGAAGCTGTTTACTTTTTCTTCTTCACATCCTGTTCTACAGCTTCCTTGGTTTGTGTTGTCCAGATTCCAAAAAGACAGGCATTGGCCCAGACATTCAAAGACTGGCAAACACCTTGAAATTCCTTTCATCTTCAGTGATGATGTGAACTCTCTCTTGCAAACATCTCTGATGGACATAACTGGTCCTAAAAGCTGGGCTGCTGAATTGATTTTTTCAGCAAAGCCATCTCCCTTCTTGGGTGCAGATGGTTTCCTTGGGAAGAGGATCAGTTTGGAATGATATTCTTTCAGCTGCTGCACATTTGCCTGGAGAGACTCTATAGACTTATTTTGATGACAAGGCTCCACAGAGATACCAATGGTCTGTGCCACTTTTTTATGGATACCAGCCACCTGAAGCTCTTCCAAGCTGAATCCTCTACCAGCACGTGTAGGGCACCACACAATGGACCAGATAGGACCAGACAAAGGGCGAGGAGCAATTTGAAGAGATTTTGCTGAATGGGTCTTTTGTCTTCTAATCTTCCTGGCTGGCTGGTTAAACTATGTGGCAACTTGTCTTTGCCAGTCTTTGTGGAAATGGGGCTTTGTGCCATTTCAGCTAGGTGCTATGGTTGCTTAGAGCCAGTTACAGGCACCAGAGCGAAGCGAAAGGAAAGTGGCATCCCAAATGCTAGGATAGTGATGATTTCCCACCTTTTCTTTTTTAAAAATGTTTCTGTTTTTATTGTTTTTTATTGTTGTTGTATCATCACATTTATTTCTGAACACATCCCCTGCCCTACCCCACTTTGGCTTGAAGCATTTTTTTTTTTAAGATAAAAAGAAAGCACTTCTACAAAACCAACCAAACACAGTTATCATGTCTGATAATTCAGGCAATATTCCACACCCATAGTTCCCCACCTGTCAAGGAAGGGAGAAAAATGCATTTTCTCAATTCTTTTTCAGGTTAACCATCTTTTCTTAAGCCACGGATCAAGCATATTCCCCTCGATATCATCGCTAAACTTCTAATTGCCATAGTTAACAGCAAGGCAAAGCAAAGCAGCTCTTGCTTTGAAAACTACTATTTTACTACAAAAAGAATTTGGTCTCAGGAATCAGTAGGATTTAGGGTGATTTGATTCATGTTTACAAAGGGTAATAATGTCTCCTTGCCTCTCCTGCGCTTTACCGCGTTCCCCCTTTGCTACCCTATAAGCAGGAACAACTTAATGAATACAATCACCTTTCATTTTGGAATATAATCACGGTCTCTCTTCCCTATTCAGACCACAGCTGGAATGTTATGTTTAGTCAGGGATACCAGCTTTTTGGAAAGACATCGACAAGCTGGGATGTATCCAGAGAAGGATGATCACAATGGTAAAAGGGCTGGGGACATACAAGGATTAGCTGAAGAGACCAGAAATGTTTAGCCTGCAGTACAGAAGACTTAACAGGGGACATAATAGCAGTTTTCAAATATTTGAAAGGCTGTCACGTTAAATAAAATTAGATTTTCTATTTTTGGCAGCTAAAAACAGAATTCCACCAATTAGTGGAACTTGCTTTCAAGTGAGGGATACAATATATACAGAGAGAAGTAAATACAAAATATATTTGAATATGAGAAGGATCTGTGATTTTTGACAGGAAAATTCTAGGTATGAGAAATAATGTGAGTTGTGAGGTATGAAAACTCCCTCCACCAACACAGATTGAAATTAAATTATATAAACCTTAGAGAATTGTTTGAGACACACAGAGGTTAAGTAACTTGCCTAGAGTCACAAGGCTAGTATATATAAGAGGTGGGATTTAAATCTAGATCTTGATTCAAAGCTGCCCATTGCTGAAGGGCAGCTAGGTGGTGCAGTGCATAGAGTGCTGGGCCTAGAGTCAGGAAGACCCGAGTTGAAATCTAGCCTCAGACAGTTACTAGCTGTGGAAACCCAATCAAGTCATTTGACCTCTGTTTGCTTTAGTTTTTTCAGCTATAAAATGGGGATAATAATAGCACCTGCCTCTCAGGGTTGCTGTGAGAATCACAATGATATTTGTAAAGCATGTAGCAGAATGTCTGGCACAGAGAAGGTACTTAATAAATGCTTATTCCCTTCCCTTCCCACCTTTTCTGGAGTAGGAAAACTTGAGTTCAAATTCTGGCTTGGCCACATATTAACTATGAGACTTCGGGATTTAACCTTTCTGGGTCTGTTTTCTCTTCTCAAAAATGAGGGGCTTGGATTAGATGAAGCCTGAAGTCCCTTCCAGCTCTAAAACTACAATCTATAAGTTACAGGACAAAAGAGAGAGGAGGAAAAAAACCAGATTTTAGATCAGAACGGGGATACCAGAGGCAGCTAGGTGGTGCAGTGAGTAGAGCACCAGCCCTGCAGTCAGGAGGACCTCAGTTCAAATCTGCCCTCAGACACTGGACACACTCACTGTGTGACCTTAGGCAAGTCACTTAACCCTAATTACCCTGCCTAACCCTCCTCCAAAAAAGGCAGAATAGGGATACCAATACCAATTAAAGCTGTCTACAAGTAAAATGGCCTCCTTTGGGGGATGAGAATTCATGTGGAAGCAAGATGACTACTTGTGTGCTTTGCTGAAGAAGGAACTCATGGGGCAGTTCATGGTTGGACCAGGTGACCTTTGAGGTCTGTTCCAACTCTCAGCCTATAGTTTATCAATATTTTCTATGAAGTACTAACAGCAGCATACTAATTTCGCAGATGAATAAGCAGAGACAGAATATGCTTTGCCAAAATGAGTAATTTGTAGATCTGATAAAAAAAAAAGACTTAGGAAACAGGTTCTACTACGCCATCCTCTTCTCTCATCCTGTTTCTTTCCTTAGAGGGAAGAACCTTATTCCAACCTGGTATGTATGTGGGGGTTGGTACTTGGTGAGGTGGAACTGGGGAGGACTAGAATATTGCCTTTATAATAGATGGAATATATCATATTTAAGTTTGCCATGTTTGCACCTAATCTAATTAAAGTGCCTGCTCAGCTAATGAAAAACAGTATCCTGCACCATAATATCGCTTGGCTTGTCAAATTCAGGAACTCAAGTTAAATTCTATTAGAAATCCAAAAAGGAACATGCGGATATAGCATAAAGTACTTGCGTTGGCCGCTACAGAGGAAGCAGAAAAGCAAGCTGAAGAGGGTGAAGGGAGTAAAGAGACAGAAGCCTGTTCAGATGGATACCCTCAATTTTTTTCTAGATCAAGTTTTCGGTTTTGAAATATGGCTTTTTAAAATAGACCATGAACACAACTGTTTTCATGAGTTTAAAATTTTCTTAAATGAAGATTAACAAACTCCTGCAAAAGAATTATTTTTTCCCCTACAGCTTATTTAGTCACTTTCCTGAGTCCAGTGAAAGAGTAAATTGCCCATATGAATATCCTATGAGTTTGACCCCAGAAGTGATCTAAAAAAATTTGCTACTAGTACACAGTGCCACTGTTAAGGTAGGGAAGTAAATAGCTCTTCAATGAGAGGGCTTTGTTGTTCCATTCCTGGTGTGTCTGCTGAATGAAGGGCAAGAAGAACAGGGCCCAGATCAGAAATGTTGCTGGGGAGAGCCAGAGGTGGGCATCTGACAACAGGCGTTGGGCAGCCCCAAAGCACAAGCTTTGTGTCACCTACAGATTTGAGAATGGAAAGAGGAGGCCTTAAGTAGTGGTGGCAAAGAGGGCAAGAACAGATATATGGGACCTGGGAAATCATAACCAGATATTTTTACTTTCTTCTATTCAATTCAAACATTTGAATCCTGGGTAGAGGGGTAGAGCTATAATGATTAAATAAGAATTTCTACTCTCATCGAGTTTACAGTCTAGTAGGGACACATATGACACTTATGTAGCTATTATGATATGTAACAATAAATGAAAGAAGAGGCCATGTGGAGCAAAGGAAAGAGTACTAAATTTGGAAGATGATAAGGAAGGGAACAAGCATTTATGAAGCTCCTACTATGTGCCAGTCCCTGCATTAAATGCAGTACAAATATTACCTCATTTTATCCTCACAATATCTCCGAGAAGTAGGTGCTATTATTTTCTGTCTTTTACAGATGAGGAAACTGAGGCAAATAGAGTTAAGTGACTTACCCAGGATTATACAGCTAATAGGTGGTCCTAACTCTAGGTCCAGTGCTCTGTCTGCTAAACCTAGAGGATCTGGAGTCAAAGCATGTTGGTTTCATATTCTGTCTCTGCCACATACTATCTGTATGACATAGGCTAAGTCACTTAATAATAAGTTAAATTTACATAGCCCTTTAAATAAGTTTACAAAGCACTCACCACATGTTGTTTTACTTAGACCTCAGAACAACCTCATGAAACAAGCACTGCACTTGTAATTATCCCCCTTTACCAGAAGAGGAAACTGAGGTACAGAAATTTTTTTTAGTGTCTTGCCCATAGTCATGGCTAGGAAGTGGTAAAATCAGGATTTGAATCTAGGTTCTGACGTCTAGGAAGGAAAGCCTTGATTAGAAAGAGCTAAGAGAACTTCATTAAGAACTAGTCATGCTACACTAGGATTTTTAAACTAGTGAACCAGAGAAATTGTATGAATACAGTTTATCTAGATTTTAGCAAGGTTTTTGATAAAGTAGATATTATTTTTCTGGAGAAGATGGTGCAATGTGGAATAGATAATACGGTCTGATGGATTTGGAAATGATCATATGGCCAGACCTCAAAGTGAGCACAAGGGGTGATAGTGAAAATTACTACTACTTCTATTACCCAAATAATATGAAGCACATATACAACCACATTTTAGATTACAAAGTATCTTCTTCACAACACCCACTCTGTGAGGCACATAGTACAAATGCTATTAATGCCAATTTAGATAGGGAGAAACTGAGCCTAAAAGTGTTAATGATGGCCTGTGCTTAGTTATACAGCTAGTAAGCAGCATTCACTGAACATTTATTAAGCAGTTATCATGTACTAGATGTGTGCTAAGTACTGGGGATGTAAAGGAAGGCAAAAACATGGTCCCTGTTCTCAAGGAGCATTCTAACAGAGGAGACAACAAACAAACAGCTATGTATGTGCAAAATACATATTATGTTTATAGATACAGATATACACATACACAATATACATATATATAGTGTATATATACACATACACGTATACATATATATGTGTATATATACACACACAAGTTTTATATAGAGAGTAAGGTAATCTCTTAAGGAAAGCACTAATAGAGAGATGGAGTGTGTGTGTGTGTGTGTGTGTGTGTGTGTGTGTGTGTGTGTGTGTGTGTATGTAACTGAGAAAGAAATGAGACAGTCCTCATATAGAAGGCTGGGATTTGATCTGAGTCTTGAAGCCAGGCCCAACAGTGGGTAAAGCTGAAGAGGGAGAATACTGTAGGCATGAGGATCAGTTGGTGCACAGATATGGAATTGTGAAGGGCTTTAAATACCAAATACAGCACTCTTAGATTTGATTCTGGAGGTAACAGGGAACCACTGGAGTTTATTGAGTAGGGTGGAGGTGGTCAGGGGGGAAGACTGACATAGTCTGGCTTGCATTTTTGGAAAATTATTTTGGCATCTGAGTAGAATATAGATTGGAGTAGGGAGAGATTTGAGGCAGGGAGACAACTAGAAGGCTATTATAATAGTCCAGGTGTGAGGCGATGTGAGTCTGCACCTGGTGGTGACTGTGGGACTAGAGAGGAGGGGACATATACTAGAGATGTTATAAAGGTAAACATTTTAAGACTTGGCATCCTATCGTATACACACCCACAAACACACGCATACATATATATGTATGTGTGTATATATGTGTGTATACACATACATGGAGTGAACTGGAGAGAGGGATTGAGGATAACACTGAGTTTGTGAGCTGGGGAAGAAGGTATTACCCTCAATAGTAACAGGAAGTTTTTTGGGGGGGGAAGGGAAGAAGCTAATGAGTTCTGTTTTGGATATATTGAGTTTGAGATGCCTAAGAGATATCCAGTTGAGTTATCCAAGAGGCAGTTGGTGATGGGAAACCGATGCTCAGGAGAGAGTATAAGTCTAGACATATAGATCTGAGAATCAGCTGCATAGAGATCAAAGATAATTGAACTCATTGGGAGCTGAAGGGATTACAAGCAATACAGTATTGAGGAAGAAGAGAAGAAGGCCCAGGACATAGCTCTGGGTGACACCCATAGTTAATGGGCATGACCTAGATAAAGAATAAGCAAAGGAAACTGAGAATGAATGGTCAGACAAGTAGAGATTAGGGCCAGAAAAACTTAGAGAGGAAAGAGTAGCTAGGAGAAGATGGAGATTAACAAAGGCTGCAGAGTAGTCAAGAATGCTAAAGAGTGAGAAAAGGCCATTAGATTTGGCTGGTACGAAATCACTAGTGAGTGACTTTGGAGAGAGCAGCATCAGTCAAATGAAAACAGAAGTCAGATCGAAGACGGTTTAGAATTGCGTGAAAGAAGAGGAAATGGAGGCCCCAAGTATAGACTGCTTCATCGAAGAATTTAGACAAGGAGGGTAGGATGATAGAAGGGATAGACCAATCAAACAAGGGATTTTTAGAGATGGAGGACACATGGGCATGTTTGTAGGCAGCAGGAAGGAAGCCAGTAGAGAGGGAGAAGTTGAAGATTACAGTGGGGATGATAGAGGCAGCATTCTTTTGGAAAAGAGGGGAAGGAATAGGACCAAGGATGCATGTAGAGGAGTTTGCTTTGGCAAGGAAAGGGTCACCTCTTCAAGAGGGGCAAAGATGATGACAGAGAGAGTGGGGTGGGGAGAGACATGTCGGTGATGTGAGATGAGGAAGAGAGGAAAAGAGGGAGCTCTTGGCGAATGGCCTCCACTTTTAAGCAAAGTATGTGTTGAGGTTCTCATATGACAGGGTGGGTGTAGGGAGTTCCATGGAAGGAGTGAGGAGGAATGAAAAAGGTAAAAATAGCTACTATAGTGAGAGAGAGAGTAAATCAATCAGGAAGGTGCAAAAAGATTGCATTGCTTCAATGAGGGCTCAGTTCAGATTATGTAACATAAATTTGTAGTAGATCTAGTCAGCAGGGTGTTGTAACTTCTTATAACTCTATTCAGTGTACATATGCATACGAATAAGAGCAAAGGCAACAAATGATGGGAATAATTCATATCATTAATGATGATAGGATGAGGGACAAGGGATTTGAGCATAGAAAATAGTGCAAAGTTGAACTGATTCACCAAAGCATTAAGATAGGGGATGGGGGAGAGTTCAGCCAACATAGGGGTGATAGCTTGGGAAAGATCTAAGGAGTGAAGGGATTGGTAGTCATGGTGAAAATGAAGAATAGGGTTGGGGGGAAGTCAGAAGACAGAAGGGAAGGTTATGATCACATAAAGGAACTTCTGAGCGCATGAACATGGAAGTGGAATACTTGTGAGTGATGTCACTCAAGAGCATGACATCATCTTTTTGTCTAGCTAGGTTGGAATGGAGAAGTCGATCATGGGAACTGAGTAGAATGAAGAACTGGGAGACTATGGTGTTTGAGGGAGTGTCACTGTATATACAGAAATCTCCTAACATGAAGACAGGGGTTAGGAGATAAAGACTGTGATACAGGCACTGAACTTTTTGAGGTAGGAAGAAACATGAATGTTCTGCGTGTTAACAGATAATAGCCATAAAGATCTAAAATAGGTGATAAATTCAAATAGTGTGAACCTTAAAGGTTGCCAAGTGGTGGGGGTAAAGGGATGGTATGGAAGTGACAATGAGGAATGAAGAGCATTCCAGCCCTCTCCACCATCAGTCAGGACTCAGACCCTGGTGTCCTCACTCCAAGCACAATAGTCTTTCTGCCACAATTATTCACAGGGAATTCACTCAGCCCATGATCCCATCTCTGACAGCAGCACTCCTCCCCTTGGACAGCAAAATTAAGTGAAGTGGTAAAGTCAGAGTTCAAGTTTGGTATTGCAAGACTTCTAAAAGGGCATATTTAGAAATATCACAAAAAGATAACTTCACGAAGTTTGGAAGGAATCCCCTAAACATTCTCAGCTTCTCTTATTGTACTGGTAGGGATCAGCCTGTAATCCAAGAATCCTTCTGGGGCTTTTATGTATTTTCATTTGGTACCACCTTGTGAGGTTAATGACTTCTATAAAGTTACTGATTTCCTACTGAGTAAAATAGTATTTGAGTTTAGTCACAGGTTTAATTAGCTGAAGAGGCTTATGGAGCACATGCAAAGAAATGACTCTAGGCAAAAACTGGTGGCAGCAAGACAGAGACAGAAGGAACCAGCACCCCAACAGCTGTTAGGATGCAATTTCTGTAAACAGCAACCAACAAAACTTCCAATGCAACTAGCTTTGGGGTCCGGTTGTGAAAATTGGTTTCCTACCTAAGGTTATTGCTTCATAGTATCTCAGTCCCCAGATTCTATAACCCACACAGTTCCCAGGTTCCATAACTCTTAAGAACCTTATTCAGAGAGTCCTTCATTGAGGAACATGGGCTTTTCTCCCTCCTGCAAACTGCTGTTTAGCTAGACTAATATTAGTCAGATAATGGGGTACCTCATTCAAAAAAGAAATAGTTACAATTCCATACCTACATAGGATTTTGTCAGAACAAATTCCAGATATACTGATGCTCAATCGATATAGCTCTCCCTCTGGTCTCCATAAGGTGTGTGCTTCTGCAGTCTTTTTTTTTTTTTTT
>CM053622.1:173639788-173657980 GCA_028646595.1 Phalanger gymnotis
AGTATTTTATTTTTGAGTATATAATTTTTATTTTTAAATTTTTTAAATTTTTGTCTTTACATGTAAAAGCAATTTTCAACACTCATTTTTTCTAAGATTCTAAATTCCAATTTTGCTCCCTCCTTCCTCCCACAACCCTAAGACGGCAAGCAATCTGACATAGGTTATACATGTACTAATGCAATCTCAAAGTTAGAGATGGCTTTGACTGCCTACTCCTACTTCCTGCAGTCTCCTTCCATGGCCTCCCCCTCACTGGAAACAAATACCTATAGCTCTTTGCCACGCCCCCATATTAGGTGCCTTTTCTTCCTTCCTCTCATCCTCCCTTACTACCCTTTTCATCATCTCTTTATATGTTGTCTTTGCCCATTAGAGTAGTTTTGTTTGCTTCTATATATATCCTCTGCACTTAGCCTAGTACCTTGTACACTGTGAGTGTTTAATAAATGCTCACCTTCTCCATCTATATCTACCTCCCTTTCCCTAATAGCTCCCTGACTCTGTTCCTTTTCTCAATGTCCCAGACCCTGCTCTGTCAAATGGCTACAGGAAAGTCTAGGAAAATCATCAGTACTCAAAGCAGGCAAAAGCATTTTCCAAACTCACTTGTCCCACATGAATCTGTTGAAGACTTAAGATTTCCAATCAACAGAATTCCAGAAATTTCTCCCCGGTACGATAACTTTCACCTCCAGTAGAATAGCACAGAGACATTTAATAAATGTTTATTGATGAAATTTCTGATAACAATTCTATAGGTCTTTCTTCACAATGAGATAAAGTTGCAAGGCACATGTTCTAAGGAATAGGTTACAAGTATCAATAAATCAATTAATAAATATTTATTAAGAGTCTACTATGTGCCAGGCACTGTCCTAAGCACTGCGGATACAAAAGGAGGTGAAAGATAGTCCTTGCCTTTAAAGAGATCACAAACCTAATGGAGTACCCAGTATTTAACAGCAAGTGTTATCTCCATTTTACAGATGAGTAAACTGAGACTTGGAGAGATTAAAGTTTGTATAAATTAGTAAGTATAAGGGCAGGGATCTGATTCCAGATCTAAGATTAGGGTTCTTTCTATTATACAATGATACTACCTCATAATGCCTACTGAGAACCAGGCATTCTTCTGCAGTTACCATAATAGCATCATATGAGAATAGATTTAGAGCTTGGAGGGGTCTTAGAGATGATCTGCACCATAGCCCTCATTTTATGGATCTAAGTTAACTTTTCTTAAAAACTCTACTCTGCTATAATTGAGCACTCCAAGGCTTAATGGTTTCAGAGTGTCTGCAGTCCAGGTTACTCAGGTCTCCTCTTAAATATTGTGTTGTTCCTGAACACTTATGAACTCAACCAATTCGACCCTCAAAGAATACAGTTTACAAATTAAACTAAAATAAACACAATCCCAACACCACAGAGAGGTAACAGATTATAGGAAAATGAGAGCTAGATCTGGTATCCAAAGGTCTGTATTCCAATCCCCAAACCTTGTCACTTAATTTACGGAGGCGACCTTTGGTAAATCACCTCATTTCTCTGGGACCCTCTCAGTTTCCTCATTTGTGAAACGAGTCAGTTGGACTGGGTGACCTCTTGCCAACTCTAAATCTATCATGCTCTGACCTCTCAGGTCCATTCTAATTTTGAATTATGTAGGGAAATGCCAGAAAAAAATAAAATGATACATATAATGAAATATCTGATGCCCATATAGTAAAAGACCTTCATTTCAATAATCATTTTAAACTTACATCTATTATCCAACCTGGAAAAGAAAGAAAAAAGAACAGTAAGGTTCCTGTATTGTATAAGAAAGCTAAAGGATGAAATTGAGACAACCTTTCTTCTTCTCCATCCCCCAAGCCTGACATTGCTTCCAGTGAGAGGGTATCAAACAGTGGTTTCCCGTTACACTTGCTTTAATTACAACAACAGCTCTTCATAACAATTCTTAAAAGCAGTGACTCTCCAGGTTGGTATAACATGGCAAACAGAGGGTCCTGCCTGGCTTTCAGAGGCAATTAGGCAGTGGAGAGGGAAGACAGAGAATAAAATTGCCCACATTGTGGTCAACTTTCCTATGCTCTACTAATGAAGCTATTCAGAAAAATAAGAAGCCAGGGAGACATGCTTCATGCTCGCCTCATTGATGTGTCTTTCTCTTCTAAGAAGCAATAGAGAAAATGCAGGACTTGGACTCAGGAAGACCCAAGTTTGAATCTGACCTCAGATACTACTTACTCATGCTATGACCTTGAGAAATTTATCACCTGTGGAATATTCTGGATCCAAGGGTGGTTGTCACTGCCACCATTCCCTTCTCACTTGCCCTTACAGAAGGGTCACAGTCACACAAAACAGACCTCCATGTTCTGGAAAATCAGTATCAAGACCCTTCTGATCAGTGTCCAATTGTGTAATGAATACTGGGCTCTAATTTCTCTTAACATTAGTTGTCTTCATTGGGGAAATGAGGGAGTCAGGCTTAAGGACTTCTAAGGTCCCTAACAGGCCTAACTCTGTGGTCCCATTTCCCTTTAATTCTCATTTTTGTTTCATCCCCTGGGTCCTGGGAGGTCAGGTAGGGATACTAAACTTCTGAGATCCTAATGGTATCTGATCACCAGGGTTCCATGAATCAGGATGTATTATTTTTAGGTTTGTTTTTGTTTGAAGAAAACAAGACAGAATCTTCTCATTTAAATGGGGTGATATATTGTCCAGCATGATGACCCAGTTTAGGCCACTCCTTCATGCTCTGTTCTCTCATGCCAGCCTATTAATTTGTTGTTTAGTTGTTTTCAATTGTGACTCTCCATGACTCCATTTGAGGCCTTCTTGGAAAAGATACTGGAGTGGTTTTCCATTTCCTTCTTTGGCTCATTTTACAGATGAGGAAACTGAAGCAAGCAGGGCTAAGTGGCTTGCGCAGGGTCACACAGCTAGTAAGTGTCTGAGGCCAGATCTGCACTCAGAATTTCCTGACTCCAGGCCCAGCACTCTATCCAGTACAGCACCTACCCGCCTATTATTATTTTAACCTATATTGCATTCAAGTAGAACAAGGCACCAAGGGCCATGGTAAAGAGGGATGGATGAAGCTTCTCAAGACAATAGCAGAAGGACTGGCAATAGGAACATAGGAAGTTTTTGCTCTCTTTCCTTAAGCTATGCCAGGGTCGGATATTAATTTCCCACTGACTCAAAACAGTGACTCTTGGAGGTAGTAACCTGAGGGATCACCTAGGCCACCCCCCCTCATTTTACCAATAAGGGGACCAAGGTCCCAAAGTTAAGAGATTTGTCTAGAGTATATATCTAGCTACTGTCCATCTAGAGCTAAAATCTAGGCCTCTGGAATTCTGACCCAGTGCTCACTATACTAGAGGACACGGATAAGAAAGGTCTTGATGATGATTTTCAAGAACAGGAAGTTTTGTTTTGTGTGACTATGACCCTTCTGTAGGGGCTGTAACAACAATGCTGCTCGCAGCTGCTGTGGAGGTGTAAGGCCAATAACACCAGCATGCAGGAGGGCTGCTAGCACAGGTTCTTTGATCTGCTTTTCTAAGGGAAACAACTTTAAGGGGTTTATAGTCTCACTTTAACTAACATATATATTATTCACTTAGTTCAGCGGAAAAAGTCAGCACCTTGAACTTCAGAGAAAACACAAACAGAAATTATAAGCAGAAATTATATAAACAGAGCAAATAAAACAAATCAGCAGACAGAGCTTCTGTTTGTCCATAGCAATACATACATAGATACCAGAGAGAGAAGCACCAACATCTGGGTCTTCAAAGCTCGGAGGCTTCTTAACGGCTACCCAGAGTCTCATCTGGCCAAATGACATGAACACTCTTCCAACAAGTGAGCCCCCAAGCAAAATGCTAACCTCAGAGTATATATACACTTCTTCAGGGTTAGCCCACAGAGGGGGACTCAAACTCATGTGACTTAGGCTTTCTTGTGACTTAAGCAGGTCATCAAATACTCTTGATTCAATCAAAGACTCAATCAAAGGCACTTGATTACCCTAGTGCTGAGAAGCACTCCAAAAGAAAAAAACAGCAAAAAGTCCCATTTTGCTTGCCATTACTGGGGAAAGTGAGAAGGGAACAATGACAGTGACAATCACCCTGGGCACTAGAAGAAATTCTTCCTTATCTCATTTCTTGGTGCACAGTCCCTTAAATAGCTATATGGGCAGTCTGTCATTTTACAGACAATACCCCTTAGTATCTATCGAGTATGAGGTGAGTGAGATAAATGCAAGGAGAGAACCAAAGAAGGAAGAAATGACAGACTTAGGCTGACAGTTCAGATTTCTCCCTCTATACAATGAAGAACAGATTAGGATCCCAGGATGTAGAGCTAGAAAGAAACCTCTCCTTCCTCCCACCTCATTTTACAAAAGAGGAAACAGAAGCTCCAGTTGGTGAAGTGACTTAATGAGGGCCATACAGGCAAGGAAAGAACAAAACTAGGATTCAATCCCCAGTGCTTTGGCTTCAGAGGAAATGCTCTTTCCACAGCCCTTTGCTGTTTATTCAATAAGGTTCCTTCCACAGTTACAAGGCAACATGTTCTGAAGAACAGGGCACAAAGTCCCTAGAACTTAATGACTGCAGCAGGCACAGGTAGTGTTTAAGAAGTGTGAGGTAAAACAGGGGTGATTTCTTGGCTTTAAAATGAGTCCACTGAATAGCAGCCTCCTCCTAGACTATTTTTAAAATTTTTGTTTTTTCAATTAAGAAGCATTTTCTCTCTCTCCAACCTCTTCCTTCCCCATTGGTTAAAAAAAGAAGAAGAGAAAATGCCTTTGTGAAAAATAAGTATAGTCGAGGGAAAACAAATTATGCCATTATTTGCCCTCCTAGATCATTAACTACTAGGGGGAGGAGGAAGCTAAAGGATTAGGGAAAAAACCTATAGCTAGGTATTGTAACTTACATGCAGAAACTCCTCAGGGTAGAAGATGAACTGGAGGCATGGATGAGTGAGAAAGGCTGGGAGAGAGCTGCTCACAAGCTAAGTGCTTGTTACTCCCATTACCTTCAGCTTAGATCTATCATGTGTTTCTTCTGATTTGCATATCTTTACAAAATCACAGAACTTCTGAATCAGAAGCAACCTCAGAAGCCATTTAGTCTGACTTGTATTGAAACAGGAATTCCCTTTATATCACCCTGAACAAGATGTTATCCCAGCCTTTTCATAAAACCTCAAGTGAGGATAAACCCACTCCCTTCCTCAAGGCAGTCCATTTTATTTTTGGACTTTCTAAATCTACAGTGGTTGTGATTCTTCCTTCTGGGACAAAGCAGAACATTTCCATCCCTCTTCCACTGGATTAACTCTACAACTATTTGAAGACAGCTAAAATGTTTGCCCAAGTCTATTCTTTTACAGGCTGAAGATCCCCAGTTCAGTCAATTGTTCTAGTGGGGGCTGTGATAGACATGAAAAAGAACATCAATAAAACATTTAAAAAGCAGAGAGGAAAACAAAAAGAAATGCAGAAGGTAACTTAAATAGAGCATTTAAACTTAATATATATTTCCTAAAAAATTCTGTATAAAGGAAGTTCATGTTTTGGGTTTTAAAAATATTTAAGTATTTGCATTTGGTGATGATTAAGTTCATAATAAGTATGGTTTTTAAAAATTCAGAGGGGAGAGAGTATCCAGGAGAAGAAGATAGTCAACAGTGCCAAATACTGCAGAGGTTCAAGAAAGGTCAGGACTGAGATTAGGCCTTTGGATTTAGCAATTAAGAAATCACTGGTAAACTTGGGGGCCATTATCTATGACCATCCAGAAATGTGGCTCCCAGAATGCAATGCTACATTGCAGATGTGTTTGATCAGAGCAGAGTACAGCAGAACTACTCATCACTTCCTTCATTCTGGATGCTGAATGACTCAAAACAGCTTAAGATTACTTTTATTTTCTGGGCTTCCATGTGAATTGCTGGCTCATACTCAGCTTGTAGAACCCCAAAGATCTCCAAGAACTCCAAGCTTCAAGTCCCTTTACATAAGGTAACTTTTTGGAGATACATCCAGAAAACTCTGAATAGGTTTAAATCTGCCACTGAAACATTATTAGGTCTATCCTCTGAATTTGTCCATTTCATCCTCCGCACAAAGAGGTTAATCCTAAGTCTAAGTATGTCTATCTCTCCCAGTGGATTCTGGGAAGTTCAATTAGAAAATATCTCTAAAGTGCTTTAAGCTCTCTGGAAGAAAGTCCAATATAAACACAACTTTTTTATTAACATGGGTGCATTGTAATATATGATATTTCCAAGCAAAGCATTTCAGAGAGTAAGAATGCACTGAAAGTGCTCAGAAGGTCTATCAAATTGCTCTCAAAAGTGAAGGGGTGGGGAGAAGGAGAGGAAATCACAGGAACTATCTTTTCAATGTCTTTGGTTAACAAGGCTAAGAACACATCAAAAGTGAGTAAACAAATGACTCAATTCAGAACAAGTTGCTGTCCTAAGTGCTGAAGATGCAAAGACATAATGGTATATTCCCTTCCCTTGAGAAGTTTACATTCTACTTAAATGAGGAACGGGGACAACATATCAGCAGAGAAGTAAGCACAAGATACTTTGAAGAGGAAGAGAACATTAACTGGTGAGATCAGTATAAGCTCCTACAAGACGCAGCACCTTGGCTGCGCCTTAAAAGTAGCAAGGGATTTTAAAAGGCAAAGGCGCATTATAGAGGAAGGGGTACATTTTAGGCATGAGGAACACTTTGCAAGGGTATCAAGATAGGAAATGTGATGTTGAGTCTCAGGAACAGCACTAAGCCAATTGGATGGAGCACAGAGTGCAGAAAGGGGAAATAAGACTGAAAAAGCAGGGGAGAACCAGATTGCAGAGTACTGTATTTTTTCCTAGATACTTATCTAGTCACTTATGATTTTTGAGGATCAAACCTGTTACATAGTATTATCATGGTAAATGATCTCCACAGGCTGGTTTAGATGCAAGTCTAAGACTTTTCCACCCATTCTCAATTTCTGTAGTAATAACTGCTCATTTATAAAGTTGTTTGAAAAAAAAATGAATACTGTATGACAGAATAGCACAAGTCCAAATATCTAAATCACTGCTAGACCAGAACCTGATTCAGGCCTCTACTCTAGGAGCAATTTCATCAAGATTATCTGTAAGGAAAGCCTGCTAAACATGAGGCAGAATGCTATAATGGTAGGCACACTGATCCAGGACTCAGGAAACATGCATTTCTGGTTCTGATACTGTTAGGGAAGCTAGGTGGCACAGTGGATAGAGTTTCAGTCCTGGAGTTAGGAAGAACACTTCCTGAGTTCAAATCTAGACTCAGACACTATCTGTGTGACCCTGGGTAAGTCACTTGACCTCGTTTGCCTCAGTTTCCTCATCTATAAAATGATCTGGAGAAGGAAATGGCTGCTCCAATATTTTTGCCAAGAAAATCCCAAGTGGTGTCACTAAGAGTTGGACATGACTTAAAACAACTGAACGACAATAACAATTGGATATTATTGAGACTTAGGCAAGTCATTTAATTTCTCTGAGCCTCAGATATAGCTTCTGTTTAAAAAAATTAAAAATATTCAGCAGTCAATAAAAAGAATCTCAACCTTTAAAACAAGGGCATCAGAAAGATTGAAAAATGACAAGGCAGCTGCTAAAAAAAAAAAAGCCAGGCTCTCTAATTATGTCAAAGCAAAAAAACAAGGCCTTTGTGGGAATGGGTGAAAGATGGGTGTCATTTTGGCTATTCTCCCTCCCACAGGCAGCTATCACCATTTTCAAATATCTAGGAAATTGATGCATATGATACAATGCAATCACACTGGACTGCATCAATTTTATTTAACAGTTAACATATTCATTTCACTTAGAATACCTGGACGCTACCTGTGTCCATAGCATGTCAGAGCAATTACTATTCCTGGAAATAACTTTGGTTACATCACTTATTAGGTAACTATTTTAATCAGTTTTTCTTCATGCTAATTCTACAGAACTTTGCATTTTACCAACTCCCCTGTGTGTTATTTAAAGAAACCAGCTTTTGGAAAACATATGATAGTATAGAATGTTTAGATTGAAAGTCTGGTTCACTGAAGAGCCCCTCTCCTTGCTCTAACCTCAGTGGCCCAATACTTCTCAAACACACTCTGTACTCACCAAGAATTAACTTATCACAGCTGTCCACCTGGAGCTAAATCCTGTAGTATTATCTTATTATCCCCATGCTACAATTACGAAATGATGGTAGAGAAGTTAAGGGCTTTGACCAGATATCTTGCAAAGACGAGGGTTAAAATCACGTCTTTTGGCTTTTCCCCACCCAAGTCCTTGAGCGTGTCTTCCTCCAGACTAAACAAACAGTAAAACTTATAGGCTTTGCTAAGAGGAGGTTTCTAGCAAAAGTTTTGAAAAGATAGCAAGGATCTGTACAATAAGCTGCTCCTTCTAATCTCAATTCTCCCCCCTGCCTCCAAATTTTACTGATAAAACTTATTTATTGATTTTGTTTTTTAGAACTTACTTCTCAACATATCCTTTTTCCTCTTCAGATAGCCATCCATTATAACAAAGAATTTAAAAAGAGGGGGAAAACCAGTTCAGCACAACAAATACTTTTTAAAAAATATATAATTAATTTATTTTTAGTTTTCAACATTCACTTCCATAAGATTTTGAATTTTAAATTTTCTCCCCCTCCCTCTCCTCTCCTTTCACCATGATGGCATGCAGTCTGATATAGGCTCTACTTATACATTCATATTAAACATACTTTTTAACCAATACTTTGAAAAAATCTAACCCTACAAGCAGTGTACAACAGCTATAGTCCCCCACCTCTGCAAAGAAACGTGTATGTGTGCATGTGTAGAGATAATTACAATTCTCTTCTGCCAGCTCAACTATATCATACCTTGCATATAGTATATACGTCATAATATTTTCCAAATTTAACTGAATTGAATTAAGAGAAAAAAGAATGGGAGATAAGGTGGTATAGTAGAAAACACACCAGAGTTAGGAATTAGAAGTCCTGGGTTTTACTAGGACACTAGCTGTGTGATTCAATCTCAATGTGCCTCAGTTTCCTCATCTGTAAAATGAAGGGGTTGGACTCAATGGCCTCCAACATCCCTTTCAACTCTATGATATTATGATATTTACTGGCTGATATTCATAGATTTAAAGGGGAAAGGGACCTTAGAGATCATTTAGTCCAACCTCCTCGTTTTAGAAATGAAGATACTGAGGCCTATGAGATGAAATGCCTACTTCAAAGTTCCACTGGTAACAAATGGAAGAGCTGTAATTTCTGAAGCTAGGTCATCTAACTGAAAATCCAGTGTGGTTTCCATTGCACTATGATACCTCTTATGACCATGGGAAAACCATTTATTTTTTTCTAAGTTTCTTCATTCTATAAAAGAGGTGTGAGAGTCAGTAGCTCAGAGAGCTAGCCTTGGAGTAAAAAAAGACCCCCATTCAAGTCACTCTTAAGACTGCAGGTTGCAGAGAAGTTGCCAAGCTGCAGCAGTAGAAGAATTTTTTTTTTTAATCCAGGAGTTCTCTTTACCAATCAAGTCCCTCTTCTCCCCATCTGTCTCCCTCTACCTTTCCTCTCTCCCTCTGTTGGTAGATAATTCTACTTCTAGGATTACTGTGAGGAAGGTGTTCTGTTACCAAAGTGTGATGTGAAGGTGAGCCATTATTACACATTATTTTATTTTACAAATTATTTTACTTACATATTATTACACATTATTTCATTTCTGCCAAGGTATAGCTAATGTGCCCTTAGGTTAGCTGATCTACTGTATACATCAGTGCTGCTAAGTAGATACATTCTCTCATGTGTGGATTATCCAAGAAGGTAAGTGTATACTTTTGGCCCCTAGCTCATTGCCCTGTACTGTGTCCCCACCTTTGTCTGGTTCAGGGAAATGAAGGTACACACCTAACTGTCCTCAGGCCAGCTCTCAGGTCAGTCAGACAATAATATCTGCCCGCCAGATGACTCCCATGTTCTAAGAGCTAAGTCAGACAAGGGGAATAAAGAGCCTGTTATAAATGCACTAAACTTTTTTTTTCAAAGCTCTAAGGCACTGTTTTCCACTATCCTGTCTATGCCTTTCATTTTGCCATCACAGTCGTTTTCCAATATCCTGCTCCCCACAGGGAGCTTTCCCTGGTGACAAAGAAAGCAATTCAGTAAAACCAAACAATGTATCAACTGCATCGGACAATTGATGCGACATCCCATGCCCAGAGTCTCCTACTAGCAAAATGAAAGACAGTGCCAAAGGCACTAATCTGAGGTCAGATAAGGCTAAACATGTATATTCATCTGCCACTCCTGATGTCTCTATCCGCATGTCCATCTGCCCCTGTAGGCAAAAGGCTGACCGAAACCGCCCTGCATCAATTTCTTTGTGATATCATGAAAGGCACTGGCACAGGGCTCTGTTGTACCTTGCCCACTGACACAACAACACAGTCAGTGCCAGCAGGCATATCCCCCACTTGAGGGGGATATGCTTGCTCTTTATCCCTGCTAGACACCATGGAAGTGTGAACCATCTACTGCGTCATTACTGATCCTATGTACCATGTTTCTGCACTCTGAAGACCCCTGATGCTTTCATCTGACTTACTGACCCTGTGGATCCCTGGACCTCACCAGGGATCCTTAGTATATCCAGCTTTTCCATAATCCTTGTAACTGAACTTTCTTTAATGTGTTGTTTTCCCCAGCTAGAGTGTGGGATCTTTGGAAGCAGAGACCAATTAGGTTTTTTTTTTTGGTATTTGTATCCCTAGCACTTAACGCTGGGCTTGGCACATAGTAAGTCCTTAATACATGCAGGATGAACACACTACCATCACAGGACCATTGACGTAGAGTTAGAAGGGATTATTACAGACCATCTAGTCTGATTCTCTCATTTTACAGATGAAGAGATTAAGTCCTATGGGGATTAAATGACTTGCTCATTAGCGTCAGCTCTAATGAACTGTTCACAAGGAATGGTGAGGAAGTCAGCAGTAACTATTACAGGATGCATCATAATGAAAACTGGCCCTTGTGTTGTCTTATGCATGTATGCAATAGGTTGCCACCTCTCATCTACAGGATCTTTGACAATAAATAAAAGTTGTTTTGTTATATAGGTGATTCCAGAGAAATCACTTTGAATGTATGGCTTCCACTTACTTAGCAGGAGTTTCTACACTATGAATAACCCAAGTGCATTCCATTTTCCCTAGTAAGAATCAGCTTATTGGGCCCATATGGCCACTACATTTTATGCCTGGATAGCTCATTTTTTTCACATACTTCAAACAGCCGCCCCCATCCATGATGCTCAAGTGCGATAGTGACTTTGCTATGTGGACCCTGTCCCAAAGGGGAGAAGATGGCACCAAGGTGAAACAAGGCATTGGACAGCCATTTGGTTTTAACTACAGAGATGATCATGCACCGATTAAAACAAAGAAAAATCCCAATGAGCAAGCTAAGGGGCAACAACCTTGAGCCTTCCATTATGCATTTCTCAAAGCATCTTCTGGGTCCAAAACAAAATGCACTCTTTGTGCAAGTAAACTCCTAGCCAGTTCAGTGATGAGATTTGTTGTTGTTCACTCATTTTCACTCTTGTCTGATTCTTCACGACCCCATTTGGAGTTTTCTTGGCAAAGATACTGGAGTGGTTTGCCATTTCCTTCTCCAGCTCATTTTACAGATGAGGAAACTGAGGCAAACAGGGTTTATTTTGCCCAGGGTCACACAGCTAGTAAGTATCTGAGGCTGAATTTCAACTCTAGGCCCAGTATTGTGTCCACTGCACCATCTAGCTGCCCTTGGTGTTCAGATACAGTGTAATATAGTGAAAACTCCGTTAGATTTAGAGTCAGCAGACCTGAGTTTGATACTTGGTTATTTCTTCTTAACTATATAACATTGGGCCAGTCACTACCTCTTTCTGGGCACTGATTCTCTCATTTGTATAGTGGAGTGTAGAAGGGAAGGGAGAGATGGACCACATGCTCTCCAGGTTCCTGTTCAGCTCTAAATCCCCTGATCTGAGACAGGTCTTAATTTAGGTTATGTGCTGCCTTAAGAAATGAGCGATAGCTCACCTTCTTAAAGAGTCTAGTATAATATTTTATGCAGATAACTGCCATTGACACTAATGAGGCTTATCTAGATGAACTCTCTATATATGTCATTGGAAGAACAGGTTTTTAAAAAGACAGGAGAGATTCTTGCTGATGTTGGGAAATGCCTTCTACTTACAATGATGCTAACTATGTCAGCTAATAAAGCAACCACCAAACTACAGAGACTTATAGAGTGATGACCTGACAGTGGTGGTCAAAAGGAAAGGTAATCAATTAAGGCTTTGCTCTTGCAGAATTTCAGCACCGGCTCAAACATTTCAAACATTTTTGCCTCTAGCTTCTCACACATTGCCGAAGTGTTTCTAATGAATTCTGCAGTTGAAATCCATGCCATGAAATCTATAACTAATTTCTGCTGGTCTTGACTTAATTGTGTGAATTTTTAAAATAATCAATTCACATAGCTAGTCAAAATCCCATCTAAATGTATAAGGAAGTGGTGATTTTTGAACAACAAAACCCAAACCCCACCTCATAGTACCTCAATGAAGACAAACTGTTCTCTGAGAGGCTGACAAACACACACACGCACACACACACATGCACGCATGCACACGCACGTGCACACACACACACACACACACACAATCTGTTCCCATTACCAGTCAGAATATAGGCAGGTATTCAACAATTTTCTGTGACATTGCTGTCTCTAAGCAACACAGCAATAATTACTAGATAAAAAGAATAAATTAGTTATTTGCTGAAATAAAAATATCTGTCCATCTCTCTGCTAATAGTTCGGAAGTACCTCTTACCAATGCATCAAAGAGCTCAAGAATGAAGCTGCCACAATAAAATGTTCATCCTGGATCAACCTGTCCTCCTATGGCAATAAACATTTCAGCTCTGCCTGGCAGTTTACTTAGACTACCAAGAGCCCTTTAAGGCATTGATAATGTACAGTTTTGTTTACATTACCTTTTAATTGCACTAGTCATCATTTTAAAACAAAAACAAGTCTCTTCCAGAATATTATCTGAAAATTAGGCTCCACTGGTGAATAAGACATTTCACTGGCATGTTTTCTGCCATGTGTCCATCTGGGTACCTCTGTTTCACACCACCCCTGCACCCTTCAACTTTCTTTTATGTATTGCCTTCCTCTATTAGAATTTTTAAACTCAAGCACTGGGCCTGGAGTCAGGAAGACCTGAATTCAAATCCAGCCTCTGACACTTATTGGCTCTGTGACCCAGGAGAAATCACTCAAACTTTGCCTTAATTTCCTTATCTGCAAAATGGGCACAACCATAGCGCCTCTCTCCCAGGGTTGTGGTGAGGATCAAACGAATGCAAAGCACTTGGCGCATGGTAAGCCCTATAGAAATGTTATCATCATCATCGCCATCAAGGGCAAGGACTACCTTTCCATCTACTTGCATTTGTATTCCCAGTGCTCAGCAAAATCCCTGATAGCTGGTGCTTGATAAATGCCACTTGACTAAGATAGTTACTTACGTGGTATTTTATTACCATGCCTGGGGGGCAGTGGAAGTAGATGAATGTATACCCTTTCTGTCCTCTTTCCAGACTCACTGTATGCCCAGACGGGAGATAGTGTTGTGTAGTGGAAAGTGGATTTGGACCCAATTTGCCCATGTGAACTTGAGCAAAGCATCTAAACTCATGTCTACTCTGTGGACCTCAGTATCCTCAGCGTAAAACGAAGAGGATGGACTGTGTGACCCTTGAAGTTTCCATCTCTATGTCTATCATGTTATGAAGTCTAAGGAAATCCATAGGGACACCTCTAGGGTTAACAAAAGATGTCTTTTGAACAAGTGTCAGCTCGGTCTTAGCTGAAGCTTCAGGCCTAGTGAGCAATGAAGTAGCCTTTTCTCCATTTCTTATCCCTGACAATATTCAAATTATTGTCCCATAGTCTCATTGTCCATTATGTCCAACTCTTCATGACCCTATTTGGGGTTTTCTTGGCAAAGATACTGGAGTGCTTTCCATTTCCTTCTCCAGCTCATTTCACAAATGAGGAAACTGAGGCAAACAGGGTGAAGTGATTTGCCCAAGGTCACACAGCTAGCAAGCATCTGAGGATGGATTTAAACTCAGGAAGATGAGTCTTCTGGACTTCAGGTCCCATACTCTATTCACTGTACCCCCAGCTGCCCTTCATTTTTCTGCACATGACAAATGGGAAGACAGAGGAGAACACTGCTAGTGCCAACCTGAAGTGGCCAAGTCGCTGGACTGTTGGTCTTGGAGTCAGGAAAATCTGTTTGAACCCTACCTCAGAAACTTACTAACAGTATGATTCTGGGCAAATTAATTAACCCCTCTCAGTCTCAGTTTCTTCACCTGTGAAATGGAGATGATGGCAGCACTTGCCTCACAGGGTTGTTGTGGAGTTCAAATGAGAATATATGAAAAGCCCTTTGTAAAATCTAAAGCACTATCCTATTTTATTTTGTATTTTTAGCATTTGCATAGCAGTTTATTGTTCTTTTAAAAAACTGTTAGCATTTCTATGGCACCTTAAAGGTTGCGAAGCTCTTTACATGTTATGCCATCTTATCTTCATAAAAACATTGGGAGGTAGGTGTTATTATTATTGCCAGTTTACAGATGAGGAAACTGAAGCAAAGAGATGTTAAGTGACTTGTCTAGGGTCACACAGCCAGTAAATGTATAAAGCACGACTTGAAGTCAGCCTTTCCTGACTCCAAGTCCAATACTCTATATGTGTCAGCACCCAGCCTCTCACTTTATAATAGCTACCATACCTCTAATGCCATTTTCACATTGGACAGTTTCATTTCTAGAAAACATGCCTCCACTAGAGACGTACCTCACTCCACTCGTCCACAGGCTCTACTCAGCAAACTGGATGCAGGAAATATGCATGACTTGCTGAGTGGAGTTAGTCTAATATGTCTAAGGTAAATGTGCATGTTAGCTGAGTTGATGTGGTACATGAGACTCTGGAACACTGGGTAACAGCATCAGAAGAACCCTGGACTTGGAATCAGGAGGCCATGGTCATGACACTTATTATCTGATTGTGAATGAATGAGCAAGTTATTTAAACTCTGATTTTCTACTTCTCTTCTGTAAAATAAAGATGATGATAGGACATTGTCCCACCTTGCACTAAATTTCTATTCAGGTATCTCATCGTGGCGTGACAGTCACCCTGGGTTCTCAAAAACCATACCACTGGACCACAAGCTCTGGCATATCCTATACCAGGGCTGTTCGATTTATGCGGCCTGCCTACAAGCATAGAAATTTACATAAATGCCTTAGTAAATGAAGCCAAGCTACCGAGCTCTCACTAAAATGATAAATCAAAATATATTGTCTGTTGTTTCAATAAAAACCTAATGTTGGACAGCCCTGTCCTACACCAATCTGGGAAGGCCTCAGTCATGGCCCTATGGAAGGACTCTTTGTCTATGGGAATGAGAACCAACCTGGTTAAGTTCAGAGAAAATTCATTGCCAAAAAATGGCCACCAGGTTATGAATATCTTGGGTCACAGAAATTCTTGAAAAGTATTTGCTAAAGAATGAAAGTGTCGTGATATGTATTAGTAAATAGAATATCCACATTGATGAAATCATAGAATTTTTTTAAAGCACTGAAGTATCTCTCATGGGATTGTCATGTGCTCGGTAACCATGAAGTAAGCATCAGGCAGCATGACAGAGTGGACAGAGAGCTGGTCTTGGAGGCAGGAAGACTTGGATTGGAGTCCTACCTTTGACATCATCACAACCATGGGCAGATCAATCACACTCATTGCCCCAGGCAACTATAAGCACTATAGATATGTTGCTGATCTTTATTAGTGAAAGGAGTTTCCACACATGGAATTTTGTGTACTAATGAAATCTCAAGGTCAGACTAAAACAGGTGTTAGGTTGAGTCTTTGGTTATTCAGGTCCCACTTTGGAAAGGTGGAACTGAACTATGAGCTGCACCACTCATCATAGATGGATCAAAATATTTTAGTTATACTATTACTCTAGTGCCTACCAGGCTACAGAAGCAGTGGGGATCTTTTGGTGGCAGACCCAAGGATACTTTATTGCAGCAAAGGAACCTGAAAAACTGGCCTGGGGTGGAGCATTTGGCATTACTAGAAGTATTTGACAGAGTAGTTGTTGACACAAAGGAAACATAGGCTTGTGGTGGATCCTGCAAATCCACAAAGCAGCTTCATTTTTCTCTTGTCTTAGTACCTTGACGAGGCACGTGTTTGATAACAGCAAAGGCTTTTGTGACCGAAGTGTTTTCTCTCTTTCTGCTGCTTCTTCTGCAAATAAAACCATAATCCTTCCCTTGTCATTACAGCCATCTTCCACCATGACCCAGTCTGATGTCACCAATATAGGGTTATGACTTTTGGTTAAATGCCCTCATCCCACAACAAACTAGGCGCAAGAAAAGAAGCCTCACAGGAAAAACTCTTCGCTCCATTCTGTTGTCAGAGGCTAGAAATAGAAAGAGAAAATTATATAAAAATCCTCTAAACCAATATGCTATTCTATAAGAACAACATTTCATATTTCCATAGACCAAGAAGGAGCTGAGAGGACTTCATCAATTAACGACATGCAAATCCAAAATGGGCAGGTGTTGTGCCTAGAACCAAGCAACACAGCCAACTCTTTTCTGCCGTGCTCCCAGCTCTGGCACTCTGATCACGCCACCTTGGACAAATCCTTCCATTCAAGAATCTGGCTCCTGTTTCTAGGGCACCAAATAAGAGGCATCCTACAGAGCGGTTGACGTCCTTTATGTATACTCCATTCAGCCGGTACTCAGCCACTCAGCGTTGCCAGATTTAGCCTGATGAGAGAATTCTGTTGTCATTGTTTTTATTTTAAGGGAGGTGTTTCTAAGTGGAGGCTACACAGTTTAACTCTCTACCAAGACATAAGGAAATGGGGAAACTCGATCTATCCACATTGATCATAACTATTTGTGCTAGGATGTCCAAACTGATTAACAGTAATACAGCTAACCTAGAAATAGGTCAACGATTCTAAAATGGTGAAGCCACTTAAGTATACATTATAATGGCCTAAAGCAACTGCAGAGCTCCCAGCCAGGAAGAGAATAGGATGAATCCCCATGGGCCAAGTCCCTCTGGGGGCTTCATGTTATTGTGCTGAGAAACATCGATACACTAACAGCGACTAGGAGAAAGGTTTATCATCATCAAAATTCTTCTTCCACTAAAAAAGTCGATATGTTATTGCAGCACTGTGGTATTGACAGGCAATGGTACTTGACTAACTCATGAACAAGTGTGGTAAACAACGACAACAAACGACAACAAACTCTACTGCAATACATTAAGAATGCTCTACAAAGTTATGTTTAGGGTCCTCCCTGAGAAATACTGTCCAGGTTTCAGTGCCTTTTACCATAGAGCCATCGTGGCTATCAAAGGGTCAAATGATTCAGAGCTAGAAGGATTATAGGGTCACAGAACTAGAGCTGTAAGAAACTTTAGAGAATATCTAAGCCAGCCTCTTCATATTACAGATGAGGAAAATGAGGCACAGAGATAAAATAACTTTTTTAAGGTCATGTAGGTATAAAGAAGTAGAATAGGAATTTAGACTGAGATTCTCTGGGAACAAGTCCAGCCCTCTTTCCACTGTATCAAACTGTCTCTCTACCATTCCTCTAGCTCCTAATTATCCCACCAACCATTCCCTTCAAGCAATTAACAAATATTAATTTCTTACAGTGTATAGAGTACTATGATTTATACAGAATGATTCAAAGCCTAAAAATATTGATGCCAACCATATATACATAATAAAAGCAGTAATTTAGAACAAAAAAATTTGTTCTCACCTTCCATTTCATTTGCAAAGGAGGCCAAAGAATCTCAGGAAAAACTGAGGAACCTCAGACACAAGGAACTCCATAAAGAAATTAAGTGGGAGGCACAAGGAATTTCTTTTTTTTAAATCTTTTTTTTAA
>CM053622.1:173658480-173754234 GCA_028646595.1 Phalanger gymnotis
GAACAATACACAGAGATGTAGCCATAGCTAGAGAAACTTAAGACCAGAAAAGCACTGCTTGATAAACAATACGACCTTCACACGGCTAGCTGGGAGCTGGCTCAATATGAAGATCTCAATGATATCAACGTAAGAGTCAAAGGCATAAGTTGCTCTTCCACAAGGGTGCCCTGGCTACATCTGCAAACCAAGTGGGCCCCTCCACATACTTTCACTAGGTGTGTCAACTCTTCCCACCTGTGTTTTGTATATTTGTTTGAGAGGGTGCCCCACTTTTTATGGTGGGGAGGGAATGTTCTATTACTACTTTTCTTGCAATGCTATTTCATTAAATGTCTTTGCTTTGAACTAACTGTGGTTTTTGTCTGGCTTGTAAGCTAAGGTTTTGAACATACATAGACTCACAGAATATCTTGAGTCTGGGATGATTTCTCTGAGGGTCCCACATGAGAAGCAGACACCATGGGTGCTAGCTACCATTTAGATAAGTCTCGGTCCCTGACCTATAGCTTCAGTTATGTAAGGTCCTTCTTTCCAAGCTCCCGACAAGGCAATGAAGGAGAAATGATGAGTTAAATGACAGCCCTGCTTGACCTCTAGTAGACAGGGAAGCTGGCCCTGTTTCAAGTGAAGTTTGTCTTTAAAACCCTTCACAGAATCTCAGAGTTGGAAGATACTGCAGAGGCCATCAAATTCAACTAGTACCTGAACCTTTTGTGCTGTCCAACAAGTGGTCATCCAGCCTTCACTGGAAGACTCCCAGTGATGAGGAATCCATTGTCTCCTGAGGATGCCCATTTTATTTTGGGGCAAGTTTTTCTTTCCATCCAGCTTAAGTCTCTCTTTGAAACTTCCACACATTGCTCGTACAGCACTTAGCAAAGTGCCTGGCACATGGTAAGTGCTATATAAATGCTAGATGACATTATTATTACCCTTAGGACAAAGCAGAAAAAAAATTGAATCTTTCTTTCCCATGATGGTCGTTTAAGAACCTGAAGACAACTATCATGGCCCTTCCCAAATCTTTTCTTCTCCAGGCTAAATATACCCACTTATTTCACATGATCCTCGTATAGCACATTCTTAATACCCTTCACCCTCCTACTCCCTCTGCTCTGGATTCTAGTTCATTATTGTTCTTCCCAAAATGTAGTGCCCCAAACTCTAGAGTATCCCAGATGTGGTTTGAGACTAGGGAGGATAACAGTGGGACCTATCAACTCCCTATTCTTGAACACCGGGACGCTCTTAGTGCAGCTAAAGCACACGTTAACTTTATTGGCTACCATATTACAATTGACTCATACTGAGCTTGTAGTCTACTAAAAACTTCAGATCTTTTTCAAATGAACTTCGGTCTAGTCACATGTTCCCTATCCTATATTGTTAAAATGATTTTTTGGAATCCAAATATAACCTTACATTTATTCCTTAGTAGATTCAGCCCAACATCATCTCTATTGATATCTTTCAGGATTCTTTTATATCCCTGCCACCTACTCTCCCAGATATCCAAATAGTCTGTTAGAGATGCACTGGCACCTATTGGCATGTATAATTTCTGGAATAACTGCAACTATTTAAGTGGAGGTCCAGCACACTCATAGCTGCCTTTCCTTATCCAAATCCCCAATTTGAATTAAATTGAAATCCCCTATATTCAATTTTGGTTTGTCCTTCACTTGAGCTACCCCACATCTCACAAATACCTCTGCTCCCCCTGCCCCCCTAAAACAAAAACATGTCCCATTTCCTCAGTATAGTGTATTTCTGCTGTCTAAACTAATGCATACTAAAGTGTGAATGATCGGTACATTTTCTTTCATCAATCCCTTCCCTCAATTCCTATTTCCCCCAATATATTGTTTGCTAGTCAATTCAAAATGAATCTCTAATTTATGTTATATGAAACCACTCCAATTCCTAGCCTGTGAGGCTCTGGCAATGTGTGTGTGTATGTGGTGGGGGGTAGGGGGAAGGGGAAAATATAACATATAGGCTTCAGCCTCCTTCCTTTAGCTGAGATAGGAGAGGCCAGGTAGTTTTCCTTCTTCACCCTTCAAAGACTCCTCTTATTCTTACCCAGCAGAGTAGTAAGAAGTAGTTCTGCAGAGCAAAAGGGGAAATGAGAATTTGTGGTCCTTAAAAAGCCTAACTCTCCTACCTGCTCAACCAACTTCCTGAATAGGATCTGAATTAAGGATGCCCCATTTTCTGCTTTCAGTGGAAGAAGTCCAAATGCCACATCAGAGAGGAAGCTATTTCCCTTCATTAAGTCAGACATGTCACAAGGCCCCAAGGGTCACTCCATTACACCTCTAAATACTTTGGGCTTCAAAAATACTTTAGTCAGCGGCATCTAAAATACTTCAGCTGTGGGCACATCCTACTGAAGACACAGGAATGACTGGATGCCTGGATTCTCCTGGACAAAGACTGGAGAGGTTAAGCAGACTTTAAAGATGATTCCAGCTCTTTCTGGTTTTTCTCATTTCAGCTCCCCAGCTGACTCCAGAAATGTTTGATTTGGTTATATAAAACAATAGTAATTCTTGTTAAACTGCTTACCATTTCTCCTAATTACCCTAAGCACAGTAACAATTATCATAACATTAGTATGTATTAGATTAACTTTGTATAAGTTTTTTGTTTAAATATGAAATTCTATTCACATCTCCTTAGTCTTCAAAGTTCCATGCTATAAAATGTTCATTAACTCCTCTCTCAATTTATCTACCTATAGATTGATAGATAAATCTATATGCATGTCTCATATATATTCCTTTTTTTAAGTATACTAACAGAAGTTCAATTTCTTACACAGTCTTAGTTACTTTTTTTCTGAACCTAATCAAACGCACATTTCAACTGAACAAGAAAATAAGAGTTTCAAAAATAAACTTAAAGAAATAATCTCCAAAATGGTTGATTCATTCAATACGCATATATTAAGCACTTACTGTGTGCCAAGTACCAAGTGACAAGGGCCAAGTGACAGCTATATGACGTTATTTGTCCTAACTGGAGCTGAAGAGAAAGTGTTCTTATTATGGCCTCCTTTCAAGTCACTAGAAAGTAACAAATTATGAATTGATAATCAAAATATTAGAAGTCTCTTAAAAGGTACGGCTTCCTTCCTCCTCAACACTCAGACAAAATAGTGTAGGCTCAAGACAGTGCTGCCCCTGAGACCTGCTTCACTCCATGCTCCTCTGATGTCATTTCCTGGTTATCTAGGACAATAAAAAGTCTTAGCCATATGGAGTCTGGACTCTCAGACATGGCTGATGCCAAAGACCAAACAAGTCACAATACCCTGATAATCTACTGACCAGACACACAGTATATCCAGATGGATACAGAAGTGACCACATGCAGAGGAGCTAAGTGCTAATGCATCCTTGTTTCACATTTTTGTTGTATTAGGGCAAAGGCAACCTCCTCCATTGTTAGACATTTGATGACTTGTGACTGCCTCCTTTCATACCAACTCCAAAGCTAAATTAAAAGGGTGCTAGCATTAGAGATGCACAGGTCTAAAATTCTACAATTCTCTAGTACCCCAATTTCCTCTTCTAGTTTCTGAGCTCCCTTAAAACAACAATAATAACAATAGCTAGCGTTCATATTGTTCTAGGTAATAAAATATTTTACCTACAGTATCTCCTTTTATCCCCACAACAACTCTAGGAGGTAGATGCTATTATTATCACCATTTTACAGATGAGGAAATTGAGGCACAGTGAGATGGAGTCACTTGCCCATGATCACACAGCTACAAAGTGTCTGAGGCTAGTTTGAACTCAGGACTTTCTGACTTCAAACTGGGAAACCAATGAAAATTTCTGAGCAGAGGAGTCCCATAAATAGATCTCTTTGTTAAGAAAAATTACTCTGGTATTTATAGAAAAGAATAATTAGAAGGATTAAATACCATTGAAACTTGACAATTTTGGGGGAATCTCCCTTTTGTAATCATCCAAGCTGGCAGGAATGATGATTTACACTAGGGTGCTGACAGTGGAAATAAAGAAGAAAGGTTGAGAAAGTTCATAGAGTCATAGGATCTTAGAATTAGAGTTCTAGGGAATCTTAGAGGTGGTCTATCCAAATGCCTCATTTTAGAGATGAAGAATAGATGGAAGAGATGTTGTGTTGGAGAGCTACTTCAGTTCTTTGTGGGAGAGGAAGGACGGGGTATATCACCCAATGATCTGAACCAAGCACATCCCAATTATGAGCTAACACTTTGGACTAACTATTCGAACTGGATAAATGGCAAATTATTTAAGCCATTGAAATTAAAATGAGAAAGAAGAATGATGAGAGTGATGCTTTTTCCGATAGGGAAGAAGTTGTAAGAATTACTTATAATAACATTTAGGGTATTTAAATTTTAAAGCATTTTATTTTCTGATTTTTCCCAGTAGATAGTCAACAAATTTATACCTTGATCACGAAACTGAAACATACATGAAGATGCCTCAAAGGCATACATACCCATGGTCGGCAAACTCTGCTAGGTATAACCAAACTGCCAATCCTTCAATATTCCTTGGTATATTTGAAATATTTTTTGAAATAATGCAGCCATGGGCCAATGAGAGAGCTGGCTATAATTCAAACCACTCAATCTTCTATCTTAAGCGTATCTCAGCTAAGTGTTTCCTGTTTTAAAAGCTACAGAAGTTAATTTTCTCCTCTCCATACTATGCTTTTTAAAATCCCCTAAGCATATTTTTAAAATTAACGGTTGTTATGAATAGTGTTTCTCTTTAGTGAGGAGGGAAGCAATAAAGTAGATACCATTTAGTTTAAAAAGATGAGGGCAATGTTTATATGTAAATTCTATTGAGTTAGGTCTTGCTACTAAGTAGGAAGTAATACGCCATTTTCCCAGGGTGAGTTAAGATTTTCAAGGCACTCTAGTAGTTGAGTGGGGTTAGTCCTCTTCCTTTATTCATAAATTTAGAGCTGGAAAGGACCTCAGAGATCATTTGGTTCAGCCATCCAATTTTATAGATAAGGAAACTGAGACTTCCACACTTTACGTAATTTACCTAATGTTATTTATTTGATAAGTGGCAGAGCCAAGATTGCAAACCAGGCTTGAAAGGGAAGGTGACTCCAACTAACTTTCCATTTTCCATTCTTTCCATTGCCCCATTCTATTTTACTTATTTCTCTTTTTTCTATCCTTACCATCTGAATGGTGTTTTTCTCAGAACATCCCAATGAGGTATACACTACCATTTTACAGATGAATAAGTGGAAACTTAGTGAAGTAATGACTTTTCCCCTGGTCCCATTACACAGATAAGACTAGAAATAATGATACTGAGCGATGGAATTTGATTTGTTAGGGCATTTCATAGAGGCCTATGACAAATGAACTGCTGAGGTATACCCATAAAAGCATATGTTTTCAGCTGGAAGGCACATTACAGGCCATTTAGTTCAATCTCTTTTTTTTTAAGTGAAAAAACTGATGGATAGAGAGGTTAAATGACTTTCCTAAGGCTACACAGCCTGTAACAGAGGCAAGATTTGAACCTAGGTCTCTTAACTCAAAAGCTAGTGCTCTGCACTTTCAGGTACTATAGTTTGCTTGGACCTACCAAAACTTGCCTTCCAAAGACATAGTCTTCAAGAACTCTGGGTTACTTCTGTGACTAGATGAGTCATTGCAGGAAGATTTTAGAAAAGGCAGAAATCCCAAAGAGGTTGATGAACTGAACTTCCAATGGAATTCTGCCAGGTCAGGCCAGACCCAGTCCCTCTGAGAGGGAGGTGATGCATTCTACAAGTATCTCTTAGTTTCTACTTTGTGCAATGCACCGTGTCAGGCAAATGAGGCAGATCTTACGATAAATACAACAGTCTCTACCAGTAAGGACAGGCTTCCCGACTGCTCTTGTCCAAGAAGTAGCTGATAAGAGTCCTTGGGCTCTAGCTTTACTGCATAGACCCAATACATCAAAACAAGAAAGAAAAAGGAGAGTACCATTCCTGACCTTCACCTTGCTCATTGCATCTCATAATGCATGTTCCTGGATGAATCAAGCTGCCACTGGGTAAGCCTTTGATGAGAGAAACTTTTATGTCACTTAAAAAAAAGGCACAAAGAAACTGGGTCTTCCAAGAAGCATTTACTTTTGGAAGGGATCAGTTTTTATGCATCAACATCATTAGAGCAGCAAAAGCTACATTGCTCTAATTGTCTTGCTAAGTGGGGATAATGATCTCTCTCTCCAAGTTTTTCTGCCTTGGCTCACGAAAATAACAATAAATACAGATGATGCAAAGATGCAAGCAAACTATCGCTAGTTACGGATCGTCAAAAGGGGGAAACTTTTTTTTTTATAACTGCATTAAGGCAATTCTGTTTGTTACGAAAAGGCATCTTCCCTCTTCTTTTAAATTCTTAAAAAAACCCCAATTGGGTAGGCTTAATTAGGATGTCAACTTTAATGTGGATACAAATTAAGGAGCTCCATTAGTGCTTGTCACTGTTCAAGGTACATGAACTTCAGAGTGACTTCTAAGGAGCCTGTCACATGCCATCCAGCTCCAGTGACTCATCGTGGAAGCCAAGTAGCTGGCAGCAATCAGCACTGTTTTTAAAAAGCCAAAAAGTGGTTTAGCCAAGTTACTTTTCTTAATGGATTCACATTTAGGAAATATTTAAGTCTTATAGTTTATAAGGTGTTGAGTTCAAATGGAAAAGAAATAAAAAGCAAAACAAAATACTAAAAGGTTGTAAGAGTTTCCCTACCCTCCTCCCATTTCCTACTTGGAAATGGTTTTTAATATAAAATCTATTTTCTGTAATTGACAAAGAAAAGAAGTTTTGAGCAAGTTTAAATTTTTTTTAATGACCAGATTGACTTTCAAAAAGAAATCTCTGACTAACCACACAGAATAATTGAAAAGCTTAGTGCACATGCATACGCCTTGACTCAGTTATACTACTACTAGTTCTATAGCCCAAATAGATCAAAGAAAGGAAGATGAGCCACATGTACAAAATTATGAAGGGCTGTTCTTTTTGAGGCTGCAAAGAATTATAAACTGAGAGAGTGTCCATAAATTATGGAATGGCTGAATGAGTTATGGCTTATGAATGTGATGGAACACTATTGTGCTATAAGGAATGATGAAGGGGATGGTTTTACAGAAACCTGGGAAGACTTAATGAACTGATGCAGAGTGAAGTAAGAAGAACCAGGAGAGCAATTTATACAATAACAATAATATTAAGACAGTCAACTTTGAAAGACTGAAGAACACAGATCAACATACTAACTACAATCTCAGAGGACTCACGATGAATTGTGTTACCTACCTCCAGATAGAGAGGTGATGGATTCAGAGTGCAGACCGAGTCATATATGTATAGGTGTGTATATCTGTACACACACTTGTGGTTCAGTCATTTCAGTCATGCCTGACTTTCATGACCCCATTTGGGGTTTTCTTGGCAGAGATAGGGGGAAGTAGTTTGCCATTTCCTTCTCCAGATCATTTTACAGATGAGGAAACTGAGGTAAACTGAATTAAGTGATTTGCCCAGGGTCAACTAGTAACACAACTAGAAAGTATCTGAAGCTGGATTTGAACTCATGAGGATGAGTGTTCCTGACTCCAGGCCTGGTATACTATCTATTGTACCACATAGCTTCCCATAAATATATTCATACACACATATGTTACAGTATATTTAGGCATATGTATATCTTACTTTAAATACACATGTTATATATTATGTATTTCTAACATACATGCATATATATGGGTATAATTTTGGAGAATAATCACTGTAAGCTTTACCTCAGAGTGATGATCACAGGTTGCTGGCAGATGGCTAGGAAGAATATGTGCAAAGAAGTGAGATTTTTAGAAAATCTGCTCTTCAAGGTATCTTGATTTTAAAAAAAAGTTAAAGTAGTTGAAATGCTGAAGGCATCAGTTGCTCCCCAACACTCGTGTTAAAAGGCCCACTAGGTTGGAAGAGGTTCCTATAGTCAATAGGCATTTATTAAGTGCCCACCACATGATAGGCACTGCTATTCTCAGACGATACAAATGTGAGACACTCCCACCTATGTTCCAGGGGTGGAGGTAGGGAGTTGGACATATAACACGTTCACCATAAGTCAATACAAGATATCTATAATATAGCCATGGAGGTTCACTAACAATCTGGAGAATCAGGAAAGATTTGTTGAAGGAAGTAGCACTTGATCTGGGTCTTGAAAGGACTCAGAAGTTCTGAGAAGCAAAAGTGAGAGGAGGGAATTCTTTGTACCTGGGATAAACTAAATGGAAAAGTAAAAGTGTTTGTCCCATGGCATTGAGCAGCTAAAAGATATGACAGAAATCATAAGTAGTTATTCACAAGGGCTACTAGAGAAAGAGAGATCCTTTCATGGGTTTTATTGATGTTTTATGCTACAACTTTGAGTTTATAAAATTTTGGGGAAAAAAAGTAGTGATTCATGAAGGGCGGAAAGTATGGAAGAGCTTCAAGATAGAACTGACATATGCTATATGTGGGCAACTGCAAGGTGATGAGTGTGCTTAGAGTGACATATGCTGAAGACATAAGACTTGCTTCTCCTTGGTGCCCAAGGCAACCTCAACTCCTCTCTAGGACTTCTACATGCAACGGAATTAATCTGTGACTTTGAAAAACCAAATACATAAAGTGTCTTTTAAGCAGCAGAATCAGAAACTTGGACTCAGTCAATGCTCCTGGAAATGGCAGTTCAGTAATCAGGTACCTAAACAATGAACAAGGCCAAACCAATTTCTTTAAATTTAAATTAAAGTGCAAATGACAGCCTGAGCTGAAGCCTTCTCACTTGCAATAGCTTTGACTGAGGATGTTCCAAGAGGATGCAAGGACAGGCTATTTTCCATTGGCTTATCTATCTGTACTCTAATAATGATTTGGTTCTTGGGTTCTAAGAAGTTGATTGCATGTCATAAATTCCTGACATTTTAATGACTTTGGCAGAGCAGCTGGGTCCTTGTTCTCTTGTGATAAATGTGTTAAAGTCATCCAAGCAGTAACTTCTGTGTTTCCCCAGTTGTTGGTGAAGCACTCGGTGCCAGAGATGCCCGGAGTGAGGGTAAAGTAGGGTGAGGAGAGAGGGGCAAAGGAGGTGCCTATTTAACTCATACCCCTAGCCCCATGAAACATATAAACTGGATTAATTCATGTGTTAATTGGTTGGCCTTGTGTGAAAAAAAAAATTTACGAGCACATGTGTGAGCACATATGCACACACATCTCCACTGTCCACTCTGGCCCCTCTCTCAAGGTAGAGCTAATTTAGAAGATGATGCCTGACTTCTTGAAGAAGAAAGGGGAGAAATACAACTCCATGATTTGGAGTTGAATGGGTTTGGATCAAAATCTGGATGTGTTTATAGCTCCTCGAGGATCCGGATCTTTTCCCTTCAAGTTGTTGTAAACAAAAGGTGAGACCTCTGGAGGACATGGGAGGGAAGGGAAAGGGAATTAACATTATTAAGCACCTACTATGTGCCAGGTATTCTGATAAGTGCTTTACGAATGTTATCTAATCTGATCCTCGTAACAACCTTGGGAGGCAGGTTCTACTTAATGACCTCCATTTTACAGTTGAGGAAGCTGAGACAGTCAGAGGTTAAGTGAGTTGCCCAGGGTCACCAAGCTACCTAACTGTCTGAAGAGGGATATGAACTCAGGTCTTCCTGATTCTAGGCTCAGTGCCACCTAGCAGTACTGAAAACTACTGACAGAATTTTATCACTCTGTTAATTACTTAAAGCTATAGCTATTGTGTATTAGAGTCATGAATAACACTTGTCAAATGAATGGTATAAATTTATCTCTGCAGAGTAGATATGTAGACACTCACCCATTTCTGAACGCTACAGATATCAGGGAGAGTTTGACTGCTTTGTTGGTGTGTGTGCAGCAGTTTGATCCCCTCAAGTGCTAAATTCAAAGCCTGCACCTGCAGACACACTCACCCGATCCTCCTCAGCTCGAATATCTGGCATAGTGCTCATGCAGAGGCTGACTGCAGTGATAGCCACAAAGGAGACAGAGATGCAGGCAAACATCTTCCCTGGAATACCAGAGTGAGGATTTTCCACCATGTCCCTGAGCTGTCTCATGCACTGAGCCAGCCGATTGCCCTCCTGGAAGGCACAAGGCGGAGACTCGTTCACCATCAGCTCGGTCTCATAAAACTGGGCCTCTGCGGCCTCTTCTTCTTTATGCCGAAGTCTCCTAAGGCAGCACCACTCGAGACAGTCCTCCTCAATCCCCCAGTAGGCCAGCTCATCCTGGAAGGAGAGGGCGCACATCTCTCGAAGGAGCCTTAATTTCCCTGCAGTAAGGAAATTCATAATGGTCTTGAAGGCACAAGGGTTGCGATCAAAGAAGAATTCATTGCTGCTGACATCGTAGTCATCACAGACACTCATGATCTCATCGTGGTTGTGACAGGACTTCAGCCGCTCCAGTCGGGTCAGAGGGCAGTTCTCAAGAGTAGTCCAAGGGAGTCTATACTTGATGCCGCCCACATTGATGATGACGTGCTGGGGCCAGTCCTCACAATAAGTGGGGCAACAGGAATCTTCTCCTGGATGCAAGAGCCTGGCTTTCTTGTAGAATAAGCCTTTCTTAGCCTGCACCTTGCATAGCTTCTCGAAGCCATTGTAAGAATAGGGGGTGAAGTTGGGGTCGGGGTTCCCAGAGAGCAGAGCCATTTCCTGATACATTGGTTGTGATCATGGAGGTGTTCAGCCCTCTTTGAGGTGGAAAGCCTAGATCTGGAGAAGAATGAGAGACTGGATGGCTGTGGGGGAGCAGTGTCTGCAAAAAAAAAAAAAACCAACAAAAAATGCAGTATTAGAGTAATGTAAAAAATATTAAAATGTTTGCTTGATAAATAGACTTCTCAATGACTATTCCCTCTTTCCCTTGTCTCCCAGCATGCAGATGTTCATAGTTCTGGGGAAAGATGGATGACCTAGGGATTGCAGTTTCACTCTACACTTTAATCACTCCTTTTTCTAATGTACTATTAAAGTTATTCAGACACAACAGACAAGTCACTTTATCTGTCTTGGCAGTTAGGTAGCTCAGTGGATAGAGCCCTGTGCCTGGATTCAGGAATACCTGAATTCAAATCCCCTCTCAGAGGCTTACAAGCTGTGTGACCCAGGGCAGATCACTTAATCTCTGTTTGCAATCAGTTTCCTAAACAGTAAAATAGGGATGACAATAGCACCTCACCTCACAGGGTTGCTGTGGGGATCGAAGGAGATAACCTTTGTAAAGTGCTTTGCACAGTGCCTGGCACATAGCAGGCACTATATAAATATTTCCCCTACCTCCTGCCTCAGGCCTCAGTTTCTTAACCTATGACTGAATAATCTGTTAGATCCCTCCCAGCTCCAACATTTTATAATTCTAAAGTTCTAACTCCCAAATTTAATTTGATGGCCAAGCTTTTTAATCCCATCAAACCTCCTACCAGAGGCACTTAAGCTGGATAATTTAACTTCATTTCTCTTTATTTCCTTTCCCCTGAAGAGCATAGGAATAATCAGAAAGATGAAAATGGCACAAGTTAAGTAAACAGGGAAAATAAAAGTACACATAGTAAAATAAAAAGTAAATAAAGAAAATAAAAAGTAAAATTAGTGAAAAAGGTAAAAAATAGATAATCTGCAAACTAGGAAATTTTATAGCTTAGTGAAAAGTTTCTCAAGGTCTACCATAACTATCCCAAACACTAAAAGAGGGAAAAATTTCTTCAAAAGCAAATCAGTGATTCACCCTCTTTTTAGTGTTTAGAGTAACTGTTTCAAGGCAAGAAAATTCAAATTTACTTGTGGCAAAGATTACTTTTTAAAAATGCAAAGTATCTTAGGAAGTATTTTTAATACTTTGGATAATAGTCAAATGTATTATACTTCAGAATTGCAGTCAATGTCTGGCTAAATACCACACCCAGGTGTTTACATACAAGATAAAGTTGTGGCATGGAAGAGTGATGACTATGAACACACACACTCACACACACTATTAGTTCTGCAAAAATAAAGCCAGAAATATATTCAAATCAGCTCCTAAAGGGAATTCTGTTGCTAGTATGAATGATTGTTTCTGATGAATAACATCCTAACATCCATTAGACTTTTGTGATACTTGTGTTGATGGGCAGATGTCCAGCTATGAATCACAGGGAAGGATCTGCAATGATGAAAACTTCCTCGGTGCTCACATACCACCCACTTACTAAGCCTGTGGTACATTTGGCTCTTTGACTATGAGATGCCTCTTCAGGAGTAGCTGTCTGTTAAAAGGTAAAGCTTGGAACGGGTTTCTTAGGATACATTTTTACTGAACTAACTTCATTTTATTTTAGGAAATAAATGAGACAAGCAGAAGGTAGAAATACTATGTTTATCTTCAATGAATGTATACTTCTAACACACTCAGCCCGGCATCTCAGACTTGTTAAATACTTTTAGCTTAGTCAACACACTTTAAAAAGGCTGTTTCAGATGACATGTTAATGAGACTAATTCACTCTAGTGCAGTTCGGAATCTTCCCATTTTAACTTTTATAGCCAGGGAATAAACATAACAAGCTAATTTGCTAGTGCTGAAACATTCCCTTTTAGTACACTATGTCTGTAGTTTGGAAATGATGTCACTGAGACAAAGCTATAGCAGCTTATTAACAAAACCATGTGATAGGCTGTTTGTTCTTTAGTGCCCACTGGGGTGGTTTGTCCTTCCATTGTAGTAGATGGAATCCTTTCTGCCTTGCCTACTTAACTTGCTCCCAACTTATTTCCTATAGTAACTGTCTAGAGATAATTTCTACCTCTTCAACCAAACCTGGTCCAATGAGTGAAAACCACTAGAATTTCATTGGCATTATTAATGTATCCTTGATGGAGCTATGCATTAGTCCAGCTATTCTGGATAGCTACTTGGAACTATGCCCCCAATGTATATAACTTTGACCTCAAAATACAACTATATAGGAACCCTATAGCTCCAAAGAGATAGAGGAAAGAAACGGATCCATATACACAAAATTATTTGGAACAGCTCTTTTTGTAGTGGCAAAGAAATGGAAACTAAGGGAGTGCTCATCTACTGGGGAATGGCTGAAAAAATTATGGTATATAAATGTAATGAAATGCTATTATAAGAAATGACAAAAAGATGATTTTAGAGAAACCTGGAAAAACTTGTATGAACTGACACATTGTGAAGTGAGTAGAGCCAGGAGAACAATTTATATAATTGTTGTTCAGTCATTTTTCGATTGTATCTGACTCTTCATGACCCCATTTGGGGTGTTATTGGCAAAGATACAGGAGTGGTTTTCCATCTCCTTCTCCAGCTCATTTTACAGAAGATGAAACTGAGGCAAACAGGGTTAAGTGACTTGCCCAAGGTCACACAACTAGAAAGTGTTTGATGCCAGATTTGAAGTCCGGAATATGAGTCTTCAGGCTCATCTATACAATAGCTGCCCATCAATACAATGCCAACAACATTGTAAAGAAAAAAAAACTTTGAGACACTTAACTCTGATACTATGACCAACCACCATTTTATTTTTTCCACTTAATAGTATTTTATTTTTTCCAATTACATACAGAGTTTCCAACATTCACTTTTTAACATTCTGAGTTCCAAATTTTTTTTCTCCCTCCCTTCTTCCCGCCCCCTCCCCAAGATGGCATGCAATCTGATACAGGCTATACATGTACAATCATATTAAACATATTTGCACACTAGTCATGCTGTAAATGAAGAATCAAAACAAAAGGGAAAAACCTTGAGAAAGAAAAAAAGAGAAAACAGTATGCTTCGATCTGAATTCAGACTCCATAGTTTTTCTCTGGATGTGGATAGCATTTTCCATCATGAGTCTTTTGGAGCTGTCTTAGATCATTGTATTGCTGAGAAGAGCTAAGACAAGTCTATAAAAGTTGTTCATTGTACAATGTTGCTGTTACTATATACAATGTTCTCTTGGTTCTGTTCACTTCACTCAGCATCAGTTTATGTAAGTCTTTCCAGGTTTTTCTGAAATCCTCCTACTCATCATTTCTTAAAGAACAATAATATTCCATTATATTCATATGCTACAACTTGTTCAGTCATTCCCCAATTGATGAGCATCCCCTCAGTTTCCAACTCTTTGCCACCACAAAAATGAGCTGCTATAAATATTTTTGTATACGTGAGTCTTTTTCACTTTTATATGTTCTCTTTGGGATACAGACGTAGTAGTGGTATTACTGGAGCAAAGGGTATGCAGTTTTATAGCCCTTTGGGCATGGTTCCAAATTGCTCTCCAGAATGGTTGGATCAGTTCACAATTCCATCAACAATGCATTAGTGTTCCAATTTTCCCACACCTTCTCCAACATTTATCATTTTCTTTTTTTGTCATATTAGCTAATTTGACAGGTATGAGTTGTTTTGATTTGCATTTCTCTAATCAATAGTGATTTAGAGCATTTTTTCATATGACTATAGATAGCTTTAATTTCTTCATCTGAAAACTGCATGTTCATATCTTTTGACCATTTATCAATTGGGGAATGACTTGTATTCTTATAAATTTGACTCACTTCTCTCTATATTTTAGAAATGAGGCCTTTATTAGAGACACTCGCTGTAAAAATTGTTCCCAGCTTTCTGCTTCCCTTCTAGTCTTGATTGTGTTGGCTTTGTTTGTGCAGAACCTATTGAATTTAATGTAATCAAAATTATATTTTGTATTTCATAATGTTCTCTATCTCCTCTTTGGTGATAAATTCTTCCCTTCTCCATAGGTCTGACAGGTAAACTATTCCTTGCTCTCCCAATTTGCTTATGGTATCACCCTTTATGTTTAAATTGTACCCATTTTGTGTACCCATTTTTACCAATCACCATTTTAGAGGACTGATGAGAAAATATGCTATTCACAACCAGATAGACGGGTGATAGACTCAAGATGCAAAATGACACTGACATTTTTGGACATGGCAAATGGGAGAATTTGTTTTAGTTGACTATGCATATTTGTTACATGGATTTTGTGTTTTGTTTTTTCCAGTTGGTGAGGCTGAGAAGAAAAGAAAATAAATACTTGTTTGTTTAAAAAAAAAAAATGTAAGGGGCAGATAGGTGGCGCAGTGGGTAGAGCTCTGGCCCTGGAGTCAGGAGGACCTGAGTTCAAACTCAGCATTGACACGCTTGCTAGGTGTGTGACCTTGGGCAAGTCACTTATCTCCAATTACCTTGCCTTCCCCCCTCAAAAAAAAAAGATTAAAAAATGTAAAAGGTTCCATTGGCATATACTTTCAGAATTTTAGCAATAAAGAGGAAGAAAGATGAAACAAAGTGTACAAATAGTTTACTACTTAGAATCTGGGAAATTAGTAGGCAGATGAAAGCACCAAAAAAACCACACACTCACACACACACACATGCATTAGAGGCAGTGTGGTATTGTGTTGATGAAGTTTGCTTTGGAGTCCAGAAGACATAGGCATTCAAGCCCTGCCTCCAACATGTACTAGTTCTGTGACTACAGGCAAGTCATTTAACTTTTCATTCAACTTTCTAAGCCTATAAGTTATAGATGATTATACAGTGATAGTATATTTATATACACGCGATAAGTTATAGATACATAGTTAGAGTGTGTTTTTATATACACATGATAAGTTGTAGACACATAGTTAAGAGTGTGTTTATATATACACACATCTTTTGTATATATTTATGCCTAGAGAGAGCCTCTACACTGGGGATTTCCCACAATGATGAAATCACAAGTCTGGACCAAAAAACATATGCATGCATATATTTTAAATGGTGATGGACTTAATCTGTGACATCTTAAATTATATGACAAAATGATAATAATTAAATCAAATCATACAGGCAGAAAAAATGACCAGTGGAACAGGATACATACATCCAAACCAAGATCTCAATAAATGAAAAATAGAAGTAACATATTAAAGGGGAAATAAATCAGTATTTAATAAATTTTTTGGGGGGGGACAACTGAAGGAAGAAGAATTAATTCCATCTATTCCTCATACCACCCACTGTAATAAATTATGCTGGATCAAGGAGTTAACATTTTCAAAAAATCTATTTTGAAAACTAGGAGAAAATGTTACAGCATTCGACTTCTGGTTAGGGAGGAAAGATAAATTCCTTACTAAGGAAAATGATTTTTATCAGAGATACTATAGATATATTTGAAAAGATTAAAATAAACTTTTTGCACAAAGAAATACAATAAAATATTAAAAGGAAACCAACTGAAAAATATACATGACAAGCATAATTGATGAGCATATTATTCAAAATTGATAAAGAATTTATATGAAGACATATGGTCAATATCCAGATTTCAGGTGATCCAGTGGTTGGACAGTGTTGGACAGCAGAAAGACACCTGGATTCGAAATCAGAAGACCTGAGTTAGTCTGGTTCTATTTGATTCTCTATGTTATCTTAGCCAAGTCATTGTATCTGCCTCAGATTTAGTTTCCTCATCTATTAAATGATGGGGTTGGGCTAAATAATCCCTCGGGGGTCATGTAGTTCTAAATCCTGTGATTCTAGAGACAGAAAGTAAGTCATCACACGGAAAAAATAGCAATTAAAAAAACTCCACTTTTAAGGTACCATTTACTGGCAAGAATAAAATTGACAAAAATCCAGAGTTGGATAACCTGGGAAGAAATAGATGCACTTGGACATTGCTATTGATACTGGAAATTATCTTAATCTTTCTGGATGGTAATATTGGGAAGAGCTACAAAACTGTTTGGACCTTTTGACCTAGTAATTACACTGCTGGGATTATTTCCCCAGGAAATAACTCCAAAGGAAAAATAAGTGATTTGTACTCATAAATTCATAGCAGTACCATGAATAATACCCCAAACACCGTAAACAGCTTGAAGGCCCATAATAGGAAGATGACTAAGCAAACAATGATATGTTGATGTCCATAATAACTAAATAAAATGACAAGAATATGGGCTGCACAGACCCTTGGGGTAGAAAGTAGATAAGTAGAAATATGCAATATAAACAAAAGTACATAAAACGAAAAAAGCAGAACACAAAATAATACACACTCACAGATTGATTATGCATATAGAAAACATATGTATGGGAAAACAATTTTCAGTGATGTACATTCTCATTAGTTTCCCCCGCCCCCCGCCATGGAATTAAGTTCCTAATATGAAAAAAATCACTAGCAGAGCTCTGAGTTAATGCAGGGACTGGGGTGGCATTTGGAGGAAAAGGAGGGATGAAGACATTAATATTATAGCCATTTTAGGTGTGGTAGAGAGATAGTAGAAAGAGTACTAGAAATCTCAGTTAGTACTAGTGCTGACTTTGAGTTAGAAGACACCAGAGTTAAAATATGACTTCTGACACTTAACAGTTTTGTGACAATGGGCAAGATATTAATCGTCTCTGAATCTTGGCTTTCTCAAAAGCAAATAATGACAACAACAATAGCTAGCATTTATTTAGTGATTTAAGGTTTGAAAGAACTTTTAGCACATGAGAAAAGTGAGGCTGAGAGATTAGGTCACTTGTCTGAGGCAGATTTGAAACCCTGGTCTTCTTGACTTCAAGTACAAAACTTTAGCCACTGTGCCATCTAGCTGCCTGTAAAATGGTGATAATAACCCTTCCTAGAGGTGCTGTGAGGATCAAATGAGCTAATGCATGGAAAGCACTTTGCAAAACTTAAATATATAAATATAATTTATTAGTATACAATTTCCCCCCCTGGGTCCCTGGAATGCAGTTGTTTGCAGTGGGGCCATATGCACACACTCACTAGATTACATTTTAGGATATTCACTATGGGAACATGGTAGGAGATACTTATTTACAGGGCAAAATATAGCCCTAAAGGTCAGTACTTTGGGTTCTTTGATGTTCTTTCCATTGCCATGTAATACAGCCTCTACTAAAACCTAGAACCCAAATAGCCTCAGGAGACACAATTCAGATGCAAGCAACAGGTAGAAAGCAGGTGGGCCGACCTCTGAGGCCTGTGGAAGAAAAGAAAGGGGATGACATGGAGATGGTCATGACTGAGAAGTATCTCTGGGTGATTACAGTGGTAGGAGGTCTTCCTTGAATTTTCCTTATCTTTCGGCCCCATGAAACCCTTTCCCTAAGTCATTCATTCCTTTCTCAGTTCTCATTTCTATCTTTCAGTCTATTATTCCTCTTTCTGACAAAGCACTTGTTCTAGACCATAGCAGCCACCATTAGTGGCTTGGAGCTGAGTGAATTCTAGTTTCTACTTTCTCAGCAAGTGGGGAAAGAACTTAAGGAAGAAAGGAAGGAAGGGAGGAAGGAAAGAAGAGAGGAAGGGAAGAAGGAAGGATGGAAGGATGGAAGGAAGGAAAGAAAGAAAGAAGGAAGGAAGGGAGGGAGGTAGGAAGGAAGGAAGATAGGAAGCGAGGAAGGGAGGAAGAAAAGAAGGGAGGAAAGGAGGGCAGGAGGGAGGAAGGAAAGGAGCGAGGTAAAGGGGGGAAGGAAAAAGAGAGGAAATGAGGAAGAGAGAGGGAAAAGAGGAGGGAGGGATAAAGGGAACAAAAGAGGGAAAGTAATGGGGGACAGGAAGGAAGGAAACAAGCATTTATTAAGCACTATATGCTAGGCACTATGCTAAACACTATACAACTATTAGCTCATTTGAGCCTCAAAAAACCCCTCATACTAATATACTAACTCAAACTAATATAATCCCTATTTTATAGATGAGGAAACCGAGACAAAGAGAGGTTAAATGCCCAGGGTCACAGCTAGTAACTGACTGAGGCCAGATTTGAACTTACATCTTCCTGACTCCAGGCCTTGCACTCAATCTACTGTACCACCAAGCTGCCCCAAATAAGTGGAAACCAAGGGGGTGCCTATCAATTGGGAAATTGCTGAACAAATTATGATATAATCATGCTTGACATGATATTATTGTGCCATAAATAATGACAAAGGAAACAGACATAGAAAAATCTGGGGAAATTTGTAGGAAATGAAACAGAGTGAAGTGAGTAGAAACCAAACCATATGACTACAATATAATAAAGAAAAACATCTTTGAAAGACTTAAGAATTCTGATTAATGCAGGGACCAACCATAACTCCAGAAGACTAAGGAGGAAGGATGCTGTCAATCTCTTATTAGAGGTATACAGTGAGGCATACATTTTCAGACTTGGCCAATGTATGGATTTATTTTCCTTGACTATGTTTATTACAAGGAGGACTTTTGGGAGACCAGAGGTAGGGAAAGACACAGGGAAACTATGTAAAGCATACGGTACACAGTAAATACTATATGTGTTTATTCCCTTCCATTCCCCTATGTTATAAGAACATATGCATATATACTACCTGCTTCATAGCACTGTCACAAAGAATGCATTTTTTAAACTGAGCTAATATTTATTTAAATTGTCCATGTGTAATAAAATATATTTTGTGTTTAATGCTTACAAAACACTTTCCTCACAACTACCCTATGAGGGAAGAAGTACCAGCATTTTTCCCATTTTATGGATGTGGAAATTGAGGCGAGTGATTTACCCATAGACAGTAAATGTCAGATAACGATTTGAATCAAGGACTTCTGGTTTCAAATCCAGTACTCTTTTTAATGCAGTCTTCTGTAAGCTGGTAGCTTAGAGAAACTTAGCAAAGTTTCAATCATCTAAGAGAAGGAAATGGGTTCAAAGGTACCTTGTATACATTAAAAAACCCAAATTAGATAATAAAATATATATGGCTTTTTTTATTTTTAGAGGAAACATAAATCAGTGAATGGCAAACTCAAAGAAATCCCTCTAAGTATTATATTCCTCAGACATTTGAAACATATTAGTAGACATAAAATAACCAGTATGTTCAATTTCTGTCATACTATTTTAACAGTGAATCAGTTGGAAGGTTTGATAATCAAGGCTAGACTAACTGAAGTTTGACTTCACTTATAAGAGAAGGCCACAAGTCTTGAGTCTCTTTTCCCTACAGGGCAAACCCTCAGAAGTAAGAGAACACACACATACTTCTTTCCTCCTGTAGCCATGTGGCAACCTCCTACTGCCTATTTCCTAGTTGACCATACCACTAAGGTCCCTGGAGCACCTGAACCCATTTATTTATAAACCTCTGATTACTGGAGGCAGCACCAGTGCCATACTCCTAGCAGGCTCAAGGAAAATAAACCAGCTTGGAATGTGTGAAGAAACAAATTAAAGAGAAAGTCTCTTGAGGAACTGCAGGAGGTAACACACTTTGAAAGTGTGTTAAGAGAGTGTGTATAGGACTAGAGGTCCCATTATGCAGGTGAAAGAGAAAGAAAATTGAAAAGGAGGAAAAAGACAATGGGTTTTTTAAAGGCTAGAAAATGAATCTGTAGTTAATTAATCCAGAATTGATCTGAGCATTTTCTAGTCAGGATCAAATGAAAAATTAACTAGAACTGACCAAAAATTTCTTTGGTAGACCAAAATTTATGAATTTCACCAAAATGAGGGAATGGATTTTTTTTTTCTTCCATAAAACATTTTTTTTTCCTTTTGGGAGAAAGCTCTTTCTCTGTGAAAGGGGGGAACAATCCTGAGATTTCTGTTTGATGAACTGAATTCTAAGCCTTTAAAAAAAGAGTCCCTCATTTCCAGTTGTCCAGAAAAAAAAATGTTTGCATTTCCTCAGGGTTTTGTATATGTTCACAAATGCTGAACATTCGTAGGATGGTTGGATTTAGGTAATTAATTCAATAAGCAGCTGGCTGATCAGTAAGTAATATAATTAGGAGCCTCTCTGCACCTCCAACATTATGGAAACAGGAACATACTAATAGCCACTGTTGGCATGATGAGAATGTGTCATCAATAGAGTTTGACTAAAGTGTGCAATCTTTTGTTGCTTACTGCAGATAAGAAGCTATGTAGTGGCACTAGTTTGGCATCAGGGCAGCCAGGTGGTGCAATGGATAGCACACTGGGCTTGGAATCAGGAAGACTCATCTTGATGAGGTCCAATATGGCCTCAGACAATTACTAGCTGTGTGACCCTGAGAAAGTCACAGTTCCTCATCTGTAAAGTGAGCTACAGAAAGAAATGGCCAATCATCCAGTATCTTTGCCAAGAAAACCCCAAAATGGGGTCATAAAGAGTTGGCCATGACTGAACTGAGCCAACAACGACTTGGTATCAAGTGTTTTTTCAATGCCTAACTTTCCATGGAAGGAAATCCCAAAAGTCATTTTGGATTCTTTTGTGCTCAAGATCACTAGTCATCTTTCCCCATTATCCTGCCCAAGTTCACGGGCAGAAAGCAACATGGTTACAATAAAATACTTATTTCCATCAAATTCTTGACAATGTGATTAATTAAGAGGTAATGTGCTTCAGCTCAATTGGGTACTAGACCATATTGCTTTTCAGTAACTCCAATAACATTAACCAAATTAATTAAAAAACTTATTGCTGTTACCTAAAAACTAACACCAGACCACTCACTGAAAAAAGGTTTTATTTAGTTGAAAGCCTGTAAGTGAGGCTACTTCTACACTCACCTCAAAGTTGTTTGTGCCACATTCTACCCAGTTTTGATTGGCACATCATTGTATGGTGTGCTGCCCAGATGTCAGGATTCAGTGGCAACTCTTGAACTTTGAATTACTGATGAATATCTATTGCTCTCTGCAGTTTCTTGATATGGTCAGTATGGAACATGCTGGTCTTTGGGCTTATCAGTTCATGCACAAGTAGGGGCTTAATAAAGAGCATTTCCTGATGACAACGATAATGCTGTCCCAGTTTTACAGTGGCCTCTAATCTCCCAACCTGTTTCTCAGGTTTCTTCCAGCTCAAAAGAGTCCTGTGGGTGTGCTTCAAAGAGCACAATCAACCAGCTGAGCAGAAGGCTTATTAAAGACGGAGTGGATATGGGTATCTCTGAAAACCCAACAGCATTTTGGGGGAACTGTAAGGGTAAAGAAAAAGCTTTTAAAGTCCTTCCACGACCTCCTCAAAAATCTTAGCAGCATTTTTTATGACGTGATTGACTGTAAGACTGGCTTCATCAAAAGTTGATAAAATATTCATTCAACCAGTGTTTATTCAAGTACAGTACATAACACTCTTTGATCATAAAGTATGCTAGACATTTTGGGAGACGGAGTCTATACCCCTGAATCTTGGCTGGCCTCTTTTGAAAAAGCTAGTTTCTTATCCTATGATCCACAGGGAGGAGAGGGAAAAGCTTCACAAAATCTCATTCATCACGTTGAAAAGCATATTATTTTGTGTTGTTGAGTATTTCAGCTGTTGCCAACTCTTCATGACCCCATTTGGGGATTTTGTGGCAAAGATACTGGAGTGGTTTGCCAATTCCTTCTCCAGCTCATTTTACAGAGGAGGAAACTGGGACAAACAAGGTTAAGTGACTTGCCTAAGGTCACAAGCTATTAAGTGTCTGAGGCTGGATTTGAACTCATGAAGATGACTCTTCCTGATTCCAAGCCCAGTGTTCTACCCACCACACCATCTAGCTGCCCATAAAGTATATTAAGATTCCTGTAATAGAATTAGTATCTTATCAGAAATCCCTCACAAATGGTAATAAATATTGAGTCATATTCACACTTTACAGGCATTGTGCCTGAGAGTTAATACATCAGTTAGTCAATCAGTCAACAAGACATTATTAAACATCATTAAGGGCCTACTATATTCCAAGCATTGTGCTAAGCACCTGTGATATAAAGAAAGGTCAAAGATAGTCCCTGCTTTCAGGGAGCTTACAATCTAATGGGGGAGACAGTATGCAAACAACTATGTAATTGGAGATAAATCAACAGAGAAAAGACACTGGCTATTGGGAAAGGCTTCTTGCCTTAGCTAAAGACCTGAAGGAAGTTAGGCAAAGAGAGTTCCATACACGGGGGACAGCAAGTAAAAATGGCTGGAATTGGGAGGTGGCATGTCTAGTAGTGTAAGGAGAAGTAAGGAGGCCAGTGCCACCCATTTTCAGAGTTGGGGGAGGGCAATGTAAGCAATAAGAAGACTGAAAATATAGGAAGGGGTCAAGTTATGGAGGTCTTTAAAAGCCAAACAATTTTATATTGGAATCCGGGAGGCAATAGCTATAGGGAGATATTAAATTTCTTTATACACTTTACTCCACCATTGGTCATTTGAGCTCCAATCTAGCCACATTCTAGACACACCTGCTTCCACTATAGGGCCTTTGGTCTAAGTCAGTTAGGGTCATGTTGATTCCATACACTCGAGTTTCAAGCAGCCCCTGATTTTCTAGAGCTGTGGTTGTGTTCAGTTTTCCCCATGACTTTAAGATTCAGACAGATGTCACAACCTGGACCTTTCCTTAATATCACTTACAAATTGAACTGATTATTAAATCACAGGATGAGATTAAATGACAAACAATGAATGAAGTAGTGGTACTCTCAGTCTGTTAGCAAAGAAGTGAGGTTTTTATTATAACATAGCTTGGCTGGATTGTACCTGAGCAGAAAATGAATGATAGAGGATACCCAGGTAATAGTTGCACAGTAATGCAAAGTAACAACATCTAGAAGAAATACTAGGAAACACAAAAGCACAATTTTAAACTCTACAATTAACTTGGGGAAGCAGTGTGATATGGTTTATAAAGACCCATATTTTAATCCCATATCTGCCATTAGGCAGGAAACTTAAGTATTCCAGACCTCAGTCTTCCCATTGATAAGGTAAGGGAGTTGAACTACATGAGATCTAAGTTTCCCTTTGACTGTAGCAGTCTAGATTCTATAACTCCAGGAGGCAAGATTAACAGACAGTATGACCTGAAGTGTAACAAAAATTGTAAGTTCTATTACTCTGATGACTGAAATTATGCCAGAGAAAGCTCACAAAAGCATTTCTGATCTGACCAGTTTCTGGCTACACCATTTATTAACCATTTGACCTTGGGCAAGTCAACTAATGGGTAGCTAAGTGGCACAGTGGATAGAGTGCCAGGCCTGGAGTCAGAAAGACTCATCTTTCTGAGTTCAAATCTGGCCTCAGACACTTACTATCTGTATGACCCTAGGTAAGTCACTTAAACCCTGTTTGCCTCAGTTTCCTCAACTGTAAAATGATCTGGAGAAGGAAATGGCAAACCACTTCAGTATCTTTACCAAGAAAACCCCAAATGGGGTCACAAAGAGTTGGACCCAACTGATATGACTCAACAACAAACAACAGTCAATTAACTCCTCTGAGCCACTTTCCTTATCTGTCTGCAGGCATATGATAATATATATGCACAAATATTACAAATACATGACCAGCACACCTCCTAGGACATATGCTCCATGGAGGAAAGGACCAAGACTTACTTAAATGTTGCATATCACCCAACACCTAGCATAGTGTTCTCACTCAATGGTGGCTTAATAAATGATTGCTGTATTGAGTCATTGCATCAGAGAGGTGAGAGAGCAAACATACAAGATAGGCTGAGTGGCAGATCAAGAAAAGGGCCTTGATTTTGGGATCAAGGTGGTCTTGAAGGTAGGATAAGCATCCTCTCTTCATGGACCATGCCCATAAGGTATGAAATATTTTGGTACCTTGCTGCAAATAAATACAAACATTGTTTCAGTAATTAACATTTAAATATCATGTAAAATGAAATGCAATTTGCAAGTGAACTGGTTGTTGTGACATGATTTGAAGTATGAGACATAAAACATAGATTAGGTTGAATGTAAACCATATTCTAGGGAGTTGGAAGAGTTCAAACAAAGCATCTTTCTGCACTGCTGGAGATTAATGATACATCATTGTAACCAACAACATCTACATAATTCTTTTTTTAAGGGCATGACATTTATGTACAGCAATACAATGCTTACCTTGAACTAATGCCACTAAAAGGAAGCCTTGCTTGGTTCCAATTAAATGTCATGATTCACACTCACTCCTGATCTTAGCCCCCACCAGAAATATATACAGAATAGCTAAAAAGCACACATCACATATTTCAACACATTAATTAGAGCTCAAAAGAGGAGGCATATTTTCCCATTCTTTAAAATCCCGTTGGGGCTCTTGCCTCTCCTAATTTTGTAGAGACATAAAATTAGCAGAAAAAAGATATATGTTTGCGTAGGCCTTTACAACTTAACACTTTCTTAGGGGAAAATTTATTGCAGTTAAATAAGTTCAGGGAGATAATTCTGTTTAATAACCCAAAATAATAAGGTACAATAGATGGAAGTAAGCCAAGTTTCTGTTAGTGTCAATGAAGCTAGTCTCAGGAATCCCCAAGATTTATTTTCTTTTTTTCTCCTTCTAACCCTTATAGTCTTGGCTGTTTATGATATAAATATCCTCACTTTTGATGAAAATAATGTGACCATTATCCAAAAGTGATAGGATATTCTATCTCAACTAAGGGGGTTAGACCATACAGCTCTGAACACACACCTACTCCTTATTTAACTTTTCATATGTTTGCAGAGACAACCTTAACCGAACACAGCAATATTGACACTAAAGCATTCCTAAATAGTGTTATATTTCAAAGTTATTTTCCAGAAGCTTGTGTTACTCATTTCAGTCTTGGATTGCTAGATGTACTATTTCAAATCATTGCATTGTTACCTTCGATCAAATTTTTTTTGTATGTTTCAAGTAAATATAGGCAAATATACCAGGCCACCAATACAAATAATCACATTGTTGTTCAGTGGTTTTTTTAGTTGTGTCCAACTCTTTGTGACCCCATTTGGGGCTTTCTTGGCAAAGATGCTGGAGTGGTTTGCCATTTCCTTCTCCAGCTCATTTTTACATGTAAGGAAATTGAGGCAGAGTTAAGTGACTTGCCTAGGGTCATATTGCTGGTAAGTGTCTGAGGCTGGATTAGAACTCAGGAAGATGAGTCTTCCTAATTCCAGGCCTGGCTCCCTATTCACATTAATTCACACTAATTGGTAGAAAGACTATTTGAATTGCTGAATATCCTGAATTATAGAACTTTTTTTACAGAAATGTAGTTTTATTATTTTCAAGCATAAAATAAGATTATAAGATAAGAGACAATGTAGAATAGTGCAGTGTTGTCAAACTCAGAAAGAAATGGGGGCCACTAAACCATTTGTAGGGATTCTTGTGGGCTGCATACTGACTTAGAAAGCCATATATTAATATTATTTGTGTTTTACTGTATTGCTATTTATTGTATTAAATATTTCCCAATTACATTTTAAATCTGGTTCAGAATGCACTCAGAAGTGTTGCAGTCTGCGTGTTTTAGACCTCAGGCAAAGTGGACTGAAGGACAGGTAGGTGGTACAGTGGATAAAGTGAAGGCTCTGGAGTCAGGAAGACTGGAGTCCAAATCTGGCCTCGGCCACTTACTAGGTGTATGACCCTGGGCAAGTCACTTAACCCTATTTGGCTAAGTTTCCTCACATATAAAATGAGTTGGAGAAGGACATGGCAAACCACTCCAGTATCTTTGCAAGAAATCCCCAGATAGGGTCATGAAAAGTCAGATACAACTGAAACGACTGACCAACAAAAATAGTGGGTTGAGAGCTGGTTTCAGAGGAAGGAAGACCTAAGTTTGTGTTCTGTCTCTTGGTTCATAGTAGTAGTGTGACTTTAGACAAGTCAACTTAACCTCTAAGTGCTCCAAGCAACTCTCTAAAACTAAGTTGCAGAGAAGGTTCTGCATTGCTTTGGTATGAAAGGTTGCCCAATTGGGAGTTCCAAACCTCATGAAATGATAGGTCCAGGCCAAAAAAAAAGAGTAGTGATTTTAAAAAGAAGTCAAATAAAACTGTACTAGAATTTATGCATCTAGATGAGTGTTGCTCTTCCAAATAGTTCTTTTGGAAGGCTACATAACTTATTCTAATGATGTCAGCGCTTAAATTTTTTTTTGAAACTTCCCTAGTTGTCCCAGCCACTTGAGGGGAATTGTCTTTAGAGGCAGTTTTTGAGCTACACAAGGAAACCAATCTCATTGCCTTTTGGACATTCCAAAATGGATATTTCGTAGGCATCAATTATGTCTAAAGCAGAACTTGTTAGTTTTGTTCCCAAACCCTCACCTCTTCCAACCATCATCCTCCTAGTCACATAGACTTGAAACTTAGGTGTCACCTTAGGTGACTGGGACTTCTTCCCTTCTCTTATCCCACACATAATCTGTTGCCTTATCTTGTCATTTCTACCTGTGCTACATTTCTCCTTTATGTCCCCTTCTCACATAGAAACAAACTTAGTTAAGAATCCCATCACCTCTTGTCTGGACAACTGCCATACTCTTCTAAGCCTGTCTCTATTCCAATCTATCTATCCTCCACTGAGTTGTTAAGATGATTTTTCTAAAATGTAGATATGGTCATATTACCTCTCTGTTAAACAAACTCTAGTAGCTTTCTACTATTTCCAGGATCAAACAGAAAGCCCTATATCAAACATTTAAAAATTCTTCACAAACATGCTACCTACCTCCTGACAGAGAGGTGATGGAGTGCAGATTGAAGCATTTAGGAAGTGGGGGGCACGGGGTGGGAAATGTGGCCAATGAGGGGATTTGCTTTGCTTGATTATGCATGTTTGTAATAATGATTTTATTTTTCTTCTTTCTTAATGCGGATGGGGAAGGGAAGGAGGAAATGAGAGGGGGAAAAAGGAAAATACTAATTGATTGAACGAATAAAAATTAATACAAAAATAAAGGTCTTTATAAACTGGCCTCTTCCTACCTTAACAGTATCCTTCCATGCTTCCTCCACTCCACATTCTCTATGATCCAACCACACTGAACATGACACTGCATCTCCAATCTCCGTGTCTTTTCACTAGCTGTCCTCCTGCCTGGAATTCTCTGTCTCCTCTTATTTTTCTGACTCCCTTTAAGACTCAGCTCAGATTTCACTCCAGATATGAAGCCTTTCACAATCCACCAGCTAATGCTTTCCCCTCTCAGAATGGTTTCCATTTGCCCTGGATAGATTTTGTATGTATTTAGTCACTTACATATTGTCTTCCCCATTAGAATGTAAGTTCCTTGAGGGCAGGGCCAGTTTTTGCCTTTTTTTTTGTATCCCCAGAACTTAACTCAGGGCCTGGCATATATTAAGCACTTAACAAATGTTTGTTGACTGACTGTATTCACACCTACCTTACTTTTGATCTCAAATGGCATTTCCTAGGTTGATGATCCACTCTATTAACCAGACTTCATGGAATCTCCCATCCAAAGGGACCTCACAGTCCATGTAGTCCAACACCTACCTGACCATCATCATACAGGTGGCCATCCTGAAGCAAGCCATTCTGCTTTTGGACCACTAATTGTGACAATGTTTTTCTTGACATTGACTTAAGACCTGTCCTTCTTCAATATTGCTCTTCTATATGATGGCCTTTCAAATACTTTAATAGAGACTTCATGACATACCCTTCCCAATCTCTTCTTCATGCAAATATCCTCATCTCCTTCAATCCATTCTACTATGCTAGGATCTGGAGACCCTTCCTTGTTCCTACTTTCCTGTTTTGGATTCTCTACAGTTAGAAATGTTTTTCCTAAGATACAGCATCTAGAACTCAACACAATAATCTAGATGTCATCTGATCAGAACAGAATGACAGGACCATTACCTTCCAAACCCCATTCTTTTCTTAATGACACTTTTTAATGATTTTATGGAATATTCTATTACACAAAAAAATTACCACCCCCCCAAAATTACCTAGTTCCCTGACAACCACTCAGAAATTAGGTCCCTAGAACTTAGTACTCAATCTTTTCTTTTTTCTCCCACCATGAGAGCTTGACTTAAAATGGCTTGGAGGTGTGTCTTAGTTAAGTCCTCTGAAATTTTCTGCACCTACCAAGTTTTTGTTTCCACTACTCATTGTGATTTTTTTTCTTTAAAAAATTTTTTTGTGACCCTGCTCCCACCAAAGAGATAAGAAAGTAGAGGAGATAAAACTCCATCTCTTTATTTTTTCGTTTAGATGTAGCTGAACAGACTATAAATGAGTTATAGGTTTTAGGACCCTGAAGCAATCTGAAATAAGTCATGGCTTTAACAAAATCACCTTCCTTAATTCAATTTCTTTGAGTCAGCTTTAGTACACTTTAAGTCAGCAGTACTTGAAATGGAGAAATCTTTCCAAGAATTCCAATAGTACAGCAAGACTCTTGTATGCTTATACCAATTCAAATTAAATTATACCAGGTTTCTAGTTTTCAATGTGTTTTATATCTTATAATGGATTTGTTGTTTAAAAGCTTATGCATCATCAACTTGGGAATGTCTAAACAAATTATGGTTCATAAATATGATGGAATATAACTGTTTCTGAAAAAAAAACAAAAACAAATTCAAAGAAAATGGGGATACATACGAACTGATGCAGGATGAAATAAGTAGAATGAGGAAAATGATATAGGCAATGACTTCACCAGTATGAAGAGAAAACAAGGAAGAAACTAAATACTTAGTAATTTTAATAATGGAGCTTTGCCCTGGAGAAGAATTAAGGAAATATACCTAGTTTTCTTCATTACAGAGGTGAAGGACTATGGGTATAGAATATTACACATACTATCAGATAGACCATATGTTGGTTGGTTTTGTTGAACTTCTATCTTTCATTTTAAAACTTTGCTACATAGTTTGGCTCACTGTGTAGGGGTAGGAGAACTTGAAATTAATGATGTATATATTTTAAAACATATATAAAAAACATTTTATTTTAATTTTTTTAAAAATTAGGTTAATTTAATTTTTTAATTAAAAGCTCAGGCACTAAAATAGGTTTTTTGAATGACTGCCCAGAAAAGTTATCATGAAAAGAAGAAGAGAGGTTTGATATAACATAATGACCACAGGAATTAGAGCTTACATGCATTACATGCTAATGTGTCCAGTGCTCTCATTTTATAGATGAGGAAACTGAGGCTGAAAGAAATTTAATGACTTCTCCAGAGTCACATAGCTAATAAGTGTCGGAAATAGGGTTGGAACTCAGGTCTTTCTTACTCTCAGCTGGGCAATCTATATACTATTCCACCTAGCTGCCATATATACACACACATCTAGTATATATACCCTTTGTGAATTTAAATTACTTGTATGGGGTTCTTTACAATCATATGAAGTAAGTTTTATGATACAGTACTTCGAAGTGTTTTTAAGCCCTTAAGGCATAATATAAATGCCATTTGTTATTATTGTCATTGTAATTTTGAAAGTTTAAAAGTTGCCCCTTTCTTACTGGTTCACAGGTGCTTGTGCTTGGAGCAACCATGAGTTCCTCTTCTCTCTTTCACATTTGAAGGTCTCTTAGAAGGAACTAATTTACATAGCCTAGCTCAGCTGCCCTGAGGAAGATGCATTGAGGAAGAAATGAAGAATGGCAATCTGAACTCAGAAATACTCAGTGGCAAGTGTTGATGCAAACAGGATAGTCACTAACTTTGTTCTAGGAAGGGAGGCTAGAAATTGACTATGAGCTAGTCCAAAGCAAAAGAGATTCATCTGAGTGGTTCATGAAACAGGTATTTGTAAGGGCAAACAAAATGGGACTTTTTGCTGTTTTTTCTTTTGGAGTGCTTCTCAGCACTAAGGCAATCAAGTGCCTTTGACTGAGTCTTGCCTTTGTTTGTAGGAAGACCCACACCCTTTTGCTAATTAGGTCGAGAGGTGTGAAGCCCTCGGGCCCTGGAAAAGGGTATCTATACCCAGAGGATGGCCATTGAACTTAGAATTGAGAATGGAGAATCTAGAATGCTCAGAACTGCAGAAGGAAAGGTTATGCTGTGGGGGCTCACTCACTAGAAGAGTGTTGTGTGATTTGACAAGACTCTGGGTAGCCGTTAAGGAGCCCCTCCTCCTCCAGCTTTGAAAAACCCAGATGTTGGTGCTTCTATCTCTGGTAACTATGTATGTAATGTCTTGGACAGATAGCTAGAAGCCCTGTCTGCTGATTTGTGTTATTTTGCTCTGTTTATATAATTTCTACTTGTAATTTCTGTTTGTGTTTCCTCTGAAGTTCAGGGTGTTGACTTTTTCCCTCTGAACTAAATGATGATATATGTATGTTTAATTAAAGTGAGATTGTAAACCCCTTAAAGTTACTTTCCTTAGAAAAGCAGATCAAAGAACTTGTGCTAGCAGCCCTCCTGTAAACTGGTGTTATTGGTCTTACACAGCCACAGTAGCAGCAAGTAGCACTGTTGTTACAGTATCTTTTAATTACCTCAAGAGGTCCTTTGCATAGAGTGTGGGCCTACAGGATCTTAATGTAAAGGGACAGATTTAAACAGGCTATACTCAACATCCCAGTGGAAGGAAAGAGTGTCAACACTGTCAGATTAAATGCTAAATGGGCCAACTACTTTAGATCAGGACCTAGAGAAGAAGTAGATAGAACTATTTGCTGGATCATAGCCAAAGAGCAGAAAGGAGCACAACAACGATGAGAAGGAGCTATGATGCCTGCCATGGACAGATAATACTTGTAATGGGTAGGATCTGTATACGGAGTTAAAATATTTATCTTGGATTAAATTACCACTTATTTGTGGTATTAATTGGTTCAACTAACTAATTCTTTGTCTTGTTCTTATAGAGGTTGCACTAATTAGCTTCTAAAGTTTCCTTTTAACTTAACATTCTATAATTCTGTGATTCCCTCCTTCTTAGACATAGAGGTAAGTTTTGCCTCAGCCCAAGACCACAGATTCTAAATGCAGAAAGTCCAAATTTGTGAGGTGTTATTGAACTTCAAGAACTTGCATAACATTTTTTTCCAAGAGTGTGGATCCAGTGCTTGCTTCAAGTTTTTGAAGCTATTTGTGTGATGAGAAGCTTCCTGCTGCAGTAAGCTTGGAGTCCTGATGCTAACCTCAGGATCTGCAATGAATGCAAATGAGTAACACTTTTTTTTTTTTAAGATTAGTGGGAGTTGTATGCCTGAATCATCCTAGGAAGACTGGAGTCACTTGTTTTAAACTTATTCCAAAAACAATTTTAAAAAGAAAGATTTGTTTAAAAACTGAAGTCAGTGGGAAGTCATAAAATCTACTTTACATATGTGTCCTTAGAGATAGTCAACCAACATTTCCATTCTACAATTTTGGCAGGCCAAATGACACAGTAGACAGAGCATTAGACTAGGAATTAGAAAGATTGGAGGTCAAGATCGAAATCTTAAGGTTAGCTGTAAGATCATTGGCAAGTTCACTTCTTGCAGCCTCAGTTTTCTCTGGTAAAATGGAGATGATCCTTGCATTATTCAAAGGCTGTTGTAAAGAAAATATTTTATGGTTTAAGTGCTATTTCCATGTTAATTTTCATTTAAGAGACCTGTTGTGGTAATTAAGGTAGGACTCTTTTACTATTTTCTCTTTTGGAATGCTGAGGTAATCAAGTACCTTTGATGAGTCTTGCCCTTCAAATGTAATAGCAAGCAAAGTGAGCTTTTTGTTGTCTTTGTTTTGGAAGTGCTTCCTTGGCACTAGGGAATCTGTGATTGAATCGGGAGTCTGATGACCTGCTTACATCAAGGGAAGGCCTAGTTCACATGAGTTTGAGTCTCATGGTTATGATGCCCTTTGACCCTGAAGAAGCATTTAGGTCATGTGGACTTGAGTTGCATGGTTGTGATGGCCCTTGACCCTGAGATGTATATATAAGATCTGAGGTCGACATTTTGCTTTTGTGGGGCTCACTCATTGGAAAAGTGTTGGTATGGAGACTCTGGGTGGCTGTTAAAGAGCCCCCGGCTTTGAAAACCTAGATGTTGGTGCTTTCCTCTTTGGTAACTGTGCATGTGTTGCTGTGGTCAGACAGACAGAAGCCTGTCTGTTGATTTGTGTTATTTTGCTCTGTTTATAATTTCTGCTTGTAATTTCTGTTTGCATTTGCTCTGAAATTCAGGGTATTGATTATTCCCCCTGAACTAAGTGAATAATATATGTATGTTTGATTAAAGTGAGATTGTAAATCCCTTAAAGTTTCTTTCCTTAGAAAAGCAGATCAAAGAACCTTTCCTAGCAGTCCTCCTGTGTGCTGGTGTTATTGACCTTATACAGCCACAGCAGCGGCAAGTAACACTGTTGTTAAAAGACCATAATGCAGCATACATAATAAATACTCAATAATTGCTGAACAAATCGAGGGAGAGGAATAAGAAAAAAAAATCCTAATTCATTTTTTGTTTTATTTGGACTCAGAGACAAAAAACTGAGTTCAAATCCAATGTGCCAATGTATCTCTATCACCTACCTTGCAGACCAAATACAAATCCTGTGTTTGTCATCAAAGTCCTTTACAACTTAGTTCCCTCCTACTTTTACATTTTACTCTCTGCCCCATACTCTTCGATCCAGTGACACTGGTCTCCTTGCTGTTTCAAGAACAAGACATTCCTCTGTCTCTGAATTTTTTCTGCTCCTCCTCGTGCTTGGAATGTTCTTTCTCTTCATATCTTCCTTTAAGCCCCTATTAAAATTCCATCTTCTACAAGAAGCATTTCCCAACCCCTCTTGATTCCAGTGCCTTCTCTCACTTAATTATTTCCCATTTATCCTCTACATAGCTTGTTTGTACATAGTTCTTTGCTATTTGTTCTCCCTCATCAGACTGTGAGCTTCTTGAAGATAGCGACTGTCTTTTGCCTCTTTTTGTATCCCTAAGGCTTAGCATAGTATGTAAGCACATAGTACAAGCTTAATAAATGTTTATTTTCTGACTGGCGGGCAAGTCACTTCATCTCTCTGAATCTGTTTCCTCATCTGCAAAATGAGAATAAAAATATTTATACTATCTGCCTCACAGGGCGATTGTGGGGAAAAAAAAGTTGTTTGCCCTAAATATGAGTTAGGAACTAGAAATGTGAATTCATTCTGAAAGGTCTTTCCTTACCAGATCAAGAAACTCTCTATTAATTTAGGGCAGCACCTTGTCAGCAATTTATGACTGGCTCTGGTTCACACAACCAGTATCTATCAGAGGCAGGGCTTTCCATCTGAAGGCCAGATCTCTATACACTATACAACATTGCTCCTCATCACTCATTCCTATTACCATTCCAGGAAAAAGTAGAACCTCTTTTAAAATCTAATTTCATTTTAAATCACAAATTACTAAAACATCTTACATTTTCTTTTTAAAGCCATCTTTAGAGAGTTTTGGTCATAAAGCTCTCCTAATTAATGTCATCTTTTTTGAAACGAGGTTGTTATTCCTTAAATTCTACAAAGTTTTCTGGGTTTGGGGGCTTAATTGAATGGTTAGTTCTGATAACTCTTAATTGGAAAAGAGTTGGAGACTTCTTTATTAAGCTCTTTAAGACAGGTCAATAAAAGACACAATTAACTAGTGCACTTTAAAATGTCTGGAATTCAATTCAGATGTACAGTTCAGAAGCATACTGATATCACTTATAATTTGGATATACTTAATTCCATTTTAAAAACTATATTCATCACATAAAAAAACTTACGAAATGTTCTTTAGCACATAATTTCATTCAGAATGATTTGTTTTTGTTTTGCTTTTGATCCTAAGTAGACCATTATTTTAATGGATATAACATTTTCTATATCAACACAAATGAGAAATTTATAGAAAACAATCAGTAGCTTTCAGTGCATTAGATTATGACCTATTTATTGCACTATCATAATGGTGAATAGAAACAGACTTTTTCCTTAACCTAACAGCTCCTCTTAAAGAAGGTTATATACATAAATACTTTTCTCTACCTCTCTGTATAACCAGTCACCAATTGTAGTAAATATATATTCTCCCAAAGGAACTGACCAGTACCCAAAGGAACAGAACTAACAGAAGTGAACTGGCAAGAGTGCTATGTTCTCTTATGATAGTGATAGATGGGGTCCCTGAAGACATGTAGAATTCTGTCTTGGAGCCTCTTGCTACTTTTCCCAGCTTCAGTGTGGCTTTTTTGAGTAAACAATTATACAAATCACAGCCCAAGCCCCGATCTAGTATGACATTTTCCCTAAACAGACCACTCAGGAGAGCAATTCAGTATTGCATACAAAAACAGTGAAAGCTGCAAGGCAAGTAATCAAATAGCAGTCATTTCTTGCACTCATACACAAACCAATGTGATCTCTTATAGTCACTCAGATTCAGGGAATGGGATAGTAACCTCCTAGGGGAAACTTATTTGGGGACAGGGAAGCTGTTTAGTCACTGGACAGATCTGGTGAGGAAATTAAGTCAGCCATCATGCCAGCAAATAGGCATAATTTTTATTTATTCTCTTTCATTGTTTATGTTTTTCATTTTTCCCTGTATTGCTATCTTTACCATTTTTATAGCAATGTTAAATAACAGTGGGAAAATTTACTCAATTTACTCAACTTCCTGGGAAATGTCAAATGTTTTCCAATGCTAATAACACTAACTTTCAGTTTTAGATAAATACTTTTTGTCAGATTAAAAATATTTCTGTTATTCCTGTACTTTTGTAGGGTTTTTAGCACAAGTGAGTGTTAAGTGGAAGAAACCATCAATTGGTCCTCTGTTCCCTATTAGCACACTGTCAGTGGCCAGCACAGAGATTTGCTAATGCCAGTAGTAGGGAACCTTTGGCCTGGAGGCCACATCGGCCCCTGGGTTCTTAAGTGTGGCCTTTTGACTGAGTCCAAGTTTTACAGATCAAATCCTTTAATTAAGGGAATTTGTTCTGGGAAGTTTGGATTCAGTCAAATGGCCACACTTGAGGACCTAGAGGGACACATGTGGCCTTGAGGCTGAAGGTTCCCCACCCCTGACTGGGCCAGATTAGAACCTGCTGAAGCCTTGAGATCTAGCCTGGGGTCATCAGGATTCCACTGGGACTCCCATCTTCCTGAACTTTGCCTCTCACTTTCTGTTCTCGTTTCTCTCTCTCTCAGCTCAGTGCCTTCTGCCTACTGCTATTCATGAACACACCAGGACTATGGAAATTGAACCCAGGCTCCTTTCCATCTCTGTTTAGCATATAGCTCCCCACAACCTTTTTAATTTAGTACCACTCAATATACACACAAAGCATCTCTTCCCCAAGTTGATCACACCTTCTCCAATGAATAACAATTAATAGTTGTACTGTTCATATTACTTCAGACTATATTTTTGGCATACATTTTTAAAACTATAGATGCCAAACTTTCTACATGAATGACAGTCAACAAAAAATATACATAGATAATGGGAGCATGTGACAGTGAGAAAAACAAGTGACATCAACAAGATAACATGCCTTTCCCATTAATCATTAATCTGCAGAGATGGACAATTGGAAGGTATATGGAATGCTCATCAATAAAGCGGGGTGGGATCTCTTTCAAAGGAACCTAAAACCTTGTATCTGAAAGAGGCATCTGAAGAAAATGTTCAGGGTTGAGAAGAACTGTGCAATTTTGTTCTCTTCCCCCTTCCCCCACATTAGTCATGTTGCAAAAACAAAGAAACAAATACAAAGCAAGAAACATAAAGGGGGAAAAGTATGCATTGATCTGCACTCAGAAGTCATCAGTTGTCTCTCTGAAGGTGGATAGCATTTTTCATCATGGACCCTTTGGAAACTGTCTTAGATTACTGTACTGATTAGAGTAGATAAGTCTTTCACAGTTGATCATTATTACAATATTGCTGTTACTGTATACAATATTCCACTCATTCTGCTCAGTTCACTTTGCATCAGTTTATGTAAGTCTTCCAAGGTTTTTCTGAAACCATCACCCTCACCACTCCTCCTTAGAGCACACTAGTATTCCATCATGATCATATACCATAACTTGTTCAGCTATTCCCCAATTGTTGGGGAATCTCTTCAATTTCCAATTCTTGGCCACCACAAAAAGAGTTGCTGTAAACATTTTTTGCATATATGTCCTTTTGCCTTTTCTTTTATTTCATTGGATACAGACCTAGTATTGGTATTGCTGGGTCAAAAGCTCGTCATTCCAAAGGGCTTGGCCCCTGGGACAGAGACAGGTGAGATGCCTCACTAGCCATCCTAAGGGAACAAGACAGGAAAGGTTGGGTTTTTTTCTTCTAATTCTTAGTTAAAAGTTTCTGCTCTTTCTTAAAGAGTTGGAGAGAGCCCATGTCCCTTTACATGCAGGGAAGCACGTACCCTTTCTTTAAGGAAATAGTCAAGGAGTTTAGCTATATCAGAAGCTGAAGACTATGTATCCAGAAGAGTAACATTTGGGGAAGTAGTGTCCACTGAAGGCAATGAGTCCAGTGGAATAGCATCTAACAGCAACATCTGGCAACCTCTGCAATGGAGACTACATATCTAGATCACCAGCAGGGATGACAAGTCCAGCAGGAGAAAGCCTGGCAGGAATAGCATGATGATGTCCCTAGAAGATATGAGTTGCCAAACCCTGCGTATTGCTTGGCCACATGCGTGTCTATATTTCTTATTGGGTGCTATATGTATTCCTGGAATGGCAGACTTCAGATTCATGAGGAAAATGTTCTATTGATACTTTTCTTTGTATTTCACAAAACACATTTGCTTTGAACTAATTGTGTATCTAGCTGACTATTAAAGACAAACATACTGGTTAGGGAAATGTGGATCCACAGAATATGTTAAATCTCAACTAGCCATTTCATACATTAACTGCCTTATGATTTGGGGACTGTTCACAAGTCCTACAGGTACATACTAGTTATATACTTGAGACTTTGGTGTAGACCAGGAGTTCTTAACCTAGGTTCTACGGATTTGTTTTTAAAAAATATTTTAATAACTATAATTCTATATAATTTGGCTTCTCCCGTAACCCTGTGAATTTTATGCATCCGAAAACATCATTTTGATGAAGAATCCACAGGGTTCATCAGTCTGCCAAAGGGGTCCATGATGCAAAAAAGGTTATGAACCCTTGGTCTAGACACAGCACACTGATTATAAAACACTGATAACCTTTCATATTTCCTTCCTTTCCTATGATTCTGGACTCTTGGGCCTATCCCCTTTTCCAGATGAGGAAACTGAATGAACACAGTTGAGTTACTTAGCAGAAGTTAGAATACAGAGTATACCAAATGCCCTGTTTGTTGGCTTGCTGCTAAAAACTATTAAGTAATTTAAAATGCTTTCCTTGAAATCGAGGAAAATTCACATGTTTATTTGAATTTAAGAGTTCGCAGGTACATGGTGGGGGCGGAGACTGGAAAGGAGATATGTAGTACATTTAGATTTGCAATTTCTGAAGGCATCTTTTAAAAAATTCATTCCTTCCTGTACCCCTAAAACTTCAAATGCTTTCATCAATAAACATTTAGCAGTCTTTTCTAATAGGACTTCCACCTTAAATTAAATCACACAATACACTCCTGAATAAAGACAAGGGAATCATTCTGCAGGATTGTTAGTGGAATATCGAATGACCTAATTTTCACAATTTTATAACAATACATTATCCCTCTTATTTCCCAGAAGTCTCATTTCTCATTCACATTTTAAACACTACTAATTGTTTATCTAAAATACTAACAAAATGAACATGGCTTCAGTTTTATATCTCTAACACACACACTTTAAATGGTAAGATAACACTAAAAAACACAGTTCAGTTCTTTCTTTGTCTGGACGGTTACTATTTAACTTTTATGACTTTTTTTTTTATAAAGCCTTCAATTATTTTCCCAAGAGTAAGTCATCCAACTTGAATAGTCTCATGCTAATGCTATCTTATCAGGTTTCTGTAACATTTTATCAACTCCTTATGAACTGATAACTTTAATTCTTCCTCTTTGGAAAAGAAAGTCTCCCATTTACTCTATTTGCCAATTTCACTAGATTATGATGGCCACTTCAGTCCTGTGATGAATTTGTGACCTTCTGAAGTTAAATACACTCTCCAAAATTCAACCAAATATTCTTATACCACGTAAAACTTGTCCAAGTTTTTCCATAAATCCTTCATAGAGGCTCCAGGTTCCTCTTCCTTGGGGGGAGGGAGGTTTTCCTAGGCCCCTCCTCACTAGGTTTACCTCTGGGTGTTTCCTAGGTCCCACCTCCCCAGGTTTTCCTCTGGGTCTTTTAATATTTTGTGGACACTAATGGAACACTTAGTGGTACGTTCTTTTGCTCTTGATACATGACTGATCTAGCTCTTACTCATTTAGGGTCTAATTGTAATTTTTTACATTATTTCTTGTGTGGCAGTCATAATCATTGGTAATAGATGGAGCATATATAGTTCTACCCTGTACTTTTCATTGTCCTTTGGGCCATGTTTTCATTCTTTGAAGATCATGGTTCTATGATTTTCAGTCATATAGGATTGCCAGAAGAATATTCCTATTGAAGAGAAAGGTTTTTGATGTCAGAAAACTTCCTGGGATGAAAGTGTTGTACAATTTCCCGAATGCAATCTAGCCTTTTTTTCCTTTTATTCAATTCTGAGTCCATATCATTATGCATCTATGGTGCATTCACCTAACAGGAGGGCAGGAAACAAGCATTTATTAAGTGCTCATTATATGCCAGGCACTGACTGCATTTGCTGAGGTTAAGTGGTATTTACCTTATCTCCAGGCCTTTGAAGAAAGTATTTATAATATGCACGTTTGATGAATCTGAGTATTAAACAAGCTTTTGCCTCTGTGATTTTTCAATGTAGCAGAGTTTCAGGGTTGCCCACACTCATGTGTAGCTATTGAAATTGGTGTTATATTAATCCTCAACTCTATTTTACAACATATTTTTCACCATCATTTTCTTCCACTAGTACTTGTGCCTACTTTTGCACTGACACCAATGAATAGTAAAGCACATATTGTTTTGGTTTTGAAATACTGTGAAGGTCTTCATGGAATTTCTCCATTCCATCTTCTTGTAAAATTCTTCATAGAAATTCTCTGCTACTTCATTCACTGTGACAAATACTGGTACATAAGCTACAATTATCTTCATGGTGGCCTTCTGGCTCATCATGAGCAATGAAAGTCATAATGACTAATAGGTGTTCCAAGGAATGTTTTTTCTGTCTTTGAGCACAAAATAAAACCAATTGTGCCAACTCCCTTCTTTGCCTCACTGAGAAGTTCGGCACCAACATCTTTCCACTTAGCTGCGACTACTTTATGTCTCCTAACTTCATTTATATGTGTGATATGAATATCAATGTTAGTGCCATTCAGTTGCTGCACTAGTGTCTTGACTTGTTACTCTTTGGACTAATTACTCCCAATTAGAGTGCCCACAGTTAAATTCATGTTTATAGATTATGTAATATTATAATTTCCTGCACCTACTGCATATTGGATGTGTATCAATGGGTACTTTCTCTCCAACAACAGCTTTGCTCTTCTTTGACATGACTATCAACAAAAAACCATAAGCTGAGATTGGGATTTTGCCCAGGCAGTGTGAAGTTTGTTTCTTTTATGATTTTTCCTCTTGCCCTTATAAAATAATGGACATTCAGGAGTACCAAACTATAAAATTAAAAACTTATTCCTGAAATGCTCTGAAATCACTGGATAGTTTCATATTTCCTCAAATTCCTGCAGCAAAAATTCCATTTGCTCTTCTCTAATCTTTGCTGAGAATTTAGGCAGACATTTCCAGTGATTCCTATACTACCTAATCTGGGAATCCCTAAGAAACCAGAATAGCCCTGGAAAAGAGTTTGAGCCCAAAGCCCTGTCTCCGAGGCAGCTCATGAAACTTGCCACTTTCAAGAATACTTCTCAGGTGCTTTACTGTCAACCTCTGGAATTCTGCCAGGGGTCAGTGCTTAGGATGACAGATTTAGAGCCAAGAGGGGTGTGAGAGATCATCTAGTTCTTGGCTCAGGATGATTTGACATTTTTATCAGTAACAGATAATGAAATGGAGGTGTCCTCATTAAACCAAACCCATGACTTCTATTATTTTATTCAGAAACTATGGACATTCATAATAAAATAAGCTTGGTTATTAACTGCAATGCTTCTGAAACTTTGTGCTTCAACATTTAATATATCATTAGTAAGAGATTGACTTGAAGGACTTGCCTATCCACTGTCTTTCTCGCTTTATTATGTGTCACTGCTCATAATGAGCTGCAGTTTTTATTTGATCTTTCTCTGAAGCATCTGACAATAACCACTGTCAAACACAGGATAATGGATTTAAGACCATTGTTCTGTCAGTATTGGAATGCTTCTGGTTACATTTTCAAAGAGCGAGACAGATGAAGTTAGAATGAAAAAGCTGGGTCAAAAAGCTAAAAGAGAATAGTCATACAGCTTCACCACACAGATTTTAAGTGTCTTAGAAACATACCACGAAAATAGAAAGTTCTGAAGCTCATTCTATGTAGCTATCTAGTGAATTAACAAACCATAGCCACCAGCTGCTTATTCATACTCCAAGTTATTAGCTTTTCTTTTTCTGGGTAGAAGATTCTCCCTGGCACTGTGACTGATCATCTTTGAGCACATGCAAAACTGAAATCTGTTCCAGTGCCACCTGAAGTCACTGCTACAGAGAAAGTGGCCTACAAAGTTTGCTCAAAGTGACTGATGAAAGAGAGACAGAGACAGAGAGAGAGAGACAGAGACAGAGAGAAAGAGACAGAGAGAGACAGAGAGGTGTGAAGGCATGAAAAAATGACAATGACTGTGCCTGTACAACTCAATCTCTTACTAAGTCTTAACACGAATTTTCTAAGTGAAGCCAGCCTCCATCTACAATTCTTCCTTTGGTCCCCTGCCCCTGAATTAGGCTCATTTCTGCCTTTGTTAACATCATTTTCTTCCTTAACAGCCGAGGTCTTTTTTCAAATCCTACTTCCTCCATGAACCCTTGCCTGATTGCTCTTGTCCTCATTAACTCAGACTGTTAAGGCTAGATAAGACCTTGCAGATCGTTTAATCTAAGTTCCCTAATTTTTCAGATGAAGAAACAGTGAACCAGGAAGGGGTCCTGTCGGATCACACAGTAAGTGACAGAGCTGGAAAAAGAACTCATTTTCTGATTCCGAGTCTAGCCAGAATTCTTCCTATCACCCTATGACAACTGCTTACTCTTTCATTCCACTTAAGTCTGTACCACAAAATCTAGGACTTGATAGTATTGTCTTCTACCATTTTTAACTTTTATGTATGTAAGTCTTATTTCCCCAAATATACTGTAAGTTCCTCAGGGACAGAAACCATATTTCATAATAATACAATCTTGTGCTAAATTAAGAGAGACTGTGTTAGTAGAATATACCATATAGCCAACGATGCCTCATTATGACATGGAGGTGATCCTGGTTCGAGTTTCTACTAGTAAGCTTTGGCAGGTTCCATCAAGTCAGAAAGGCTTTGTGTATGGTCCTGGTGACAGATTATGATGCTTTCTGAGAAGCTACATATGAGGTGGCTCATCACTAATAGGCCAGACACTTGATGACGAATTCTTTGGCCATGACACCAACCAACGAACTAGAAGAAAAAGACAAAAGGTCCTGAGTGCTGTGTGATCCCCTCCCACATTTGCAATGATGGTGACAGAGTAATGGGAAAAGGAGACAGAGTGCTAAGAATCATACAGTTTTTGGACTATTTGTAAGCATTAATTTGGCTATTGGTACTTTCAATGTAAGAGTCTTTTCCAGCTGCTAAAAATGGACATATTACTGGAAGAATCTGAACATATCCATCTTGACATTCTCACTACAAATGAAACCAGAGAACAAAAAGAAAGTTGCTGCTAAATAAAAGGATGGCTCACAAGTTCTACTTAGAGAAACAAATAAAGGAAACTGCAGAGTTGCTGTTTTATCATTCATCAAAAAAAAAAGAAAGAAAAAGAATTTCATTGGATACTTGGTCATCTATTGCAGTGTTTATGACGAATATTTACAAAAGAATACCACGAAGATAATTACAGCTTATGTATTAACATCTGTTGCAAAAGACGAAGGAAAGAAATTCTACAGGGAATTTGGTTAGACCTTCCAAAGTATACTTTTATACTTAGAGTCTAGTATTCAAAGGTAGCCATAGGGAAAGATGGCAAAAATCCTGGAAAATAACATTCAGGAAGGAAGGAAACAAGCATTTATTAAACACCCACTGTGTGCCAGGTACTGTACTAAGTGTTTTATTGATATTATCTCCTTTGGTCCTCACAAAAACCCTGGCAGGAAACCGAAGTAGGAGGAGGTTAAGTGACTTGCCTACGGTAACACAGGTAGTCCAAGCCTGAGGTGGGGAGGATTTGAACTTGGATATTCCTGACTCCAGGCCCAGAGCTCATATCTCCAGTGCCACCTAGCTGGTTCAAGAATAATCAGATGAAACACTTGCAGATTGTATGAAAGTTTCATACTTAATATTGTGAATACTTCTTTCAGGAAGAGTGTTAGGAAGCACTTGTCAAGGCAAGAACAGAATAACATTCAAAAAGTGGGACTGATTGTATTTTAACAGACAGGAAACAACTGGCTAATAACGTGGGAGTTATTTCCACATGGGCCATCTGTGTACAGCCGGCCCACTAATTTATTAGACAACAGATTTGAACCAATATTAAATTAGAAGAAATAATAAAAATGAGAAGATAAAGTACTCCACTGAGCTAACTCCAGATTCCTCTACTTCAGCTGATATTTTAAAAATGGAAATAGGAAAAAGAAGGGGAAAGGAAAGGGAACAAGCATTCACATAACATTATTTGCAAGGCCTTGTGCTAAGTGCTGTGGACAAATAGAGTTAAAAGTACTTCCTGTCCTCAAGAGGTTCACAAACACTTGGCACCCTGCTGACCAGGAAGCTATATTAGCCAAGAACAATACTGGACCTGGAAGATACAAAAAGTTCCCATGATGCTTATTATTTATGACTAGTAAAAACAGTATCTCAAAATAAAATCCATTATCACCTTAAAAGCTTTTCTCCCCAACAAGATGTTTCCAGACATATATCAAAATCATACAAGATTCCCCAAAGAACATAGCAACTGAAATAACTGCTCAACAACCCACTGGATTATTAATATCAAACGAGTCAGAAAACATGGAAACATATGCTTGCCAAAGGTATCTTCCATTGTTGTGGAGGCTGTCCAGCATACATTATAAGTTGAAGAAGAGCTCTCTTTATATAGTAAGGCCTAACACTTATATTTTCCCTTAATTCTGGAGAATTTCATAGACACACTTTACCCCGCATCATCAGATTCTCATTCCAATCACCACCAAGCCAAGGGCTTCACTTAATGGTGGGTAGTTATCTGTGCATCTATCATTCCCCAATTCTAATTCATGAATAAATAATTATTCCACTAAGAACTCTTTAGGAGCAGTCATTGGGACATAATAAAGCCTTAGAAGTGGGTGCAGATCTTTGTAGGAATTTTTTTTCGCCCATAAACTTTGAATTTCTTCTGACCAATATGCAGAGAGTGCTATGTATTATACAACCTGCCTCCAAATCCACTGCACATGCCAAAACCACCCACTTGAGTGTGTTGCTGACTTACACCAGCTTACAACACTGATATACTCCCACAGCAAAGAACCCCAAATACCTTCAGATTTTAAAGAGAAGGTAAGACCCAAGAAAATCCAAGAGCAGTTAGAACTGAGCATATTGTGAATGAATCCTAATTTTTATAGGAAGTGCAAAGTGCAGTTCAAGACAGGACATTATCTGTCCTGTATTGTATGTTTAACTATTTTGTCAAACATTTCCCAATTACATTTTAATCTGGTTCTGGCCTCACTTAGGAGTTTTGTGAACCACTTTCCCTCTCTAATCTCAGATCTGATGCTGCTTAAGACAGGACCAAGAAGCTTTAACTTATACCTATATCAAGAGAAAAGATAATTTTAAACATGAGCTTTTAAAATGCCTGAATCTACAGGAGTTGATGTAGAAAAGCATGCATCTTTCTGCATAGGTTGTAAGCATACTTGCACCCTGAATATCATTGTTGCACAGTCATACACTAACACTGTTGCCAGGAATATTTCTCTGGTTCCTGTTATCTCCTTAGTACTGCCACTTACTTTTAATTCATTATGACGGTGCCTTCTCAGCCAAGAGAAAGCATAGGGGTGGCATTTCTGTGCCACATCTGCATTATCTTCTTCTGGAGTACTGATACTGTCTAGGGGTGGGAAATGCATGCAAAATTCTCTAGCTGATGGTTTTTACTACAAATCAAATGCAAAACAAATACAAATTGTGATTGCATTGATTGCCTTCATTTACAACATCAAGATACAAAACATTTTTAATGGCATTATTTTTTGTTGCCTTTACATCTTTGTCACCCACAGTCCTCCACCTTTGTAGTTTGGCATCCATTTCTACCACTCAGCTGAAACTGCTCTCTTCCAACACCACATCTCTTTATCTCCAAACTCAATGGTGCTTTTCTTGCCTGCATACAATTCCTATGGGCTTAGTCTTAGCCATTCCACTTAAGAAAAGTAGGGCCTGCCTCCATCATGCAAGAGTATGGCAGGGGATAGAGTCTGTTCACAAAAATAAAATCCCAATCCAGAAAATCAGGTTGGAGGTGTTAAGTACTAAGAAATGTGTCCAATGCAAAGAAGAAATACCCTGGACTAAGAGAAGCCCAAGGCAACGAACCCAGTATACCAGAGTAAGAACCTTAGAGAAAAAAAAATGCCTTGGCCACAAGGACTACAATAATACCTGGAAGAAATGAAATATTAGCTATAAAACATAAAGTTAAAGGAAACTATACCTACTGAGGAAAGAATAACAAGAATTAAGAGCTTAGAACATATGGTGGTAAATCTTACCTAAAACTAAACTCTTTGAAAATCATAATGTGCCAAAATGAAAGCAACAACTCCACAAGGCAAGAGAAAATATTGAAATAAAATGAAGAGATGAAAAGAAAATAGAAGAGAATATAAGGCATATGCTATCCAAAAATGGACATGGAGAATGACAGCTATTTTCAGCAATACAATGATCCAAGACAATTCCAAAGGACTTAAAATGAAAAGTGCTATTCATTTTCAGAGAAAAACTGATGGAGTCTAAATGCAGATTGAAGCATACTTTTTTTTTACTTTTGTTTTTGTTTTGATGTGCATTCTCTTTTGCAACATAGTTAATATAGAAATGTTTTGCATGACATGACTGCACACATATAATCTGTATCAAATTACTTGCCTTCTCAAGGAGTGGGAAGGGGAGGGAAAAAGAGAGGAAGAGAATTTGGAACTCAAACTTTAACAACAATGAAAAAAAATTTCTTTACATGCAATTAAGAAAAAAAGAAAATGTGAAAAAATGGACACAAAAAACAAGTGGAAGAGAGGTTATCTAAAGAAACATCAAAATACCTGAAAATCATCACAAAAAAACTTGGATATCATATTTTGAGAAATCATAAATGAAAACTGCTCAGATCTCTTAGAAACAGAGGGAAAAGTAAAAATAAAAAGAATCTATTAGTTACCTTCTGAATTAAATCACAAAATGAAAACTCCCAAGAACATTATAGCATAAACCCATAGTTCCCAGGTCAAACAAAGAAAAAGTACTGTAAGCAGGCAAAAAGAAAGTGTTCAAGCATCAAGGATCCACATTCAGGATCACACAAGAACTTAGCAGCTGTCACTTAAAACAAGAGGAGAACCTGGAATATAATATTCTAGAAGGCAAAAGTGGGGCGGGGGGGTTGCCAACAAGATTAATTTATTTGGCAAAACAAAATACAATCCAAAAAGTGAAAAATGGATCTTTAATGAAATAGAAGACTTCCAAGGAATCCAGATGAAAAGGTAAGTACTAAATAAACACTTTAAAATGAAAATAAAAGAGTCAAGAGAAACATAGAAATACATTTGACCATTTGGGAGATACTGTGTGATGATTATTTACCTAAGAGGACAAAAGACTATTGTCCCAGGAACTCTAATATCTTGAAGAATCATAAAAGAAACATAAATAAGACAGGCAGTGGGTCTAAGGATAGTTTATTTAGTTTGGTTTGATGGTCTTAGGAAAAGACAAAAATAGGAGGGGAAGTAGACTATACCAAGAAGTAAAGGAGGAGGAAGGGGAAGGAAGTCACTATTTTACATAATATGAGAGTGCGAGATGAAGAATATACAAACATAGAAGAAGCAGTGGGTGAAACAGGCATTCCATGAACTGCACTTTCATCTGAACTCATATACTTACAAAGGAATACACATATTTTCACAATCACAATACACACACACAGAGCATGGAAATAGGCAGAGACAGGGATATAGGAGAGGAGCAGATATAAGAGGAAGAACAAGATAGGTAAGAGGGTAGTCTTAAGCAAAACAAACTACAATGCCTGGGAGTAAAGAGGAATAGTTACTGAAGAAAGAGTAAAAATTTGTCATTCGGGATCAAAAAAAGGGGAAAAGAGGTTAGGGTTTGGAAATAGATTGCTCCAATTATATGTCACAAATGTTAGGTAAACTCTTTCTTTTATCACCTTCTTTTGGAGGTGGGGGTAAAGAGGAAAAAGTACAAGAGAACAGAAAGGAGGGAAATACATAACTATCATAACTATAAATATGAATGGGAGGAAGTCATCCATAAAACAGGATAAGATGGCAAAATGGATGAGAAAAATAGAATCCAACAATATGTTGGTTATAAGAAGCACATTTGAAACATAAATAAATATTCATGTACAGTCAAAAAGAGGGGCTGGAGGAAAATCTAATAAACTTCAGGTGAACATAAAAAAAAGCAGGAATAGAAAGGATACAATAAAAATAGGCACAATAAAAAGGAATAAGTAGGAAAACTACATTATGCTTAAAGGTACAATAGATATTGAATCAATATCAATATTTTATATAAATGCAATGAATGGCATAACATCTAAGGTCTTAAAAGTTTATCAGCTGAACAAATTGCTGTAGAAACTAGAGTTAAAAGATTTATGATGTCTTCAAAGTGGGACTGCTAAAGAATGTGTCTTTCTCAGCACTACATGGAACTTCTACAAAAACTGACCATTTAGTAGGATATAAAAATACTGCAAAGAAATGGGGTTTTTTTGCAAAGAAATGTTAAAAAAAAAGGGAGGCAGAAATAACAAACACATCCTTAATAGACAACAATGCAACAAAAATAGTAATCAGTTCAGTGAGCACAAAAGACACAGAGCCAAATGGAGCCTTAACAATGAAACTCTAAATAATGATTGCTGGGTCACAGAACAAATTATAGAAACAGTAATTATATGGGAAAAAATGATATTGCAGGTAAAGAACTTTCTCATGGGAAGAATCATTTCTCTAAAAACATGCATTAGCAAAAAAAGAAAAAGAATGAATGAATTGAATATGCATTTAAAACATTAAAAAGTTAATTAATACAAAACCCTCAGAGCAGCACTAGAGATATTAAAAATTAGAGGAGAAATAGATAAACTGGAAAAAAACAAAACACAGAAGTGATGAGTAAAACTAAAAGCTGGTTCTTTGAAAAGACTAATAAAACTGATAAGCCTTTAGTCAATATGGTTAAAAAGAAGACAGACCATAAAATCAACATAACAAAAGTGAAATAAAAGAAAATCAGAAGAATCAAAATGAAATTATCAGAACTTACTATGCACAGATGCTAATAAAACTGAGAAAACAAAAGAAAAGAAATACTTTTAAAAATTAGAACAAATCCTATAACTCTTATAGCTATGGATGGGAGTTGTATTCTTAACCAAGAAAAGGATGGAGGAAATTATAGTAGATAAAATAGATTACATTGATTACATAAACTGAAAAATTTCTGCACAGATATTATTAGTGCACTTAGGATAAGAAAGGAAGAGCTCAAATGAGAAAAAAATCTTTGTAACAAATTTCTCTAAGGATTTGGTATCCAGGATACACAATTAACTGATACATACTGATATTTACAGATAAAGATAGGGAGACATATATAAGACTGAAAGTCATTTTCCAATAAATAAATGGCCAAAGGATACAAATGATCAATTTTAAAAGAATTGCAAACTATTAACCACCATATGAAAGAATGTTCCAAAGCAATAATAGAATGAATGAAAGTCAAAACAATTCTGAGGTTTCACCTCATATTCTGCAAACTGGCAAAGATGACAAAGACGACAATTATCCATGCAATGGAGTGACTGTAGAAAGATAGACATACTAGCTCATTGTTGGTGGAGCTGTGAATCAGCACAAACTTTTGGAAAGCAATTCGGAATTATAAAATAAAATTCCTAAAATGTTGATATCCTTTACCCCAAAGGTGTATTACCCAAGGCTTATTAGGCTTATAACCTAAGAAGGCCATTGATAAGAAGAAAGTCCTGGCATACACCAAAATATTTATAATAGTATTTTTTTTGTGATAGCCAAGAATTGGAAATAAAGTAGATGTACATCAACCGGGAAATGACTAAACAAATTGTGGTTCATGAATTTAATGGAATACTAGTGTGTGAAAGAAATGATGAATATGATGAATATAGAGAAACAAGGATGGATCTACATGAACTGATGCAGAATGAACTTAAGAAAAGCCAAGAAAACAATATATGCACTGACTACAACAAATGTAAAGAAACACAATTTAAAAGTGAACGTTGCAAAATTGTAAAGAACAAGCATGGCTTGCAAGAAAAGATATGAAAAGACACCCATACCCTACCCTTTTGCATAAGTGGGAGATCCACAAGTGTTGTAAATGGCACAATTTTTCAGACTTTTTTAATGTATTGAACAGGTATTCTAATTTTTCTCTTTTTCTTTATCTTTAAAAAATATTCTTTGTTACATAGGATGGCTTTCTAGGAGTAAAAGGAAGGTAGAAAGAGAGAGAGCAGGATCTGGGGGGAAATTATGGTAATGTAAAAATGATATCAATAAAATTAATTAAATTTTTTTTAAAAAGTTCATCGAATTGCAAGGAGAAATAGACCACAAAACTATAATAGTGACACTTTAACATGCCACTTTCTGACCTAGACAAATTTAATGAAAAGAAAAAAATAAAGAATTTAAGGACATGAATAGAATTTTTTAAAAATTTTATATAATAACTCACTGGTGATAACTGAAGGGGAATGGAAAGGAGTTTATATATTTCTTAACCATGTATTTCATCTTTACAAAAATTGAACATTTATTAAGCCATAAAGCCTTATATACAAAATGCAGAAAAACAGAAATACTAAACATATCCTTTATTGACCCTGATGCAATAAAAATTATATTCAATAAAGAGCCTTTGAAAAAACAATCACAAATGTTCACTTAATAACAATCATAAAGAATTGGTTGTTCAATAAAAACATTATAGAATAATGTTATAACAGATTAAAACTTTTGTAATTCAGTCCTTACAGGATATTTGGTATCTCTAAATGCTTTCATCAACAAAAGAGAGACACAATAGATCCACGAATTGGGCATCAAACTACAAAAACCTAGAAAAGTTGCAAACCAAAAAAACACCAACTAAACATCAAAGTAGAAATTCGGGAAACTGAAGAATAAACAAAACTGAAAACAAAAAATTGAACTGATACAACAAATGAGAAGCTGGTTGGAAAAAAAAACACCTAACAAAATAGCTTGCTAATCTGGTTACAAAAAAGAAAATCAAATTGTTTCAAAAAATGAAAAAGAAGAATTCACAACTATTGAAGATAAATCTAGGGAAAGAAAAAATAAAATATGAGAATCAATTTTGACCAATTATGTAAAATATGCTGACAAGCTGGTATCCTAAAGGCAATGAATACTCACAAATATATATGCATGTGTATATGTATAGACATATGTAAATATATAGAAGAAATAGATTATTTAAATAACCAAAAATAAGGAAAAGAAATTGAATAAGAAATTTAAAAAATCCCAGAGAAAAAAATACTCCAGAAACAGATGGGTTTATAAGGGAATTCTATCAAATATTCAAAGAATAAATTAATACCAACACGACATAGATTTTACAAAAATGAGAAAATAAGAAAAAGGGATTCTTCTAAACTCTTATGATACAAATATGATCATTTTTTAGCATTCATATAGTGCTTTACAGTTTGCATAGCACTTAGTGCATATCTTATTCTATATATATAAATATGAACTTGATACCTAAACCAGGAAGAGACAAAGCAGAAAAGGCAAACTAGAATTTGACATTCCTAATGAACATTGACATAAAGCATTAATAAAGAGGCTACACCACCTATTAAAAAGATTATACTCTATGCTCAGGTTACATTTATACAAAATGCAAAGAAAACTTAAAACACAATTGGCCGTATCAATTACAAAACTAATAAAAACCATGTACCAAAAAGGCTTTTGACAAAATCTCAAATCTTGCCCTTAAAAAGACCAAAAAGCATAGGAATAGATTTTCTCTTAAAGATGTTAAGTAATATCTATCTAAAACCAAGAGCAAACATTATATGCAATGGAGAAAAGTTATAAGCATTTATTACTTAATATGGTGTTAGAAATGCTTACTTAATTTTTACTCAATATAATGTTACTTACAAGTCTAGTCATCAAGCATTTATAAAGCACTTACTATGATCCTGGCACTATGCTATGCACTAGGGATAAAAAGAAAGGCAAAAAAAAAAAAAATCACCAGTATTCTCGAGTCTAAAGGGGGAGACAAAAACTAAAACCAACTATGTACAAATAAGATGTATACAAGATGAATTGGAGATAATGTCAGAGGAAAGGTACTAATAAGAGATAAAAAGAAATTGAGGGGATAGACAAACAAGAAACAAAGCTTTTTGTTTTTTTTTAAATCCTTTATTTCTAAACAATCTTTTTCAGGCAATATGATGGCTTGTAGAGAGAATCCAAAAGAATCAGCTAAAATATCTGAAATAAAAAATAATTTCACTGAAATTATAGGGCATAATAAATCTACCTAAAAACAGAAGCTCTGTATATTAACAATAAACCCCAGCAGAAAGACACAGAGACATTCCATTCAAAATCACTAAAAATTTTACAAAATATTTGAGAGCTTATCTATCAAGATATTGCTAAGAACTACAGGAATATATAGGAAACAGAGCTGCTGTGTGGTACAGTGGATAAAGTGCTAGACTTGGAATCAGGAAAAATCATCATCATGAGTTCAAATCTGGCCTCACTCACTGTGTGACCCTGGGTAAGTCACTTAACTCTGTTCTTCTTAGTTTCCTCATCTGTAAAATGAACTGGAAAAGGAAATGGCAAATTACTCCAGTATCTTTGCCAAGAAAACCCTAGATGGGGTGATAAAGAGTCAGACATGACTGAAAACAACTGAACAACAACAATAAATAAGAATACAACTAAAAGGTGCTTCACAGAAATAAAAACAGACTTAACTGGAGAAATATTAATTGCTCATAGGCCATGGAAATATACTAAAAAAGGCAATTCTACCTAAATTAATTTACTAACAATGCAACGTTAATCAAACTACCAAAAAAGGATTACTTCATTGAAATACACAAAATAATAACAATAGTTCAAGATTAAGAAGAGAAATAAAGAAAAAAAAGAGGAATAAGAAGGCCTAACAATAACAAATTTCAACTATTCTACAAAGAAATAATCATCCAATCGATGTGGTACTGATGAAAAAATAGAGTATTTGAGCAGTGAAAAAAAACTATCTATATAACATATAGAAGCAAACCTATAGTAGGTGTGTTCAACCTAAAAAGACCCCAGCTTCTGATTAAGAACTCACTATTTGACAAAAACAACTGGAGAAAATGGAAAACAGTCTGGTAGAAATTAGGTATAGATCAACATATCACACCATATACCAAGATAAATCCCAAATGGATACATAAGACATAAAAGTTGATATTATAAACAAATTCGAGGAACAAGGTAGAAAGTGCTTTTTGGATTTATGGATGGGAAGGAATTCATGTCCAAATAAAGGACACAGGGTATTGCAGAAGATAAAATGGACAATTTTGCTTACATAAATTTTAAAAAATTATACAAGAAAACTAAAATGCAGTTAAAATTAGAAGGGAATAGGAAACAGAAATAAAATCTTTGTAGCATGTTTTTCTTATGAAAGTCTCATTTCCAAGATATATAAGGAATTGACTCAAACTGATTAGGAAAAAAAAGCCATTCTCCAATAGATAAACAGTCAAAGAATATTGACAAGCTATTTCAAAGGAAGGGATCCAAGCTCTCAAAAAATCCTACAAAACACTATTAACTAAAGAAATGCAAATTAATGCATCTCTGAAGTTCTACTTTATACCCAACATATTGGCAAAGATGTCAGAAAAAGAAAATGACAAATGTTGGAAGGGAGGTGGGAAAGCAGGCACACTAAATGCACTGTTGTTAGAAATATGAATTGTCAGACATTCTGTAAATCAGTTTGGAACTATCTGTGCACTCTTTGATGTGGCAATACAGGGCTGATGTCCTATATCCCAAAGAGATCAAAGACAAAAAAGACCCATATATACAAAAGTATTTGTAGTAGTTCTTTTTTTTTGCGGCAAATAACTGGAAACGATAGAGGCGCCTATCAGTTTGAGAACGGCTAAACGAATTATGGCATATGAATATAACGGAATATTATTACACCATATTAAATGACAGAAGGGACAATTTCATAGAAAACTGAGAAGACTGTTACAGAGTGAAGCATATAATACCAGAAGAATAATCTACTATAACAACAAGACTGTAAAAACAAACAACTTTCAAAGACTCAAGAACTCTGATCAATGCAATGACCAAACAGGATTTCAAAGAACTGATGATAAAGCACATTACCCATCTCCTGATAGAGATATACTCAAGATATACAATAAGACATACATTTGTAGATAAAGGGAATGTGAGAATTTGTGTTTTTTGGACTATGTATGTTGGTTACAATGGCTTTGTTTTTGTTTTTTTCTCAATAGGTGCTGGGAATGGGGGGTGGTTAGAGAGAGATGAGACAGGGCAGGGAAATAAAAGAAAAAAAGAAGGTCATCAAGGCATCATTTTTTTTAATGCATAGAAAAGAACAGAAAGAATCACAGGCAAGTAGAACAGCTATGAAAGCTGCATGTTGGATTTATTACATCTTTTTAAAGAAAATCAAGCTTTACATTATAGAGATCCACAGTTTTATGTACAGTATTATATTTCTGTTCTATCTATGTAGAAGCACCCATTTTATTTGGTATGTTTAAATTCATAATAAAAATAAGTTCAAAAAAAGAATTGGAGGGAATGTTTTGTTTTATTTAAAATGCACTTCAGCGACTTTCAACTCCCTTCAGAATAAAAACAAAAAAACTCAGTCTGGCATTCAAGACTCTATACCAATTTTATGTGACTCTGCCTTTCCAGTCTTATTTCACATTATTTCCCCTCATCCTCTAGTCAAAGAGTACTACTAACTATTCCTCAAGTTCAATGTGCCATCTCTGGCCTCTGTATTCACACAGGCTACACCTCATAAACGGAATGCTTATCTTTCTCATCTCCACCTTTCAGAATACTTTTCTTCTCTTAGAAGTCAGGTCCGGTGTTACCTCCTCCACAATGTGACTCCTAATCCCTAGGTAAAAGTGTTTTCTACCATCTCAAATTTTCTAAGAGCATTTTGGTTCCATCCCTTGCTGGAATAATCGCCTACTGCCTACATGTATTACACTCTCAACTCCAGTACTGTATAAACTCCCAAAGGGCAATGGTATCTTTTTTTTTTAGTGGTCTAATAATCAAGAGTGCCTTCATCAATTCTTTTTTTTTTTTAATTTATTTTTGACATGTTTGGTTTTCAGCATTGATTCACCAATTCTTAATACATAAAAGCTACTTAAAAAATGTTTTTTTAAAAAGAGAAAGGTTTGTTCCTTCCTTCCTTCCTCCTTCCCTCACTCCCAGCAGATACCCATTCCTTTGCTAGTGTTTCAATTTTTAAAATTGATTTTTTTTTAGTATCTTTCCTTTATACATCATCCAGATTCCCCTTAACATAACCCTCTCCCTTTCCCCTTCCAGAAAGCTGTCCCTTACAATAAATCTTTTTTTAAAAGAGGAAGAAAAATTATTTAGCAAAGTTAATCAACATGTGGAAAAAAATCTGACATCATATGCAATATCCCTCACCTGTAGACTTTCCATTTCTGAAAAAGATTTGAGGGAGGCGTTGAAAATTTACTGTCAAGCACAATTCTCATCAACGTGCAAAAGTTCACTTGAATGAATATATAAGAAAGATCCTAGGGCACTATTTGTATACAAATGAATGGCCATAACGCATGTGGAAAGTGTTCTCCTGAGAAGTTTGTACACACATATGTATATACGTGTGCACGTGTGTGCATGCACACACACATATATACATTCACACATACGTACATGATATTCGTTGGCTTAATAAGTTCTTTATTTATGGATCCTGTAAACCAGGCTTCTTAACCATTTTTTTGTTATGGACTCCTTTGGCTACTTGGTGAAGAACGATTTTCAGAATAATGATTTTAAATGAATAAAATAAAATACATACGATTACAAAGAAAACTAATTTACCGAAAGTTATCAATTTTTTAAAGTTCATGGACCACCCCCCACCCCGCCTCACACCCATAAGAATCTCTGCTATAAATGTTCAAATATCCACAGAAGGCAAATTGCTGTATATTTTAAAGGCAAAGTTTTACTATATGTATTACATGATTTATTATATCAAGAAAAAGAACATTTCCTGCATGAGAAAGGACCCCAAAATTTAAGGTTCTGAGAGAAATTAATATTATACTATTATATTAGTAACTATTAATTTGTGATCCATCCTTTTTTTCTATTTCTGTTTAAACCCAACTCCTGTCAACATGGATCAGTCTCTGAAGGGCTTGGCTGACTCATGAGATTGCTCCTAGCCCTCAAGGCACATGCTTGTCAATTTTGTGTGGGGAATCCCACTGAACTAGGAGACCTAATTTCTGTTTGGAGTATAAATAGAATCCAGTCTGGGCAAGCCCTTATCCTGAAGGAAGGAACCCCTGTCCTTGCTTTCTGCTATGAGAGTTTAGGGTCATCCAGCTCATGAAGGAGAAAACCAGCTAAAGAGGTCTGATGAAGATGGCTTCCCCTTGCCCAGATGCCCTGAGGCTTCTGAGTCTCAGGATCAAGCCATTTTCTCACTAATAGAAGCTGAAGACTTTAATCCCATCTCCTCATTAAATGTCTACCACTCAGAGTTGATTTTCACTTGTTGGGAAGTCCCCTTTCAGAAGGGATTTAAAGCATTTCAAGGTCTCCAAGGGAAACCACTGACCATCAATTTATTGATTGTTGGCTAGCCCAATTAATAAATTGATTATTAATCACCCAGAAACTTTGTCTTTAGAGATTTTCATTCATCACAGTTCTCTTTCCTCCTTAGGTTCCTTTGCATTGTGTATCTTCACTTTCAGCTCTTTCCAAGTGTAACACGCTTTTGAGCCAAAGCATATGTATTCACATGGTACAGAATCCCATGAACAACTAATCTTTCAACATATTTGGTAACCAAGATTGGAATTTTTAGAGTTTATTTTGTAGGAGAAAAGATAGCATACACAAACACATGTTTTCTAAGAGGAAACAACCTACACATCCATAGAAACTAAAGGGGTCACAATTCTCTCCAGGTCTATGTCTTTTAGTCAGCCAGGCCAGACCTTAGGCTCATTAAGTCCTGCTAGTGGGAAGTGTTATAGTATTTGCTGGAACGGCAGCTAGGTGGCATAGTTGATAGAGTGTGCCAGGTCTGGAGTCAAGAAGACCCACGTTCAAATTTGACCTTGGAAACTTACTAGCTGTGTGACCCTGGGCAAGTCACTTCACTCAGGTCGTCTCAGTTGCCTCATTTATAAAACGAGCTGGAGAAGGAAATAGCAAACCACTCAAGTATCTTTGCTAAGAAAAGCCCAAATGGGATCACAAAGAGTCAGATGCGACTGAAATGCCTGAACAATAACAATTTGCTGGAAGATACTTCAAATTGTGATACTGACTGCAGACCCAGAAGATCCCAACTTCTTGAACTCTCAAGGCTGCTTCCAAAGCTGAAAGCATCTGTTTCACAATCACTGTTCAGTCACCTATGCTCAGAAAAAAGGCTTGGGGTCATCTACAAAAGACTTATACATTCTATAATGTGCTCACAACTGCCACATTGGATAGAGTGGGGGAAGGTGTCAGATGAAATCTCAAAAAGATAGTTTTACATGCAACTCACTCTAAAGAAAAAAGAGTGAGGAAGGTTTCTTCTTTTTAAATTGATGCATACCCTATGATACTGATGCTATAGTATATAGAGAGTAGAGAATTAAAGAGTATTAATGCTAAGGGACAATCCAGTGTTTGCTGCGTCATTCAAAAATGCCAATCTATTCAACAATGAGCCGCTTATATACCCTGAAATTGCCAGAGGAGTCCTACTCATGCTACATGAGATGGCCCCTTCAGATCCATTACCATACCTGCTCCATGGCTGTGTTCACCAATCCAATCTCCACCACAGTTGATTGTAAAATCTTACCTACCAGATTGGCTTAAATGATTGAAGGGGAAAGTGACAAATGTGGGAGGGGATGTGGAAAAACTGGGACACTCATTCATTGTTGGTGGAATTGTGAACTGATCCAACTGTTTTGGAGAGCAATCAGGAATTATGCCCAAAGAATTATTAAACTCCTGTACCTTTTAACCCAGCAAGACCACTACAAGGTCTATTTCCAAAGATGATTAGGGAAAAAGGAAAAGAACCTATATATACTAAAATGTTTATAGCAGCTCTCTTTGTGGTCACAAAGAACTGGAAGTTTCAGGGATGCCTATCAATTGTGGAATGACTGACCAAGTGGTTGTATATGATAGTGATGGAATACTACTGTGCTATGAGAAATGATGAGCTCAATGATCTTAGGAAAAAATGGAAAGACTTGAATGAAATAATGAAGAGCAAAATGAGTAGAACCAAGAGAACACGGTATCCAGTAACAGCAATACTGTTTTAAGAATGACTGAGTGAATAAGTTATTTTGACTATTATAAATACCCATATTCAGAGAAAGAACTGATAAATAGAACTACGCATAGAATAATTTTACATACATATGTTTATATGTGTGTATATACATACATATACAATATGCATATATATATACATATATATACACATACACAGAGATTTGTGTCTAATGGTAGCCATCTATAGGGTGGGGTAGGGCTAAGGGTAGGAAAAAAAAAGAAGAAAAAAGAAATTTACATGATAATTTTGTTGTATATTTGAAAGGAATAGGAAGTTATGCTTAGTAGATTTGTAGTTTATGTACAGTCATCTTTTTATTGTACTATGTTATGCAAATGCTTGTTTTATTCCGTAACTATGTACTGGTATAATTGTAAAAGAAAGAAAAAATGAAAAAATCTTATGGAGAAGATCAAACAAACTTATTTTTTAAAATTGTATTGTCTTTAGCTTCTCTGTCTCTCTACTTGGCAAGTCTTTTAAGTGTTGGCTGACTAAGCCTTTTTTGGTTTCTGCAATTAACATCAATTATACTTCCATGTGAAATTATTATAATCTGTGCCTATGTCCTTTCTTCCACCCATTAACCATTTTTAAAAATCACCTTACTTAAACAGGTCAAGGTTGAGGTCCTTCAACTGCATACCATTATCGTTTCATTTTCTTCTCACTTTGTACTAATCTTTTCTTAATCATTGTATACCATTGTGAATATATGTATATATGTGTACATATAGATATGTATGTGTGTGATTCTCCCCCTCCCCCACTGTATGACTGTGCACAGACCACTGATTCCCGAATGATTCCCACATCATAGCTATTTTCTTTCTGCTAAGTTCAAATCACACTTTTTTTTTTGTGATGTTGTTCAACGTTCATCATGCTCAGTACAACTGATTGGGGGAATAGTGGGAGCATGGTATAGTGAACACACTACCGAATTTGGAATCAGGAAGACTAGCCATGTGATTCTGGATAAATCATTTAACCTATCTCAAGTCTCAGTTTCCTAATCTGTAAAATGGAGATAATAATAGTATCTTCCTGATAGGGTTGTTATGAGGACCAAACAAGTTAATACATCTAAAGTGTCTTACAAACCTTGAATCGTTATATAAATGTTGTATTATTTTCCCCTCAAAGTATTCTTGACACTTAGGCATGAGGCTATTCTCATTTCTTATTCCCATTTATTCTCATTCTTCTCATAGACTCCTAAGCTCCCAATATATTTCTTACCATCCTTGTAGATTCCCAATTTTCCATTAAAATCACTGAGAATCAAAGTACATGTTGATTTAATTTCAAGGGTCTTATTGAATTTCTTTGCAGAATTTATCAACCTCTCAATCCTTTAATATGTTAGTGAATAAGATGCAATAATTTTCATTGCCATCTTTTTGTGGATACTTATCATGAGCACCGCAATGTGAGATGACCAAATGATCCATGCAAATGATACTTCATATTGCCTTTGGACACACAATAAAATCAATTCCTCCAATTCCTTTCTTGTCTTCTCCAAGGACTGAAAATGTGAAACATCTTTCCATTTATCTATAACTTCTTTATTCTACTTTGATGTATAGTGGGAATGTGAAGAGGGATATGATTTCCTTCTACTAGCATGTCCATTCACTGGGCACTAGACAAGAATCTCCCATTTACAGTACTTGTAGCCAAATTAAAGTTTATAGATAGTCTAAAAACTGTGATTTTTAGTATCCTCTCTTCCTTTTTTCCATCACTCTCCCTCACTGACTGCACAAATGGAAGAGGGTCACCCAGGACTGATGGCCATTTTACATTTCCCTTTGTTTCCTGGGTTGCCATGGCCAAAGAATTTATCAACAAATGGCCAGTCTACTGATGAACTTAGCTCTACTATCTAGGCTAGCGCTCAGAAGACTAGGTCTATTGTCAGTATTGTGCTAACCAACTTCCCACCATGGTAGACCTTGCCAGAGCTTAGACTATACAGATATAACCTTCAAGAACCCAAGGTGAAATATAGTACCACATAAAGCCATCAGAGGAGGACTTTGTGGATATTTTTTTGTAAGCCTTAAAGTATTATAAAAATCTCAGCTATTATTTCCTGATTCTAAGACCAGTGTTCATCACTACTTCATATTGTCTTACCGAAGTTATGGGAATAGATATTATCACCATACTAAAAAAATATGCAGGGGAAAGAAAGATAATCTAAGAACCCTGGGGGATATTCACACTTAGTGAAAACACAAAGGTAAAGGAACCATCAAAGGTGATAGAGAAGAGAGGCAGGAAGAGAACCAGGAGACAGAGGTGTTGTAGAAGTTACAGAGGGACGATGTATCAAGAATGGGGTGGTTGACAACATATCATAATTTTCAGTTTATTTGTTTCCAAATTCACAGAAGTTGCTGCTCTACTATGAAAGACTTAAAAAAATTCCTGAACTGTGTTTAAGGTTGCTAGAAATTTAACCTCCAAATAAGGTGTTACTGTACAGAGATGGTTCAAGTGTAAATAACTCATTTGATATGACCTGCCTTCAAAGAAACTGCTTTTAAATGGCCCAACCTAACATTTTTTGGAATGTTCTTTTCTGAGCTACTGATATAGAAAAACTTCCTGGCAGGTGTGCAGTAGCATATTATATACCTACCATACTGATTTCCCACATCACATTCACAAAGATATCTAACTACGTCTCATAGATGTAAATGTCTCATTTAATTGCTTCACAACTGAAACCTCTAGTGAGGTACAGAATAAGTTTGAAAATGCATTCTATATTCTAAAACATAATTAAGAATACCTAATGAGACTTCTTCTCATAGACTTTAATTTGTGTACTGGCATACTGTAGGTGACTTTCAGATTTAAGAAGACATGAAGCTTCCTGACAGCAGTGTAAAATCCTGAATACCTTTTTGTACTCTTCCTCATGCAACTCAATAATTTTCATCCAGTAAACATTTATTAAGCACCACTGTGACAGGCCCTGGGAATAATAAATTTAAAAAAAAAAACAACCCCAGAGTACTTCCTAGCAGAAGCCATATTACTATAAGGAAGGGAAGATATAGAAATAACTATGATTCAAGTTAGAATGAATCAAATATAAAATTCTCTGTTATGTATTCAAAGCCCTTCAAAACTTCTTCCACCTCCACACCTTTCCAATCTTGTTACATGCTATTCACCCCCACATACTCTGCAATCCAGTGACACTAACTAGCCTCTTTCCTGTTCCAAAAGCATGCCACTCCATTTTCCCACTGTTCATTTTCACTGGATCTCTCCTATGTCTGGAATTCTCTCCTTCCTCAACTTTCTGGTTTCTTTCAAGTCCCAGCTAAAATTCTACCTTCTTCAGGAAGCCTGTCCCAATGTCCCTCAAAGCTACTGCCTTCCTTCTGTTGATGGCTTCCAATTTATCTTACATTTATCTTGTTTGCATATAGTTGTTTGTATGTTGTCTCCCCCTATTATATTGTGAATAGTAGGCAATTAATAAATTCTTTGCCCCCCCTTTCCATCTAAACTATTATATATTCATTTTAACACCCATATTTTAAAATTTTGAGTTCCAAATTCTCTCCCTCTAGTCCCTCTCTCACCCTTCAAAAATGCAAACAATATGGTATCAATTATACATGTGAATAATTAATAAAATCTTGTTGAGTTCGGACGATAGTTAAAAAAGCAGAGAGTCAAGAGAAGGGAAAGGAAGACTTAGGAGCAGCAATTAATCCAGTTTCACTGGAGCTATGGTATTAGAAAGAGAATGGGATGAGATAAGGCTGGAATGGCAAGTTGGAGGGTCTGCTGTTGTGAAAGTCCATGGATAACTAGTCTGTATTTTATTAGGTATGCTTCAGAAAGGGTTCAGCAATGAAAAAATGTGTAAAAATCCTGCTCATCCCAAAGCAGGCAGGCAGTCATCAAAATCCCATTAAGCATGTAATCACTGGTTTATGGCAGCTTTGCAAAAGAAGGAAACCATGAGGACTGAAATGTGTGATGATACCAAGCATGCAATAATGGTTTTCAGAAGTGTTAGAAGACAGTAGAATAACATGAATCTAGACAGGTATTTTGTAGATTTATATCACAAACTAGAAAAATAGACTGTTATTACCTTAGATTATTAGTTCCACTTAATGAATAAAAAAATTTAGACAAATGTCCTTATCAATTTGAATGCCATTTTTGTGCTTCCAACCTGTGTGACCTTAATCACTGAACTTCTCTGAGTCTGAATGTTTTCACTTATGTAATAAAGTGGTTAGACTAGATGACAGCTAGGTGGTACGGTAGATAGAGCACCCAGCCTGAAGTCAGGAAGACCTGAGTTCAAATCCAGCTTCACACACTTATTAGCTGGGTGACCTTGAGCAAGCCACTTAACCTCTGTTTGCCTAAGTTGCTTCATCTCTAAAATACAGACAACAATAGCACCTACCTTCCAGGGTTGTTGTGAGGATCAAATGAGACAGTAATTGTGAAGCACTCAGGACAGTGCCTGACACATAGTCAGGACTATATGAATGTCAGTTGCTATTATTATTATCTTTAAGGTCCCTTCCAGCTCTAAACCCTATGACACTATAGCAGAGTTAGGGTTTGTTAGTATCTTATGATATCCCCAAAAAGTCAATCCCAGGATAGTGGAGAGGGTCCTGATTAAAAAAAAATGAATCACCATGATAAGAAGGCTTTACTTGTATAAAATGAACACTGATAGCATAGAGAGTTACTTATTTATCCTTAAAGCCCAAATCTGAATAAGCCTCAGTGCTTGTAATTATCCCACCCTGCAGGTTTTTTATTTTTATTTTTTAATAAACATTATTAGGAACCATGATAAAGTACTCTGTGTATTCTCCGTAATGTTAGGCACTTATAAAATGCTAAAAATAGAAAGGTAAAACAAAAGGATTTTAACTGCTGCATTTCACATCTGCTGGCTGCCAATTCATATAAAAATTTTTTCCTTTGTCCATATTTTCTCAAAACTCTATTTTCTTTCCTAACACATTCTCCCTGTGAGATTTTAAACAAACTCACCCCAGCTATATGAGATTGGCCTCACATTACTATACACTTTGGATGCATACATTATTATACATGGTGCAGTAGGACAAGAAGAGGTTGAAAGAGATTTCCTTTCTCCCCTGTCCTAATGGAATCCCTTTCCTCAATGAAATAAATGCAATTCCCAGAAGTCTTCTTTTTGGCCACGAGCATAGTGCCTTAGGAGCTCAATACACATTTGCCAATTAGATGGAATCATTCAACAAAACCTGAGAGACACAGTTGGAAAGGGCAGAAAAGGGAAGGATGAGATGATAGAGAGAAAGAAGGAGGAAGAAAGAAAAGAGAGGAAGAAATATTGCTTATATCAAAGATAAAAATTTATTATTTAACAACCTATGGTGCTCCGTTTCTTTGCAGAGGTAGAAGGTTCTCAAATGTTGTACTCTGCACATATATTCATATTTTTTCAATGCATTGATTGGTTATGCTGATTTTTTCCTCTTTTGTCTCAAAATCATATATTTTTAATATATAAGTGTTTATCATATATATTTCTGGGAAGGGGAGGAAGATGGCTACTGGAGGAAATTATGGTGATATAAAAAAGACATCATCAATAAAACATATATATGAATATATGTATGTATATTCCTGAATATATGTATATATACATATATGTACACATATACATTTAAGAGAATGTGATGATGAAGACAAACCTTTAGTAATTCACATCAGAAGTATAGGAAGAATGTCACTATGTCAGAACCTCTCTCAAAATAGCTTACTTATAACCCCAACTAAATCTAAAAGTACTCTTAATTATGCTGTGCCAGCAAAACATCATTTTTATCCCAGTGAGCACTGATGCAGTCTGGCTTAAGTAGTATTTGCTTCAATTTTTCATATCAGATGCCATTTCATTTCAGCCAAAAAGTTGTACAATTTAAGAATTCTTAGGATGTTAAATCTTTGCCTCCCAGCTTAAGGGGGTGGGCGAGAACTGCTCATTTAAAAATGGTTGTCAGTGGTGGCTATGTGGGAAGGCTGGAAAAATGCAGAGAAATGAAGTTCTGGGACTTCTGGACTCTACTACTACACGAATAATTTAACAGTACAGTAATATTTCATTAATTCTAATTCCATGGGACCAGAAAGAGAAAAAAACAATAACAACTCATTGGTTTTGAATTATCCAACTTCAGATTAGTCAATTCTCTTATTAAAGAGCAACAGGAAATTCTATTGGTTGGGGAATAACAAATTTTATATTACGCCCTATTTTGAATTCACTATATTAAAAAACAAGATTACTAGAACAGCCAAGATTCCACAACTAAAGAGTTTTCATCAATAGTTACGGTAATATACTATCCTTAGTCCAATCAGTTTCCTTTTTTTTTATTACTTCAATACTTGAAGAATCTATATTTTAAATTCCAAGAGGTACTATCTCCCCAACACAGATTGCAAACGTTGTCAGAACTTATTATGGTCGTTGAAAAATTCATCACACCTCTGGTCATCCTAATAATAAGCCTCTCTGCTTTAAGTAATAATGAACAGGACCAATTAAAAGATATGTGAAAATGCCTATTGAAATGATGCAAAGTCCAAAAAGACAGACCCAAAAGAATGCTGGACATTATATGATTATTATAAATGAAGATAACTTCTTAAAAAAAGAACGAAATTCTAGCCAAAAACAATATGCAACATTGGTACTAACTAATAAAACATGTATTTGTCCTTTATTCTACTAAATTGTATGGCTGAACTTAATCACAATCATTCTAACATGTCATTTTGTTTAACTTTTGGTGGAGTGGGGAGGATTGTATATTATGCAGGATTCAGTTCTGAGTATGTATCAATTCTAGATGATTTGTCGAAACAAAATATGGTAATAGAAAAAAATGAAATGAGAGGTTTTAACTAAATCATTTTCAAGGTCTCTTCAAAGCCTAAATATCTTTGATTCTAAAAATTGTAAAAGACATTGATGACAACTTAAAGTACTAGATATCCCAAGAGGATCTGCATTTTATCAGGAATAAATGCCTTAAGACAACTGATTGAATTGACACATTCACAGGCAAGAGTTGACTTTTTGTGTGTGTTAGAGACCCTCTTTGGGGATCTAGAAACCTGTGGACTCCTTATAATAATGTTTTTAGATGTATAAAATAAAATACATATAATTACAAAGGAAACAAATTATATTTGAATAAAGATGTAATTTTTTTTTCCACCCACAGATCGCCTGAAAACTATTTATGGTTTCTAAAGGGAGCCAAATCCCAGGTTAAGAATCCTTGTCCTAGGCAGAATTTCAGACTTTAGTAAGGAAGTAGGGAAGATATTTTAGGAAAAAAAGGACCACTTGTTATGCTTTTGAAATGATATACTCTTGGAGTGGAGAAGTTACAACAAAGAATACAAGGTTCAGCTAACATTTTCTGCTTAGTTTCAAAGGCTCCGATAGCAGAAAAATAGAGATTGGCTATAAAATATTTCTGCCTGGGTATATCCTAACAATTTAAAAAAATTCAACATGACTAAAACATCCTCTTCCCTTGAGATCTGGCCCTATCAACTTTTTTATTTTTCTTGCTAGCACCATCACCTTCTTTGTCACCTAGACTCTTCTCCCTACCTTACCCATTCATCCAGTTTTCAAATACCATTGAATGACTTTTATGGTTTCCTTCTCATCTTCCTCCTCCTCTTTACTCATATTGTCACCATCATAGTGTATTGGTAAGCAAAATGGCCTTTGTTTTGTTTGAGTAATTCAGTGTATTTCATTGAGCCTTACTAGGTGCTAAGTCCCAGACCCAAACCCCTATCAGGTGTAAATCCTATATGGGTGTGGATTGGCAACTAAGGTGGGGCCCAAGGTGAGACTAACTCCAGGGAGGGCCTAGTTTACATGTCTGGGACAGCAGAGGCTCTTAGACCACCTGGGTTTAAGTCACCTCTTTGTGGGGATTTTAGGTCACGTGGGTGAGTCGCATGTGTGACTCACCCCTGAGGCTGAAAAAGATATAAAACCAGGGCTTGGCCTTCTCTTCCTTGGAGCTCTTTGCCGTAGCAGTGGTGGCGCGTGACTCTGGGCCAGCCCTTGTTCTGAGCTCCCAGGCTGAACCTAGATGTTGGTAACTACGAATTGTATTGGGTCTGTCTGTTGATGTTCGTAATTTGTTTGTAATTTGCTCTGAAGTTCAGGGTGCTGGCTTTTCCCCCTGAACTAAGTGAATGATATTTGTATGCTGAATTAAAGTAAGCTTGCCAACCCCTTAATCTTCCTTATTAAGGCAGATCAAAACAACTTGTGCTTTGGCGGGTGCTAGCAGCTTTCTGGGTGCTGGTTGTTGGTGGATCTTGTACCCCCACAGAAGCTGCTAGCCAGATTGTAGAAACACACAGTTTAGGTTGTCAATACCTCTTGCTTGGACAATTGTAACAGACACCTAAGAGATCTTCTTTCCTTCAGTTTATCCTTTTTCTAAGCCATCCTTCACAATATGTTCTGAGCAATTTTCTTAATGTACAGATCTCATCTCTTTGTACACATAATAAGAAAAACTTACATGGCTCTTCATTGCCTATTGAATAAAATAAAAATCCTTAGCTTGGTATTCAAAGCTCTCCACAATCTAGTGCCAACCTACCTTCCCAAACATCTCATATTTCTCTCATATATTTTATATTTTAGTCAAACTGGACTATTTTTGATACCCTCACCCCAATTTTATCCTTTTTTCTGTCATTGTAAATTTGGACATAGTGTCTCCATGACAAGAAGAGGCTCCTCCAACATTATTGCTTATTAAAATCCTTTTCTTTCAAAGTACATGCCACATCATGTACTTTGAAACCTTCTCTGGATATACTTCCCCTCTCTCTGTAACCTCCAGATTAAAGTGATTCTTCCTTAGAAGAATCTCTTATATTACTGACTTCTATTCACTTTAATGCTAACTTTGATTATCATTTGCATATGATCTCATCTTTCCTCAAGCATACAAATTTCACTGAGAGTAAGGATTATACCATTTTTTATCTTTATATCTCCAAAATCTAGCAAAATGCTTTTCAAAAGAAAGAAATTACCTTTCAGAACTACAAGAGAAGGGTTTATGACCAAACAAAGGATAGGATCACAGAAGATAAAATAGGTAATTTTGATTAAATGAAATGTAATGACAAAAAGGGACCACTGTTAGAGAAACCCATGAAGACTTATATGAACAAAGAAGAATTAAGATAACAATGTATATAATAACAATATTGGGAAAAATAATAATTTTGAAAGACTTAAGAACTATGATCAATTCAATGACCAATAGGACTGATGATGAAGAATGTTACCCACTTCCTGACAAAGAAGTAATAGAATAAATGGACAGAATGAGACACATGTTTTTGGACACAGCTAATATGGGATTAATTTTTTGCTTGACTATGCAATTTGTTACAAGGGTTCCTTCCTCCCAGCCACCAAGTGGGAAAAAGGAAAAATAAATCTTCATTAATTAAAAAAATTAGTTTAATCAAAATAATGCATATATTATGTGATTAATAAATATTTGTTGATTTGAAGGGAAAAAGAACAGATCAGAAAAGAAAAAGAAATATACAAGCATTTTTCTACTCTAGTAATTTTAAAACTCAGGAGAGAAAGCAAACTACTCACTATTCATGGTTTGGTTTTGTTTTTTTAACAAATAGGTGGCAATACTCTTTTAAATAAATCTAAAGGAGGCCTATAGATCATTTTAAGAGGAGAAACATTACTTCACAGGGTTGAGTTGAGAAATGAGAATGTAAAATGGAAAGCACAACATACATCTGAGTCATCAAACAATGAATTGGAACGACTTCATGTCACCAATGTCATGTCAGTAGACTGATTCTGATGAAATCTGTCCAATTTTTCCTCTAGAATATGACGAAAAAATGTAGGAAAGAAGCTGGGTTTCAACATAGGATTCAACATAAAGACTAAACCTACAAAAAGTCAAAGGAGGTAAGAGATGACTGTCCAGACAAAAGGTCAACCATTCACCAATGTAAAAGATATTGTGGGCAGAAGGGAATTGCCTTACTCAGGAAGACATTACAAACTCAGCTCTTGTACTTAAGAAGTAGCAGCCTTGGTACTCACTCCTCATCAGTACCCTCTGATTGGAGGGTGGAGCAAGGAACTCCTCAACTTCCATTTAAAGAGGGGGGGGAACAGGAAAGATATCTCCTCATTTCTTACTTATGTATAGTCATTTTGGACCACTTTGACTTCTCTACCATGCTCCTGCCCAGCATACCCCTCCTCCTCCCCCTCCGCTTCCTGCCCTTTCCAGCATCCTTTTGTATGTTATCTTCCTCCATTACACTGTAAGCTCCATCTTTATCTTTCATATTTGTATCCCCATTGCTTAGTACAGTGCCTGGTAAATTTGTTGTTATTGTTCAATCATGTCCAATTCTTCATGACCCCATTTGGGGCTTTCTTGGCAAACATACTAGTTTGTCATTTCCTTTTTCAGCTCTTTTTTACAGATGAGGAAACTGAGGCAAACAGGACTAAGTGATTTGTCCATGGTCACACAGCTAGTGAGTGTGGTCAGACTGTCTTTCTTTCTTTTCCTCCATTCCTTTCTTCATCTGAGACTAGCCCAAGGGAGACAAGAATGGAGATGCCCGAGTGATGTTAATAGTCTCAATTTTTTTTTCAATGAATATGAGGCAAAGGCCTAAGCTGAGAGGAGTAGGAGAGGTCATGGAAGGCTTGAAAGAGCAGGTATGGAGAATGGATTCTGTGACCCACAACCACATCACCATTCTTACTGTAACTGAAACCAAATATATAAAGAAGTTACAAATTCTTCTCAGAGAAGAAAAGAGTTGGCAGGGAAGACCTCTTGGAGGAAGTAGCATTTGAAGCGAACCTTGAAGGAAGGGTGGGAATTAAATTTCATTTGGGGTATTTTTTCCTCAGTCCCTATTTTCACATTCCTCCTCCTCTTCCTCCCTCTCTTCTTCTATCTGGATTTTGCCAGAGAGTAGAAATGTTGTGAGGTTTTTTTTTGCATGGCAAATTACAAAGAGATGTCTGCTGCTTTTCTAGTTGACATCCTTTCAAATGGCACCCCTCATGCAACAACAGGTTTGCACTTGTTTCTCTCTGCATAAGCTTTTAAAATCAGAGAGACAAAGCCCAAAGGAAACCACTACATCTGCATGGTCAACTGTGTGGAGAATATTAGTGTATTCTTTTAGCCAGGACCGCGGCTCAATTGCAGGGCAACCCTGAATGCAGAATAAGTATATAATTGAAGAGCAGTTTAACATCCCTCATTAACCCTGAGAAAGCTGAGTCTTCATAATGGATAGAGCTAGAAACTTTTTTTTAAAAGAAAGCCAAGGGAAAAAGCTAACAAGGGAGGTTTCTATGCAATAAGCATGGAAAGCATGGAAAGAGAGAAATCTGTAAATTTGATTAAAGTCTGTTTGAATATATTTCTACTATATCTTCTTAACTCACCTTCTGTTCCGCGTTATCGAGATGGAGTTTTCAGATGTTCCATGTACAAAAAAATATTCAAATGCATACTGTGCAAGTATAAGTACATGTGTATGTGTGTGTGTGTTAGAAAATTCCATGCCAGTAAAAACCATGCTGGTATATATAGGACTTGCTATATGAACAGGACCAGACTCTTTCAGGCCACGTATTACAGTGCACTGAAGGCTGGATTAGAAATCAAGAGAAATATGTTTAGTCTTTCTGCCACTAATCATTGGAAGTCATTTAACCTGAATTTCTTCCTCTTTAAGATAAACTGGTTGGACAAGAGGACTTCTGAGTTCCTTTCCAGCTCTCACATTCTGTGATTCTATAATTGTCATCATCATAATAGCCTACATTAGCAAGCTACATTTAACAATTTACATCATAAAAAGGAGGTAGAAGAGCTTCTTTCCTATGAAGCATCTGAAAACTAAATGAGTTAGAGAAAGCAGTGGCAGAGGCAGGCAGGAGAGACAAGGATAGGAAATAATTTTTCCTCCTCATTTTCTCGCTATCTTGTGCTTGGATTGACTAAATGTTAGTAAAATTGGCTGGACTTGGCATGAAAAGGAAAGAATATCCTTTTCTTTTTCAGGAGTTTGTACACCATGTCCTGTAAAGGATTCTCCTAAATCAATGTTTCTGATTTCAGGCTGAAGTGAGGTTGTTATAATTTAAGGGCAGGATCTGTAGCTTCATTAATGTGCATATTCCCCCCCATAGATGCCAAAAGAAACTATTTTACTCTTTATCATCTTTTAAGAACCAAAGACAACTTAAAAAATAGTAGCTCAAGTGGGGAATTTCAGCATAAACCAGAAGGCCAGCAAAAGAGCCTTTGCTGCTAGAATATTCTACCACTCCCTCTATTCTTATAAAAATAGGATTTGAGAAATAACATGGCTATGACATACTATCAGTGAAGAACATTTTTTGACCTTTCTATCTTACTAGAAGAAATCAGCATGGCTCTTAGTGAATAGAGAACCAACATCAGACTAAAGTTAGGTAATTAATGATCAGCAAATTACACCATTGGCAACCCAGCAGGCTGTTTTTAAATAGTGATTGCTACCTTCCTTAGGAGATATACCTCAAAATACTTAAAGAACCTATCATTCAATCATTGTGTGGGTACCACGACTACCAGCACAAATTAAAATTCCTTTAAGACTCAGTAGGTGGTATTTGAGAATTGCTATGGCGGAAAAATTTTAGAAGCAGCAAGGTGATCCGGTGGATAGAATGATGGACCTGGAGTCAAGAAGACCCCAATTCAAACCAGCCTCAGACAAATTGCTAGCTGTGTGACCCTGGCTAAGTTCTGCAACTGTAGAATAGCAGCACCTACCCTCAAAGGATTGTTGCAAGGAGCAAATAAGATAATTTTTGTAAAAGCAGTTAGCACAGTGCCTGGCACATAGCAGCTGCTATATGAAGCCTTATTCCCTTTCTTTTCCTTCCCTTTCCTTCCCTTCATCACCCTACAGCCCTATAACGATGACGAACCTCTCTAAATTTGGCTAGTCTGGTGCTTGGACAACCTACAATCTGACAGTAGGCCAGGAATCTGTGCTTTGGGAACAACGGTCTTTGCTGCCCCTAGTGAAATGATCAATTGTCCTTGTACTTAATTCTTTTTCTTTAAGCCTGTGCCAAGTCCTCATTGAAAGAAGCAATCATTAGTTAATGTAGTGGTTGTTAGATAACATTTTCATTGTGTCGGTAGCAATGTCTTGGACTCACAAGCAAAATTTTAAGTCCATATGCAATTTCTTGTGATTTGGTTCATATACCTGAAATAATATCCTTGTACAAAGTATGGAAAGTATGGATTTTACTACAGCTTAGTCACTAGCTACAGAATCAGGATAGTAGGGAAAAGCCATGTGGAAAAACCATGGCTTAAAGCTCAACATTCCTGTCTGGAGTTTTGAGTATTCACTGACGGAATGTTTGCTTTCTCCAACTAGTAAGGTTTGGAAGAAAGCTGTGAAAGAACAAAGGGTAGTCAGCTTGGACAACATGCTTAATCTTAGTTTGTGTATCTCTAAAACAGAGGTGTTAATAATATTTTCATGGCTTACATTATACAGCTGGGTGAAGAAAAAACTTTATAAAAGGTAAATAATTGGAGGCATCGTGGCATCATGGGCGGCAAGCTCAGGAAGGCCAGGGCTCAAGTCCTCCCCTCTGACAAACACTGGCTACACAACCCTGAGAAATTCACTAAACCTCTCACTACTTCCAGAAAACTCTTTAAGACCCTAAGGCTCAGGGCATTTGCTAATCTGCACTTGTTGAAGGAATTTCCTAATTCAGAGTTAAACTTGTATAAAATTTGTTTAAAAATTCATACAAGTGTGATTCATTATGTTATTACTGTTATTATCTCATAACCCAACAAATTCATCTGAAGACCACACCTTAAGCAAAAGCTGGTAAGACCACATCATGAGTAAAAAGTAATAACTGGGCCCACATACAAAACCTGAAATGATTTGCTGTTGCCATGCCAAAGCGGATTACCCTAGTTACTCTTCCTCCTTTCTTCCCTTCCTTCCTCCCTTCCTTCTTTTGTTTTTTTTCTTTCTTTCAGCAGCTGTGGGGAACAGGGGATAGAGCACTAGGCCTCACGTCGGGACCACTTGAATTCAAACTCAGCTTCAGACGTTTCCTTAATAGCTGTTTTCCCAGGTAAATCCCTTAACTACTGTCTGTCTCATCTGTAAAAGGGGGATAATAATAGCACCTACCTCACAAGATTGTTGTGAATATCAAATGAGATATTTGTAAAGTGCTAAGCACAGTGCCTGGAACATAGTAGGCTCTTAATAAATGCTTGTTCCATTCTCCTTCCCTACTCTCCATCATCAATACCTTTGAACAAGTATTGTACATCTGATAGACTACACGCACTAAATATGCTCTTTTAAAAGCTGAAAGTGCTAACATATCATAGATCTATGTCTTCAAAAGCATATGCTTGGGAATGGATGAATTTAATCAAAGGGTCAGTCAGACACAGATTTTTCAGAAGAGCTGTAGAATTTTTTATGAATTGATGAGATCTTTCATCTAGAACTATGAAAAGCAGTGATAAGGAAGAAAATGATGGAACTGTCTACATCAGTAGGCACGGGATCAGTGGACAGCAGGATTCTACACCAAAAACTTGATTATGATGGGAAGCAAAGAGGAAAATATTTAAACTCAGACATTAGTGAGCCACCATGACTAACCACAGCAACAGCCAAACTAATTCTAAATTGTTAGACTGTGCTTTAATCTCTCCTATATCACACATTTCAAAGAATTGCTAGAACAAGCTCCAGAAGAGAAAGATTTTAAGATGTTAGTCATCTTAAATGTTGGGTAAATATTTGTCTCACTTTCCATCCTGAATCCAGAATCATTAATTAAAGCAATTGGTCTAAGGGAGGAAAAACCACAGGGACCAACATAGCTAAGCACCAGGGGGGCTTGGGACATGGTGGTGAAACAAATTTAAAAGCCATACATTTTAATACTGGTAGGTCAGGCAGATTTATCTATGAGCTTCGAAGTGAAACAGAATTATAATGTAGAGGAAGTGATATCCATTCAGAGGGAGCTCCCTCAGTTTTTTACCTCCACTCCAAGTAGTATCACCACCCATCCTCTCTTCCTTCCTAGTGGTCTCAAAAAAAGTATCCCTATACCTCTTTAAGGCCAAGCCCTCACCTGTGCCTTTGATCCTGTTCTCTCCTTCCTCTTCCATGTCTTTGCTTAGCAGCATTTCTTTTCTCTCATTCATCCAAGATCCTTTCCAAATTTAAATCCTATGATCTACAATATTGTCTTTTCCACTGGCCCCTTCCCATCTGTCTATAAACAAGCATAGATTTTCACAATCCTAAAAAGTATTCTGCTGATTCTTCTATCCCCTCTACCTCCCATTGTATTCTTTTCTTCTTTTTTACAGGGAAGTTTTGCTATCTACAACTCTAATCAACGCAATGACTAATCATGGTTCTAGAGGATTACAAGGTGATGGACTAATATGCAAAATGAGATGTACCTTTTTGAACATGGCCAATATGGGGATTTGTTTTGTTTGACCATGGTTTTGTTACAAGGGTTTCCTTTTTCTTTTTTTCATGTAGGGGAACGGTGGGAGGAAAAAAATAAATATTTGATCATTGAAAAGAATGAAATGTATTCTTTTTAAATGTCTATACCTGATACTATCATTTTCTTACCATTTACTCTGTCCTTCCCACTTTCAATTAGGCTTTTATCCTTATCACTTTACTCATTTGCTCTCAGAGGTCACAGAGGACTTCATAATCATCAAATTAAGTGGCCTCATATTCAGTCTTTACTCTCTTTGACTTTTTTGAAACATTTGACACTACTGATATTTGTCCATTCCACCATTTCCAAACATTTTCTCCTCCTTTTTCATTAAAAATATAAAATTGTCCAACTAATTTTTCACTCACTCCTCGTCCTCATTTTGATCCTTAAAGTAAGTGTTGGGTTTTGGCTCTCTCTTTTTCTCTCTATGCTCTTGCCCTCACCAAGATACTCTCATAACTTATTTATCCCTTCTATTCAGATTTCATCATTCATTCGCTAAATAGTAGTCCAGTCAAGAAGCGATAAAGAGTTGTGGCTGTATGAGTAGACAGAAAGGGGATGATCTGAAGGGAGAAACAGACAAGATTCAGCAGTGGATTAGATATATGGGATGAGGGAGACTCAGTAGTTGAAAATGATACTGAGCTTGTGAGCCTGGGTGATTGGGAGGATGGAGATGCCCTTGATGGAAAATAGGAAAGTCTGGAGGGGGAGGCATGGTGAGTGGGAGAGATGATGAGTTCTGTTTTAGATATATTGAGTTCAAGACGCCCACAGGACATCCAGTCTGAGAAGTCCAAGAGAAAGTTGGAAATTTATGACTGTAATTCAGCAAACAGGTTAGGGTTAGATAGTGAGCTGGGAACCCTCTTCATAGAGATACTAACTAAATTCACGGGATCTGATATTACCAACTAAGAGGGTATAAAGTGAAAAGAAAAGGGAACCAAGCCCAAGGACTTTGGGAATACCCCAGGTTAGTGGGTGTGACATAGATAGAGCAGCCAAAAAGAAGACTGGGGAGTGGAAGGACTAACAAGAAGAGAACCATACGAGAACAGTATCATACAGCCTAGAGTGAAGAGAGTGTCCAAAGGAAGAGAAAGGATTACTCATGTTATCAAACGCTACATGAAAAGTCTATGAGAATCCTCATTTTAAAAGACCGTTAAATTTGGCCGGTTTAGAAGAGGAGGAAGTAGAAGCTGTTTTCTCAAGTTTTTTAGCCATGAAGGGGAAGAGAAATATAGAACAATAGCTAGCAGGGATGGTTGGATCAAGTATGTTTTTAAAGGGGGAAAGGGGAAGAGAATATATATTTCTATAGCAACTGCTATGAGCCAGGTACTGTGCTAAGCACTTTACAGATCCTATCTGTTTGATCCTCACAAGGACCCTGAAAAGTAGGTGCTATTATTATCCCCATTTTATAATTGAAGAAATTGAGGCATGGAATGATTAAGTAGCTTGCCCAGAGCTATTAAGTATCTGAGGCCAGGTTTGAACTTAGGTCTTCCTAAGTGCTCTAGCCACTATGCTTCCTAGTACCTCGATGCCGATAGGGATGAGGGAAGACATGGACATATTTGTAGGCATCAGAGAAAGAGACAGTAGAAAGGGAGAAATTGAAACTAGAAGAGAGAGTGGAGATAATACTGGGGGTAATCTGCAGGATACATCAGGAGAGAAAGAAATCAAGGGCACATATAGAAGTGCTGGCTTTGGCAAGAGAAGAGCCATTACTTCATCTGAGACTAGCATAAAGGAGGAAAGAATGGAGATATCTGAGGCATGTGAATAATCTCAATTTTTTTTCAATGAATATGAGGCAAAATCCTAAGGTGAGTGAATAGGGGTAGGGGCAGTTATGGAAGGCTTGAAAGAGCAGGTACAGAGAGTAGGATAGCAAATCCATTCAGGAGGAATAGAATGATTGCCTTGCTTCTGTGTGGCCCCAGTTGATATTAGATAATGGAAAGTTTTGGTGGCACCAGTCAGGATAGTTTCATGATTTCCTCTAGCTCTGTTCAGCAGCATGTGAATAGGAGTAGAAGTGGATGGTGGGACAATCCAGGGTTTGGGGTTTGCAAAGGTGTGATCTGCTATTAGACAAAGGTGCAAGGGTGGAAATAGTATGGAGTTGGGATGGGGAAAGGAAGGAGAAGAAAAAAGAACTGAGGTGTGGAGGGAATGGAGGACACAGTGATAATGAAGAAAAGGACTGGGGGTCGCAAAATTTAGGGAAATGTGGAATGATAAAAGACTATGATCAGATAAAGGAATTTTGGAGTTCAAGAACATGGAACATTTGCAGTTGACACCAAGAGCAAGGATTTGACTATCTGTGGAAAGCTGAGGCAAAGAGGAAAAGAAGGTCACTGGAATGGAGTAGACTGAGGAACTGGGAAGTTAGAATGCTTGAGGGGGTGTCAAAATGTATGCAGGAAGAGATGGGGAGGAGAGAAAAACTGTGAGCTAGGAGAATACAACCTGGGGGCTTGGAAGGGGAATGTCTATAGGTGATAACCACACAATCTGGCTTGGGTGATAAATTTGGATAACATGAATTTCAAAGATGATGTTGTTTAGTGAATTGGTCAAAAAAAGGTCTGGAAGTAGCGATTGATAAGCAATTCTAATGCTTTTCATAGGACTAGTGAGTTTAGAGGCATGAGAGAAAACGTAGGCAGTACTGAAAAGGGTAGTTGACAGAAGCAGTGTCATGGCAGGGCTGTGTCTCAGTGAAATTCAAAAGATGGGAAGAGTGAGAAAGAAAGGTATTTAAGATGAAAGGTTTCTTACTTTTAGAAGAGGAATTCCAAAGGGTACAGTGGACAGAGTGAGCGGATCTAAAGTGGAACATTGGGAAGAAGAAGAGGGTTGAGGTGGATATGACCTGAGAGAGTAGGACCTAGATGAAAATGGAGATTGCGGATTTGGGATTTCTAGTATGGGGTGAGTACACTATACTCACCCCAATGGCTAATCATTGGGCCATGAATCCAAGCTGAGTATCAGGAGTTGGAAAGAAAGTCTTTGCAGGCAGAATGAGCTTAGACAATTCAAGTCCTCCCTTGAGGTTTAACTTCATGGCAGATGGACATGGTATATCTCATAAGTCTTAAGGGTCACTTCCTCAGAGAAGGCAAAAGCAGGTGGAGGCATGAGAGCCCAACCAAAAGCCAAGGTGTCTTGCTTGTCCTAGGGAAGGCCTTGGAGCAAGAGGTCTTAAGCTTTAATAGCTTAAAACTGCATTAAGACTTCTGGGACACCTCATATTTAATTTTTCTCTCTTTCCTGGTTGTTATTATCGAACACACCAACAATACTATTTTTATATAATTTTTCCACCTCCTCCAAAAAGGAGATTTTTCTTCTTGGAAAAAAAACCATATTACATTTATTAATGTGCTATGGCTATTTTAGTATTAATAAAATGCTTTATAAATACAAAGTGCATGCCAAAAATTATGTAAATGCTTTACCTCATTTATCCTCACAGCAACTTTTTGAAGGAAATAGTATAAGCATTATCCTCATTTCGGAGATGAAAAGACTTGTGCCAGCTAATACATCTAGTAAATGGCCAAGCCTGGGACAGCACCATTCTCTCTCCTTTTCCTTCCTCAAGTGATATATGTAGAAGAGTCCCAGCCTCCTCAGAATTTACCATCATCTTATGAAAAACATTGAAAAGGAATGCCTTCTTTCTTTATTTGCCCATGCAGTTAATCTGTACAACTGGCATTGGTTTTAATGAATTTTACTTTTCTGTCATGTGTTCACTTAATTGCATTAATTGCTATGCTGTCAAATATGATGTTCTGATTTGAAATCTCTTATATAATATTTTTCCTCATGATAATCTGAAAGGAAAAATAGAACAAAACCCACCACTACCCCCCTCCACACACACCAGAAACAAAAATCTAATTAGTTCCTTTAAGCTATAATTTAGCAAAACTTGCTGCTGGATTTAGTGAGGAACCTTCTTCAAATTAGCCTGAGGAGTTCTCGGGCTACTGTGAGTCCTGATAACTCTAGCCCTTTGATTTAACATTATAGAAATCTAGCCTAAAATCGAAACTTGACAGCTTTAAATATCTAGAAGAGTTCTTTAAATTGTGACAATTTAATCTCTTAATCTCTCAACTATATCTAAAACACATTTTGCCTTAATGATGTGAACTTTTAACAAGGGTTCAGGTTATCCTAAAGAAGTCCTTTCCTGATTTGCTAAAAAGAAGAAACAGATGTCTACCATCTGGAATAGGGTACACTTTGTTAACATGTCTCTGATAATGAGCCATAAGAAAAACAAAGATGTTGTTAAAAGCTAAGAAATGCTGTTTTTAAACTTCATCCAAAAGCACAGCTCCATTTCAATGGCTTGGAAGGACAGGTAATCTAAACAGGTTAAGTTTATGGACTCATCTTTGGAGACTGAGGAGCCACTGGAGGTTATGAGAAGCTATGTATGCTTAACTTCTTATTTTCAGATTTATCTCTTCTCTAAGTGTCATTTTTTTATCTTTTATCTTAGCATGGTAAGCAGAATATACAACGCACTCAATTGAATTCTGTACTATGCTTAATTCAGTTCATTATTTATCCTAAAGAATATCTTTCAACCTATAAGAATATTCTTTTTGTGAATATAGTCTTTATTACATCTCTAATGACATGTTTCTCTTCCAATTCACAATTTTTGACTGATCTTTAGACAAGTGAAATAGGTTATCTTACATTCCATCCCCATGATTAAATGGTCTGGTAGACATGTTTTATCTTATAAGTAGTTTTATCTGCTAATTGTTTTGAGGGCTAAGGCTTAGAAAAGGTTCAGTGTCTATTTGCCTATAGCAGGTATACTTAACTTTTTTGTCTGTCATAGGTTCCTTCAGACTCAGTCCAGTGAAGTCTATGAACCCTTTCTCAAGATACAGTTTTTAAATGAATAATATCAAATACATAGGATTATAAGGAAACCAATTATATTGAAATACAACTACCAAAAAAATTTTTTTAACCAGTTCACGGACACTCCCCTCCCCCACAAGTGAGGTACCCATGGTACATAATATGAGGTACATAATTTCAGTTCTTAAAAATTTCATTTTTTAAAATTAGTTTATTCTTTCATTTTAATTCTCCCCCCCACCACCACAAACACATTATACTATAAGCTTCCTGAAAGCAAGATCTATTTTTGTCTTTCTTTGTATCCCCAGGGCTTAGCACAGTACCTGGCACATTGTAGGTGCTTAATAAATACTAGCTCACTAACAGACAGAAATGTTTTTAAACTCATGAACAGTTGAAGCATTTCCCTAATTTAAACCACCCTGCTCATGGCACTTTTAAAAACAATGAACATCTGATCACTGATGGTTCAGAAGAAAATGAGGCAGTATGGCGTGATGTACACAAAGCTGGTGTTGGAGTCAGGAAGACATTTGTTCAAACTCCATCTCTTGCAAAAATACTGGCTGTGTGACCATGGGCAAGGCATTAACCTTGCAGTGCTCTAGGCAACTTTCTGAGACTATAAGTTGCAGAGAAGGGGCTGATTGATAAGCTTGTTGGAAAAAAGTTCCTCACCATGAATTTCCTTCTGAATAAAATCACACATCCAGTAAAACACACTCATATGTATTCACACAAGTAAAGACCTAACAGAGCTGGAAAGGGCCTTAGGATAAACAATTCCACCAATTTTTATAGATTAGGAAACTGAGACCCAAAAAGATTAATGACCTGCCCTTGGTACTAATTAGTGGCAGTGCTAGAACTAAGTCCAAGGTCTTTCCTGGTTCCTATTCTAGTGTTCTTTTCACTGTATGCTGGAGTGTTATTCTGCTGGTGTAAAAAGGGGGTCTACCAAATATAAGATAGCCACGTTAGCAAACTGATAACACCTCCACTACTTTTCTTCTTCAGCTCCACAACCAAGTGAGATAAGAACTCTCCAGAGGTCAAGCGTATTACCCCTAATTTTCCATTTCATTCCGCTTTGATCCCTTCACATCCTGTCATTCATTTACTTATCCCCCTTTCAGTACAATCACATCTTAATTCTGGCCCCATATGTTCCCCTTGTCTTATTTCCACCTCCACAATCCTTCCACACTGGCACACAAGCCTGGAACAACCTCCCACCTGCTATATAACCTTCTGACTCTCCCTGCCCTCTTTTTAATATCTCAAAAAAGATGTACTTCTTTAAGCAAACCTATTCAGAAACCATCATTATGAGAAAAATGATCTCAAAGGGACAATGTATCATAAGAACATGTGATTTCCTCCTAAATTTTGACCCATTCTCATTTGTCTGGCAGACATTACAGATGCCTTGCATTTTTTTTAAGTTTTGCCAAAGGGGTACTGGGTTTTGAATTCCCATACTTCCTCATACTAGTTTTATGATTGTGGCCTATAACTTAACCACTAGAGGCTTCAGTTTCTTCCTCTGTAAAATGAAGGGAAGTAAACTAAATGATCTCTTAGGGCTATAAAGTTTGTGTTACTTTAATTCTTCCATTGAAATCCTGCTTATGCCTCATCATGGTAGGGCAGTCATCATGGGGTCTTGAAAGCTATGCCAGTGGAAGACAAACTTTGGCTGGCAAGCCCTACCAAGGAAGAAAGGCTTCAAACAGAGCAGAGCAATGGATGACTTGTCTACTGTCCACCGATCAGCCAGGTTCAATTCAGAAATGCTCATCATCAGAAGAGTGGTTTCAAAGTAATGACTTTTGGTGGGGGAGAGGGGGGGATAGGAGGGGAGTGTCATAGTAATTTATATAATTGTCTGTAAAGGTGTCAAAGTCTGTGTTGGGAGGGAACAGTACTCTCATTGAAAAAATTATAGATTTTTTAAAAATTCCTATATTTAGGCATTGTTGTATAGTAGAAGAAGTCTTGAAATTGGAACCAGAAGACCAGATTATCACACTTAGTAGCTGTATAACCATAGGCAAGCCACAACCTCTTTGAACCTCATTTTCCCTATCTATAAAATGAACTTCATAATATTGGCACTACCTACTGCATTAAGTTGTGTGGAAGTGTTTTGTAAACATATACACACATACATATATATATATATATACATGTGTGTATATATGTATATACACAAACACACACATATATAATTACATATATATATAATTACATATATAGCGAGAACTGTGTTATATTCCATATTATTTACTCTTAAATGGTATATGTAGTAATCAACCAATAATTGCTTGTTAGGTACCTACTATGTGCTAGGAACTATCCTAGGTGCTGTTGATAAAAAGATGAAATGAAATATTCCCTGCCCTTGAGGAATTTACATTGGATAAGAGGAGACAATAAATACAGATATAAATATATACAAAATAAAAGTTAATTTTGGGAGGGAGATAATAGCAGCTGGGGCTGAGGAGGATAGTCAGAGAAGGCCTCATGTGATGACATTTGAGCTGAACCTTGAAGGAACCTAGGGATTCTAAGAAGCAGAGGTAAGAAAAAATGTATTTCAGATAGAGGAGAGAGCCTGTACAAAGACAAAGAGAGTAGATGGAAGGTCCAGTGAGAGGAACAGTAAGAACACCAGGGTAGCTGTGCTGAAGAGGTTGCATATAAGGGGAATGAGACAAGATTTTCAAGTTGGAGCCAGACTGCCAAACAGGGGATTTTGTATTTGATCCTAGAGGTTATAGGGAGCCTTTGGAGTCTGCCAGACCTATGTTTTTGGATATCACTTGTGAAATTTTGTGGGGCAAAAATATCCAACTTGAATTGTTCAAATCAGAATAAAACATAATTAGAAAATGTTTAACAAAATAAATAAAAATACAGTACAACACAGATATTAAGTTGAGGTCTTCTAAGTCAATGTGTGCCCTGTCGGGGTGTTTCTATTTGTGACACCACTGGTGTGGAGGATGGACTGGAAAAGAGACAGACTGGAGACTGATTAGTATTCATCTGGACAAGGTACTGAACTAGGCAGATGACTGTGCGAGTGGAGAGAAGGGGCTGGATTCAAGAAATGTTGTGGAGGTTAAAATGAGCAAAACTGACTGATTTGATATATAGAATGAGGGAAAGTAAAAAGGCAAGGATGACTCCAGTGTCCCAAACTCTAGGCCAAAATTGCCATAATCTCCAACTTAAAACAATTAATTTATTGGGCATCCAATATATGCAGGGCACTATGCTGAACCCTGAAAGAAAGAAGACTCTAGTTCTGCTAAAGCATTTTACTTTATTTATAATGGCTATGTTTCTTTCCTTTGCATTCCCACATCCACCCCCCACCTGAACCATTAATTTTTTTTAACAACTAGACTCCCAAATGATAAAAAAAAAATCTTTTACAAAGTAGAACGTGAAATCTGAAAAGAAGAAATCAAATGCTATTTTGACTTTGACCTTGAAAAAGAAAATCTGAAGGTTGTTTTCAGTCTTTTCTTTTACAATTGCTATTCTATTAAGTTACAAAAAAAAAGATCTTTAAAAAAAATTACTATGTACTTCTTGATGTGTTTAGTGAGCATATGATAAGAGGTCCAAATCCAAGTGAAGTGAATTACCCAATACATGCTTTCAAAATGCAGAGTCCAGTATATGCCATTATACTATGATGCCTGCCAGTGCCCCAACAATAGAATATCCCCATTAACTTCCTAGCTATTATTAATAAGTTAAAGTCCTTATATTCAGTTTGTACTCTGGTTATCATTTATAAATATTGATAAGTAGATGAAAAACACAGCAGAAACATCCTGCATCTGAAAGAATGCTTCTATTTAGTCAGGTACCAATGCCTGCATGTTACAGCAGAAATTAAAACTCCATTGTGCTTTGACTATATTAAGAGAAAATATAAATTGTAGGACAATTTACATTAATTGAACCACATATACTCTAGAACCCGGATATTTTAAACATTTGCTTATTGAAAAAAGTCAGATACTGTAGAGTTGCACTTAACAGTTCCATAGGGATCATATCATAATGTAATCAACCCAAGCTTTCCTAACAATGTCAAAATCCATTATTCACAGCATGCCACTTGATCATAGAATTAGATTTGAGCAAGAGAGCTTTATAGCCTTAGAGAAATAGGGGTCCTTGGAGCAAATGGAACAGGGAAAGGGGAGGGAGAGGGAGGTTTTTTTTAAAGAGGAAGGAGGAAAGACTTCCTAAAGTCCACACTATCCCCATAAATACTATACATTAGCATGCAAGCCTCAATCACAAAATGCCAGAGATTAGTGTTTCCTTTGTGTTTGGGGAGGTAGGATGAGGAAGAGGGGTGGGAAATAAAGGGAGGGTAAAACATTAAGCTAACAGTTTTGAATCACATCTAATGCTTTCCTTGTATAAACATCACCCCAATGTGCAACTACAAGAGATAGAAGGAGCATTAGGGAGTCTGAACTGAAACTGTCAGAATTTAAACATTGTTATTAAAAGAACATCTTAAAGACAGAGGTGGGAAAGGGAGGGCCTATGTGCAAGAAACATGCAAAAGGGAAAAGATAGAACCTAAGTTTTCACCAGAGTACCCCGGTTGTCACCACCGTGGTCCTCTTGGTTCCCGGAAAAGCAGGAAAAGGGGAAAGCCCTGACTGGGATCCCCAAACTCATCCACAGCTCCCTCTCATTCGTCTTCACTTAAAGACCACAATGAGCCAAAGGAAATGGGGTGGTTGTTGCTGACAACAACATACCAAAAGAAACCCAAATCAAAGCCCACAACTCTAGCAGACCTTTCTTTAGCCCTACGCCCCTCTGACCCTTGAGTTACGGTCAAAGGCAAGGTGGAGGATATGGAAGGAGGAAGTCCTGAGCTCCCTTCCATCAGAGCCAACCCTAATTCCCAGTGGAGCTGATTGAGGTAAAATACTCGGCCAGAGGCAGGATTTTTATTTGCTTTAATCAAGAAGCACGTCCTCGCTCTCACCCTGCACCCAGCTGGATTAATTTAAAATTCATATCCTGGTGTCAGTCTCTCTTGGTGCTACCCCCTCTTCCTGACAAGCCACCTCTCAGCCCTCGGGCAAAGGGACCACGGAGAGCAAATTAGAGTTTCCAGACACTTTGTTTGAAGTTTCCGTCCAGCCTCCCGAGCAGCTCTTAGCCTGTAGATAGCTAGCTAGTAGCCTTCTTTACCTCTAGGAGAGAAGGCTAAGGACGAGCAGAGAGGCCAGGGAATGGATGAGCCCAGCAGGGTGAGAAAGGTGGAAACGTGCGCTGAGGATGAAGGGGAACGAGAAACAGTCCATTTAGCGCCCGCCTCACTCACTTGGTGATCTTGGAAGTGGGTGAGGGTTTGTGTAGACACAACATCTACATGCAAGATAGGATGAATCATGCAAGATGGGATGAATCAACCCACCTGGCGCATATTCCCTTACCTTGCTCACAGTAAGCGAGAAGCTAGAGGACCCCGGATCTCTTTGGCAGCGAGCTCGGACTCCCTCCCAGCTGAAGCATCAGCTTTCCCAATACCTCCCCCAACCCCACACATCCTACACCTACCAGAGCCCAAGCCCCTTCACCTCACTCTCTATCTCCTTCCGGACTTTGACTTTACATTCCTGGGAAGGGAGATTAAGCCCACCTGTGCGTCCCCGCCCACGCAAAGGACCCTAAGGCTCACAGATGTAGTAGGGACCTCAGGGGCCATCTAGATCGACCTCCTTATTTTAGGCCCAAGGTCAGACAGGTAGTAAGCATCAGAAGGAGAGTTTAAACCCAAGTCCCCAGACCCCCGAACTAAGGTTTCTTTCCCCTAGGATGCGCGCGAGAAATCACAGCCAGGGCGTTACCCCAAGATCCTTGCTCTGAGCTCAACTCGCTGAAGTCCTCCAGGACTGAGCAGGAAAGGAAACTTTTCCTCCACCAAGGACTCGTCTCTTTCCTCCCTTCCGTCCCATCCCCGCGGGGTCCCTTCACCTTCTGCCGGCTTCTTTCACCTCCCCTCCGGGTCTGAGCTACCGGAGCGCAGCGCAGCGGAGCACGGGCTAAGCAAGTTGTTTAGGTGCCGGAGGAAGGTACCGGGTACTTGCCTCTCTCTAGGCTGCCTCCGCCTCCGTCTCGGTCCTGGCTGCTTGCCTCTGCCCTCTGCAGGCGGTGCAGGCTGACTTGTGGGCAGAGCGGAGACCCCAGAGACAAGAAACACCAGCCCCAGGCTGCCTGCGCACGTGGGGTACCAGAGGAAGTTCGCGTCCCAAGTGTCCCTTTGGGCTGCAGCGGCAGCAACTGGGGAGTGGGCTCCTTAGGGAGCCGCGGGAACTCGACCAAGAAAAGGGACCGGCGAAGCGGAGCTTCCCCAGGCTCCAGCGCCCCTCGGTGCTCTCCTCTTTGCCTTTCCCTGCCCCTGGAATGGGCTGCTCCCTGATCTCCCCCGACCTCCACCCTCACAATTGCTGCCGTTAGCTGAATGAACCACGCGACGGCCAGGCCACCACCACCTTCTCTGCCGCTTCCCTCCTCCAGTCCTGGGATCAGTAGGAGCTGCCGCCGCCCTCTCTTCTCTTTTCTGCCTCGCCCCCGCCCCCTGCACCCTCTGCCCTGGCCCAGCTAGAGCCGCTGGGCGCCAAGGGTCACTTCCCTAACTTCACTCCTAGGGCTAACAAATAGGTCAACGGACTTACAGGTGCTGCTGCCCGGAAGAACGGGATCCCGGGGTTTCTCGGGTAGCCAGAGACTGGGAAACCTGCTTCTGCAGACCGCTTCTCACTCAGAGCTCTCCGCCCCCTAGGAAACTCAGTCTCACGCTTATTCTCAGTGTAACTTAGTGGCGCCACAGTCGGGCTAAGTGAGGTGGGCAACAATACGTCCAAACATTCAGTCTCTCCCCCCATCGCATTCCTCAACATACGCCCCAATAAAAAGGGCATCTGCTGTTGGAAATCCTGGCATGGATTGCCACCACTTAGGTCTCTTCTCTGTCTTCAAATAACAATATAATACCATACCCTTGATAAGGGAAGCAAACAGAAAGGTTCTGAGTGTAGAGTAAAAGCAAATTTGGAAACTGAGAAACTTCAAAGGAAAGCCAGGCCACTTATCCCAGCGTCAGAGGGTAGTTTCAAATACTCTACTTAGAAATCTTACAAAACTGGATATCTACAGTAGAATATTTTGTTGGCAGTTCAGAAGGGAAGAGTCTAGACACTTGTCATATCACTGAGAGAGTACTTTTCCACCCATAAATTATTGTGGTGTACCAGGCCAAGAAGGCCAATGCTGCTATAATGAATTAGTAGCTGGTGTATCTCAGTGATAGTGACAATAATTGCATCTTGGAGAAATACAGTGCATTCCCTCTGAAAAGGTCAAAGTATTTGAGTAGATTATTTTATCATTTATTTTTACACTTGGAAAAACTGTTCTGTAACCTTGACCTAAAAGGCATAAGACCTTGAAAAGCATTTTGGTTTATCTCACAGAATCATATTAAGGCTGAAAGTTATCTTAGAGGCAATTCTGTCCAACCTCATGTTATACAGAAGTACTCTCTACAACATCCCTAACAGGTTTAGGGTTCCAATCTTTGAACACTTCCAGTTATAGGGAGCTCACTACCTCAGCAAGCAGCTTATGCCATGTTTGTACAGCTCTAATTGTTGGAAATATTGAATAGGGCAGGGCCAAGGGCAGAGCCTAGCCCTAGAGAGACCATTCTGGCTCAATGCCTTAATTAAAATGCTTTGGATATTACTGGACTGTAAAAAATGTTGGACGTGATGAATAGAGAAGCATAGAAAGATTTGCACAATCTGATGCAGAATGAAGGTAAGCAAAGCCTAGAAAACAAAGCAGAGAGTGATTACAGCAATGTAAAATGCAAGAACAGCCACAAAATAGTGAATGTTGCAGAATAGTAGAGAACAAAAACATAGCCCCAAAGAAGAGACATGAAAAGATATTCACATCCCACTCCTTTGAAGAAGGGGGAGGTACACAGGTGTGGTACATTGCACATATTTACAGATTTTTTTTAGATGTACTGATCAATTTTTACTGATTTTTTTCCTTAAAAATGTTATTTACTCTACAGAGTTGCTCTCTAGGAGGAGGAAGGATACTGGGAAAAGTTGTGGACATATAAAAAAGCAAAAGATATCAATAAAAATTTAAACTAATTTTTGTTTGTTCAAGTTATCATTCTTTCTGGGGAGTGGGCTCCTATCTATCATATTATTCAACCTGCATTTCTCCAAAAGAATATAAGGAGACACTTTGAAATCCTGATACACTGTGTCTCTTGGATTTCCCCAATCTACCAGTCTGGTGATCCTATCACAATAGGTTAGTTTGTCATGACTTTATGAACTGGTGTTAATTACTAGTAATCTCTATTTTCCACCATCAAATGTTCAAAACCACCTGTCAAATAATCCATTCCACAAATTTGTTCATCCAGCTCAGCTTTAACTTCCCGAAGCAACTTTTTAAACCTTTATTTTGTGATATGGAACAAAATTCACTCATCGCTAGACTTTTGGCATCTCCTTTGCCCTCCAAGATTCCTCAGAGATTGAAAACAGTAGTTTTGCAATCACAACTGCAAAGTGTTTTTTCCAGGTTGTAAATTCCTAACCACTCAAGGTCTCACAGCTGGATGTGGAAGAGAAAAGCTTAAAGGCAGAAGGCTGCATGTTGCCTGTTTCCTTACCAATTTCTCTCTAGTTTGGACATACTGTTTCTGGTATAGACCTTTCAGATAATAACGATAAGGTGATATCCATTGGATACAGATAATTCTAGCGGCTCTATTAACACTTATCCCATCTGCAGGAGTGATGGAAAGGAATGAATTTGAGTGCATAACAGTCATTTGTCTCCATTTTGATCCAGAGTTTACAATAGCCTGAATTTTGCTGGGGGAGAAAAAGATTTTCTTTTAATTCCTTGAGATGGGTGATAAGGATTCCTGCTTTACACTTCCTATCAGTTTCAAAGCAGTCATACTATTTTAGGTGATCTGGTACACTAAGATGTTTAAAAAATACAATAGGTGTTAATTCACTTCCCAAAAGGCTTAACAAAATGTTAACTTATTTGACCAATTTCATGTGATAATTTACTGGAAATTAAATCTGCTTCTCATACCAACAGTTACAATGATAACTGATATTTTGATAGCACTTCGAAGTCTGCTTTATGTACATTATATTCCTGTGGCTGAGTTGATGAAAAAGGATTTGTAGGGGCAGCTAGATGGCGCAGTGAGTAGAGCGCCAGCCCTGGAGTCAGGAGGACCTGAGTTCGAATGTGACCTCAGACATTTCACACACTTACTAGCTGTGTGAGGTTGGGCAAGTCACTTAACCCCAATTGCCCTGCCCCCCCCAAATTAAAATAAAAAGAAATAGGATTTGTAGGGTGTTACCTAGCAAAAGGTGAAAATATACATTTCTACCACTGTTGAGTAATAATGCCACCATACTGAAAGTTGAGCATCAACCATGCACTTAATGAAAGTTTATATAGAACCAGGTTCTAGTTAGATGTCATGGTCTATCAAATGGGACTATCAAAGAATCCTGGATTTTTCATACATATTGTCAGATTATCTTCTAACCCAGGGAAAATTAACTTGCATTCATTTTTATAGTCTCTGATATCTGTCATTCTAGGGTATTTTTTTTCAGTCCAAGATGTAGCAATTTACAAGTCAGAAGTTTGCTTTTAAATTTGTATAGCTAAAAATATGTATTCATGATTTTCAAATTGTTTTTCTATTTGTATCAATGTCCTACTTTGGTAGGGCTCCATCAGAGAATGTTATCCTGTAAATTTTGTACACTTTTTTTTAACATTGATGGGAATAAATTAGTGCAAGAAAAGAAACTCTGGTGCTTCATTATGTTATAGACGTGACTCTGGGTATCTATAAGTCTATATATATATATAAGTCTATATATATATATAAGTCTATATATATATATAAGTCTATATATATATATATAAGTCTATATATATAAGTCTATGCCAATATCCAAGCTTTAGCACATCCTACCATGCTTAAGAGGCTTCACATTTAGGACCAGCATCTATGAAGTGCCATGAGAACTTTACCAGGAAGCCAGTCTAAGTGAATTCAGAAAAGTTCACTGCTATATGATGGGAAATGAATTACTGCAAGTGACAACTGGGATCTCAGATCCTAGATCTATTCTTATGGGATAAGACTGAATCTGTGATTTCATTAGTGTAGGGAGTTTCCAAGGGAGGCATTTCCTTTACCCATGCAAGTCTCAAGCACCTTCTCTGCAATTTATAGTCTTAATGAGTCACCCAGAACATTGTTGTCAAACTCAAATAGAAACGGAGACCACTAATCCATACCTAAAGATACCTGTGGGCCACATATTAACTTTGCTTTAAAATGTAATGTTATCTATGTTTTATTGTACTTTTATTCATTTTGTTAAATATTTCTCAATTACATTTTAATTGGTTCTGGACTCACTTAAGAGTGTTTTGGGCTTTGTGTTTTACACCTCTGACCTAGGGAACTGAAAAGCAAAGGGACTTACCTTTACATGGACATTACATTTCAGAGACGGGACTTGAATTCATGACAATCTGATTCTGGGGCCAGCTCTCTATCCCCTACCCGTGACTGCTGCTCTTGAAGTATTCTTATATTTAGGCGGAAATACATTTCTAGTTTTGTATATGGAGATTGGATTTGCAATTAGCCTAACTTTCTGGCAGTTAGATTGACTAATCTCCATTAAAGTTCTATTTTCATACTATAGCAAGGCACAAGACTCACTCTGGGTTCAAGAGGTTCTGGTGGTAGCATGCAAGTTGAGTGAGGTCCAATCATGTTGGAAGGGCTTAGATAATAGGACAATCAATGGGTTAGACTATCTATCCTCCAACAGCCAAAATAGCTATATTCAGCGGCTGGTTACTAGAAGATTATAATAGTGATTAATTTTTTTTTGTCCACATCAATAAATGAAACTGTGTCCTGAAGGATGTGTAAGGAGAGCACACAAACGAGACTTCAGCAAAAGTTCAAGATTTAGCAGAGGCTAAGAATTGGAGACGTTGAAAAGTAAAAGGGAAAGCCTTGAGATCCAAAATAGATATTCCCCACTCTAGAAGTGGAAGGTCTGAATATCTTAATTTCATATGAAGAAGTAAGCAAGACAACTAAGTGTCTCCAGGGCAGAGGGTTCATGTGGTCATGCCTAGCCAGTCATCTATGTGAGATTCCTAAAGGAGTATGGGAGGTGAAAAATACTAATCACCAAAAGGTAATATGCAGTTATTTATAGAAGGAAGGGGCTTTTGAGCACAAAGAATTTGTTGAAAAGGAGAAGTAATTCTTCTCCCATCTCCTTCCTTTGGGTGATTAACAACCCCAGAGCTCACATTCTGAGGTAGTCAGAGAGAAGACATTACTGCCAAACCTAGGACAACAGTCATAGAACATTCTAGCTTAAGAGAGTACATTATTCCTCAGTCTGTTCAGTAGGTGAAGATGGAGGCACTACAGTTACCCCTTGAAGAATAAACCCAGCAGACTGACCAATGTAGCACAGATACCACGTCCTGAGAAAAGTCCAGCAGAAGAGTGGCCTGCCTCATACCAGCCCGGCAGTAGCTGCCTAGTATAGTGTGGCTTCCTGGGCCCTTTCCATCAGCTACTTCCTAGTGGTAGAGCAGCTTACCCAGATTATTCCAGTAGCCTCAGAGTCTGGTGAGAAACCAGTAAGCCATCGAGTGATCTGCTTATCCAAGCTCATTAGCAGATTGGCCCATCTAGCTAAGACATCCTATCCTAAAAGAAACAAGCCTAGCTGACCATTGGTCCTGTGGAGAAACCGTTCCTTGAAAAGAGATAGTCCAGATTAACTGTGAAATGACTAGTAGTGAGCTTTGTGACTACCCTCTGGAGAGAGAAAGGAAGCACATCGAGGCCTTGCAGTTCCAAGCTGAGAATTGTCTTGGCCATGTGTGTTCCCTACAAGTGAGCCCCACTATCATTGTACCCTGCCCACTCTTTCTCTCTTCTGAATTCTGGGTGCATTTGTGGAAAAATATGCCCAGGTGTTGGGGAAGATTGTGTGTACTTACTCTTCTTCCATTTGAGCAAATTTCCTTTGTTAAAAATGTAAGCGAGCCTATCGGCTGGTTGCTAAAAGGAAGCATACTGGCTATGGCTCATGAGCTAGTTTTTGAAAGGATAGCTACCAATGCTGATATTGCTGGGACAAGTAACAATCATACCTTTGGGGACCTAAGTGACTAGTGTCAGTGTGAGATAGGTAAGCAAGACCCAAGGGGGCATTACGCATGGAAAAGGATTGAACCAAACCAGTGAAGGGAGCTTTGATGCATATGGATAAAACGACCAATTAACTGATGAATTAAAGGAGGAGGTAGAGGAGATGGAGGAGGAGATTAAGAGGGAAAACAACAAGAACTAGAAGATTCAAATCGAATCACTCTATAATATACTTGTCTCCCTCTAGAAATTATGTAAAAAATTAAAAGTGCACCCTGAAAATATACTTGCAGAGAGATTACCTTGAATGTTAGCTTTCAGATTACCTAATACCATTCAAAAACAAAATTGAATATACTAATTATTACCAAATCTGGAAACAAAGTTGTACCAGGTTCTTGAGTAAATAATGTATGCATATGTATTATCCTTCAATACTTATTTGCAAAATGTTATTTTGGGGTGTGATTATTGGGGTATACAGGTCTTTAGGCAAGACTAGTACCTCTGCTGTGAGGGCTGCCAAGCCCTTTTCAGGGCTTCTTCCTACTTTTGGTGTCTACCTGTTTCTCAACTCTCACTTGTGGCTTTAAGAATCTATATTATGTGTGGTGACCACTCCCCAGTAAACTGGTTTGGTGGACAGGCAGGTTGAGGGTATGCAACAGGCCTCAAACTCATCAGTGAGTTGGGGAGGGGGGGTTGTCTATCTCAGGCATGTGAAGACTTCCCCGGCAGAATAGGCAGATGTGAACAATTTGTTCCAATGGGCCAAGAAGGCAGTGGAATCAGGCACTGTGGAGTGCTTAGAGCTTGGTTAGACTTTGAAGACACTAACGCCATCTACTCCAACCTGAGCCATTACCAGTCATCTTGATTTTTATCTTGTCACTGGATTTCAGTAACGCTGGAAGAAAGAATGAGGCCAACAGTTTTTTTGCCTTACTTAAATCCAATTTATGCATCAAATTCATATGGCAACAGGCAAGTGACAAAGGAGCAGGTTTGGATACACTGGGAGCTATAGTCACAACACGGCACACAGGCATCCCTGGCCATAGGGTCATCTTTTCACTGCACCAAAGCATCAGTGAGAGTTGGCAGCCCTAAGGCCCATACTGCTCACCTCCTAGTGTGAAGAATTGGCTAGAACAGGTACCCTAAAAAGTGTTTGCTTCACCTACCCTAATCCTGGCCTGTTTACCAAGGCAGGCACTAATCCTACTCTGTGGTTGAAAACACAACAAAATGTACAAAAACTTCTGCAAAAGATGATTCCACTCCTCATTGACATGTGGAATATGTATATGTCTATGTACAACATGAAGTTCAATAGACCTGAAAGACAAACAACTCTTGTGAGAGAACTCAGCAGGTATTGCATCCAAATAATAGCCCTTAGTGAAACAAGGCTGGCAAATGAAGGTCAGCTTACCAACGTTTGAGCTGGATACACATTTCTCTGGAGTAGCCATAGTGATGGGGAGCACCATGAAGCTAGTGTAGATTTCACAATCAAAATGAATCTAGTCAACGAGCTTGTATGCCTCCCAAAAGGAATGAATGACAGGCTCATGACAATGTGATTGCTACTTGCAAGAAAGTGCCATGCCACCATCATCAGTGCATACGCTCCCACCTTGACAAACCTTGATGAGGTCAAAGAAAAACTTTATGAAGACCTGGAGACCTTCATCATCAATGTGCCAAAAGCAAACAAGCTTGTAATTTTGGATGACTTTAATGCTAGAGTACACAGACTGTCAGACATAGTAGGGGTTCTTGGGAGGAATGGAGTCAGAAATAGCAAAAGCAATAGTCACTTACTACTAAAGACTTATGCATCTCATTGTCCTATCACCAACACTGTCTTCCGATGCAATAAAACTTCATGGATGCACCCTCACAACAAACACAGACTAAGTCATTGTAAGCAGAAGAGGCAGACAGGATATAAGAGTGACAAAGGCAATGTGTGGGGTCAAGTGGTAGATTGATCATAGACATCCTCTCCAAGCTAAACATTCATATTCAACAAGTTCAAGTTAAGTTAAATTCAAGATAAGCTTAGAGAGATACAGTATTCTTGATTCAGTAGGAAGGCAGGTGATATTCAATTTTCTACTGATACTAACAATCCAAGGCATTTTTATGATGCCCTGAAGGCTATCTGTGGGCCAAAGAACTATGGTACATCTCAACTACTCAGTGCTGACAGAGCCACATTGATTAGCGATAGACATGATCCCGGAGAGGTGGACTGAATACTTCCATAGTGTTGTCAACAGAGCATCATCAATCAATGCTGAAGTCATTGATCATTACACCACAGGTTGGAGTCAATCACTCTCTAGCTGAATTTCCAACTGAAGAAGTTTTGAATGACATTAAGCTCCTCTTGTGTGACAATGTACCTGGTGCTGATTCTATTCCAGGTAAAATTTATAAGGCAAGGGATCTGCTGCTGACACAAAAGCTTACAGAAATTTTCTGGGTTATATGACAAGAGGAAGTCATCCCCCAGGAATTCAAGAATGCCTCCATTGTCCATCTCTATAAAGGAAAGGGAAATAGGTCACCCTGTGACAGTCACAAGGGTGTCTCTCTTAGTCATTACTGGCAAGATCCTTGCCGGTGTCCTCCTTAATAGGTTGATCCTTCACCTGGAAGATAGTCGTCTACTCTAGAACCAGTGTGGCTTCAGAAAGGGCCAAGGAACAGTTGATAAGGTGCTTGCTGCTTGACCACTCCAGGAGAAATGCCAGGTGGATACACATTTGTACACAGTATTTGTCAATCTGACCAAGGCCTTTGATAACTCAATTGTGAGAGCTTGTGGAAGATCATGGCAAAATTTGCTTGCCCAGAGAAGTTCATGAGCATCGTATGCCAGTTTCATGATGACATGCTTGCACAGGTTCTAGATAATAGACGATACTCTTGTGCTTTCCCAGTCATCAATGGAGTGAAGCAGGGCTATCTGGTTGCTCCCACACTTGGCATGATGTTTTTGGTGATGTTGTCAGATGCCTTCAATGAGGACAAAAATGGCATCAAGGTCAGCTGACTTACTGATAGTAAATTATTTATCTTGAAAAGGCTACAAGCCAAGACTAAAGTGGAGGCAGAGTTAGTGAGTGATTTTTTTTTGTTCACAGATGATTGTGCACTCAATGCAGCCTCTGAGGCTGAGATGCAACAGAGAATTGATTGATTTCCTGCTTCTTGTGTTAATTTTGGTTCTCTGTCAGCCAGGACCAGACCATACATACATGGAACCATTGGTTACAACATATATAGAAATTGCGTGGATGAGATATGGATAAGTTCACTTAGCTTGGCAATTTAGTTTCCCAGGACATCCACATAGATGATGAGGTTGATGCATGCATTGCCAGAGCCAGCTCAGTGTTTTGGAGGCTCTGAAGGCAAATGTGAGAGGGAAGAGGTATTAGGCTACCTACCAAGCTGAAGGCCTACACAGCCACTGTACCGACCTCATTGCTGTATACCTATAAATATGGACAGTATTCCAGCACCATGCCAGCAACTGAATTGCTTCCATTTGAAGTGTCTTAGAAATGTTTCAAAGATCACCTGGAAAGATAAGGTTTTGGACACTGAAGCACTTTCTCTACCTAAACTGCCAAGCCTTCAAACTCTAAGACAGAGAGCGCAACTCAGGAAGATGAGTCTTCCTGACTCCAGGCTTGGCACTCTATCCACTGCTCCACTTGGCTGCCCATCATGCATGAGGGCCACACAAATAAACAACATATGTGGCTAGAATGAACACATGGAGAAACAACTCACATTCCTAACAATGCAGGACTATCCATGTTATCACGCAATCACACTACTTCTACAACATCTGCTTTTTTACTAGGTATGGCATCTCTACTGGTATTGAGACATCTGTTAGGACCTGACGGGCAGATCTAAGCACATAATCTCAGCAGGGCATTACTTTGCTCAGAAAACAGTGTTTTGATGGGCATAGAGTCATTGGTCCCAGGTAATCTTAATAATGTTAAGTAACATATAGCAATGAAGTTCGTAAAGCACTCTACCTATATTATCTCCTTTAATCTTAAGATAGACAGTGGCTACTGGGTATAACTCAATGCTACCCACTGTACTCCTCATTATCTTCAGAGTTATACAACTGTTACCTCAGCTCCATTATACAATGGCATGCTGACAGGACACTCTCAGATATAAGAGAAAGCTGATAGCTCTTTACTCGAAGCTACCATATTTGGTCACCATATATAGTGAACAAAAGGCAGAAATCAGTGTTCTTTTCAAAGATGAAACCTTTCCTTTGCAATTCATTGTAATCAAGGCTCTCTTTTGTAGACAGTTATTTAACTTAGGGTTGTATTTACTCAAGATCCTTTCTGTTTTAACATGAAAATGAGTTGGAGCCAGAATAAAAGGTAAGCTTAAGGAGGCAAAGTTCTCTATCCACATTTTCTATAGCCTTGCCTTTATTATTCATACTTTTTTTAAATTTATTTTTAATATGTTTGGTTTTCAGCATTGATTTTTCACAGGAGTTTGAATTACAAATTTTCTCCCATTCCCCCCCCCC
>CM053622.1:173754734-173770846 GCA_028646595.1 Phalanger gymnotis
TGAGAATATTTTTAAAAAGCAGTTATTCCTCTTTTTAAACCTTATACCTCCTATTAAAACCTGCCACAAGTAATAATAGGTTTCCACTTTTTATCACATCCTCACACGAAGGCTGTTTAATAATTTGTCGGGAATATTGCAATTATCATTGTTATGAGGTTATCTAATTTTGGGGAAGTTGTTTCCTTGTAATTGGAGCCTTAAAGCAATTTGATTTAGTTATATATTGTGTTTGCAGGGTACTTTCTCAACTTCTGAAACTAAAGGAATTTACAATTTCATAGAACACAGACCAGAAGTTTTCCTGTAGGCATAATATAAGAATTTTTTAAAGAAAGTATAGCAAACCTTCATATGCACATTTATGGAGATCTTAGAAACACACCTAGCAGGATTGTAATATTTTCTTTTTTCCTCTTAATTCCTAAGTAATAAATAGATTATTACTGCTAAAATGAAACCCTGAAGAAAGTAGAGAATATATAGTTTTTTATTTATTTCAAAAGAAGATTACTATCCTACTATAAAAAAGTTTTGCATATTGCATGCAAATTTGAAAAAAATTTTAGATGAGAAACATTCCCATTTAAGTAAAGATTTCTTTACACTTCTAGTAATTCTATTGTTTTTCTATGTAATACTTTTTCTTTTTGGAAAATAACTGAAATTTTAAGTAAATGTTAGAAAGTGAGAGGAGGATGCATGAAAAGGAGAATAAATGGAAGAGGATAAAAAAATTTTAAAAGAAGAAGAAAAAGATAAGAGAATGGAAAAGGATGATTTCAGTCTTAAGAAAAGCACATAGTTCTTGAGATGTTTATTCTCTACCATATTTGGCATATACTTAACATGCTTTCTCTACTGTAAAATGATTCGTGAAAGAAACACTGTTTGTGAGGTTATTCTGTTAGTGTGAGAATTTAATTATGAGGGTATTTACTAAGGGTCCACGGTGCACTATAAACTTCACAAAATAAACAGGACACTTTAGAAGCCATTCTAAGAAAAGAATTCACAAATGATCTGTTGCATCTAAGGCTCTCCTTCACCTGTGGGCAGCAAGAAACACTATCCCAGTCTCGAGACACTGTGTGGATCAAGACGCAGTCAAAACTATAGCTAATGAAATCCAACATCATGTTTTCCTTTTACCCATCAACCAGAGGACATGTTAATTAGCAAAAGAGATAGAGTTATCCTTTCCACATTGCAATTTTCCCCATTGTGGTTCCAATACATCATGGGTCAGCATAAGAAATTAAATCAGGATTTTTGGGGGAGTTTTGTGGAACCCACAGATAACAAGTGAAAGCCAGCCAACAACACAGAAGTTTAAAACTCAGAAATGCATAAAATATATGTATAGTATTGTGTAATATCAACATATTTTATTTTTAATATCATAAATATAGACAATTTCTTCTCCTTTGATGTGAAGGGAGGGCCAAAAAATTTTATGCAGATTTTCCAGATCATGGGGTGGGGGGAATGGGGCACCACAGTCCTAACTTTCATGATGTGGAAGGAGTAACTATATAATCAAACATTGTAATGTAGAAAAAGAATATAGAAAACATTGTAGCACAGCAAGAAATGATTCCCTCTATACACACATTGGGTGTACTTCCTCAGAGATTACCATGCCATCAGTGGGAAAGTGACTATAATAACCAGGGAATAGAACTATGTAGGGAATATATGGTCAAGGAGCATACAAGGAGCACACACAAGAAATCTTAGTAGTTGGAGAATGTATGTGGAGGGCAAATACGACAGGAATCTAAGTAGCCAGAGTTCATGCATGGCTGGGGTAACTTACATTTCTAACGGTACAGAGCCGCCGGTGTCCTCTGGTTATATCATTTCATTGTTCTCTGCTAAATGGCACCTCTCAGTTCTCCACACAGAATCTCCTGGTCTTATGGTCACAAGGCTACTCTCTGCTATCGGCTGAGTTTCAGTTATCTAGTCACTTCTGTAGTACCTACTATTCTCTAATAATTACTCAAAGGGCAACAGAGAAAATACAGTCCCTGGCATGAAGAGCTTTGGTGTTTCAAGGACTTAGCTAAGGATCATGGGATTATAGATTTATAGTTGGAGTGGGGTTCAGGAATCATTTAGTCCAACTTTTTGTTTTATAGATGAGGAGACAAGACTGAGAGGAGTGAACTGACTTTCACATAAGTAGATGGTATCAAGGCCAGGACTTGAAACCAGGTCCTTTGTGTCTAAAACCAGTATTCTTCTGTAAGCCTTCATATTCATTCAGGCAGCCAAAAGATCCAGCATAATTCTCCAGGATAAAATTAATGGTACTTACTAAGGGCCCACAGTGTACTACAAACTTCACAGAATAAAATTAAATCTGCATAAAATTATAAAGGCTATATAAAAATTAAGTTTAACCTTTTGACCATTCTTCCTCCGGTGCCAACTCCTTTACACTCCTATTAAATCCATGCTAATGAGACAATGACTCTAAAATCTATTTGGGGAAAATTTCCCCAAACTCCTATAGGAGCTGTAGGGAGCCTGTAGAAATAGGGCACTCCTCTATACAAAGATCCTTTTTGGCTTGCAAATGAAGCTAGAGGTAAGGATTAAAACTAAGAAACCATCAACCTCCTTCCTTAATTATATATTTCTGCCAACAACAAAAATGCTAATCCTTTATTGTGCTACATTTAGCCCTATCACAACCTTGCTAGTTTATCTACTTCATACGTGTTCTTCCTGCTTCCTACATATATATTGTATATGTATACATATGCAGAAAATATGTACCTAAATTATATTATATCTCTATCATATCCTTTCTGATTCTAAATACTATTTTCTAGTGTTTGTCTGCATGTTTATATGGGAAAATAGTAGAAAAGTTCCTAGGTTGATAGGCCTAACATTTCCAGAGTCTGAACATTCCAAGTCACAATTGTACATTTCCATTTAGATGTTTTTTCATCTCATGGCAACTCTTTGAAGAGAAGGTGTCCACCTGCATTGTTAGTGAGAATTTCCTAATTTCATTGAAATCATACATCTGGTCGCTCTCTTGATTGCTGAAATGATGGAAATTTCAACATATTAAAGAAACTCCTCATCTATTCCAGTCACCCAGTTATAAGCTTTAGGAGCCTTCTTTGACTCACCCCTCTCTTTTGTCCTCTATTTCCAATTTATCAATAAGCCCTGTCAATTTTGCCTTTGAGATATGTCTGGAGTGCACTGCTTGCCTGATTCCATTGTTATAGACAGTACTCTTATCATTTCATGTCCAGACTATTGTAGTAAACTCACAGAATCTGAGTTAGCAGAGACCACCTTGGTAGTCATCTACTGAGACCTCCCAAAGAGTCCCTATGCCAAAATACTTGTTAAATGATAATCTAGCTGCTGCTTGAATGCCTTCAGTGGGTAGGAATTCACTACCTACCTAGGCATTCCATCTCATTTTTTGATGTTCTAATTGTTAGGAAGTATTTCCTTAAAAACAAAACTAAACTAAACTAAATTAACTTTTTTGAAACTTTTACCCACTTGGTTCTGATTCTTCTCTCTGGGGCCAAATAGAACAACTCTCAACTATGAGCTGATTAATCAACAAGAATTTATTAACTGTTTTGCTGGGCACTGTGCTAAGCTTTTGGGGTACAAAGGTAAGTGTGGGGCTCCACCTTTCACTTCAATTGAATTAATCAATAAATGGACTTTATGAAGTTTTAAATGTATAAATGAAATGTTTTATAACCTATGATCTCTTTACAAGGTGTTAACCTGTTTGACTGGGTGAAGAAAGAAAGCAAATTACTGGCTGAGAAGATGACTCACATCTATTGGGCCTATGTATAAAAATAGCAGTCAGTCCAATGGTGACCTTAAGTCAACCAGTAAACAATTCTAGTGATGAATGAATTAATCTAGTTCAGGGAATTCCAGGTAAGTGCCTAAGAGGAAATCAATCACTCTTAGTGGAGGCTAGTGATAGAGCTCCTCTCTCTGTCTGTCTATCTCTCTGTCCCTGTCTCTCTCTGTCTCTGTCTCTCTCTGTTTGTGTCTCTGTCTCTCTGTCTCTGTCTCTCTCTCTCTCTCTCTCTCTCTCTCTCTCTCTCTCTCTCTCTCTCTCTCCTCATATTAAGTATATAATCAGAGAGGATGGACTAGTAGCAGACAGTGCAGCCTAGATCAGAGAGGCTCAACCACTGGAAAACAACATATCCATCTGGGAGTGCTAAGCATCGAAGAAAGGGTAACTTTGTGGAACACGACCCTTTATGGAGAGGAGGAGTGCTGGCTATGTTCTCTACTAAGAGACTGACTCTCTGTCAGTCCTAAGTAGTCCTATCTCCTTGAAAATTTAAAAGAAAGCAATGAAGCTGTGGTTTGCTCCTCTTGTATACCCAGTTCCGGCTCAGCAATTCCCAAGTCTGCAGTCAGAAGATTTTTGGTCATCACACTATACAAACCCTCGAGTCATCTATGTGACTGCTTAAATGAAAACCAATTATGGGAATATATGTGCATTCATCCCCTCTGATATACAAAGAAAGGAAAAAAATAGTCACCATCCTCGAGGAGCTTATATTCTAATGGGGGAGACAATTTGTAAATAAATAGGTATTTGTAAGATGTGTACAGTGTAGAAAGATGGTTTAGAATAAGTTCAGAGGAGAGGGCTCTAGTAACAGGGGAGAATGGGAATGGCCTCCAACAGAAGGTAACATGACAGTTGATCTCTGTATTGAAGGAACCTGAGGATTCTAAAAGGCAGAATTAAGGAAGGAGAATGTTTCAGGCATAAGAGGCAGTGGACAGACACTGCAAAAGCATGGAGATCGGAAATGGAGCATCAGGTAAAAGGAACAGCAAGGATCTTGGGGGACACTCAGATGAAGCTCCAGTAGTAGAGACTGAGAAGGAGTGAGCAGATAGGTAGGAGGAGAACAAAAAGAGATCAGTGTCATGAAAACCTATAAAGGAGGGAGTTTTAAGGAGAAGGAAGTGATCTACAGTGTCAAAGATCACAGAGAGATCAAGAAGAGAGAGGATTAAGAAATGATCATTATATTTGGCAATTAAGAGATTTGAAGATAGTAGTTTCAGTTAAATGATCTACTTAGAAGTGTCTAAGTTCCATACCAAGAATATAGTAGATGCCCAATTAGTACTTTTTTTGGTTGCTGCAAAAAGAGAGAGGCAACACGGTATAGTGGATAGAGAAATGGGCTTGGAGGAAGGACGACCTGGGTTCAAATCATCCCTCTATACTTACTGGCTGTGTGACCTGGGGCAAATCACTTAAATACTTAGTGCCCTAGGCAATTCCTTGAAGAGAAGGTGCTGGCCTGCATTGTTAGTGAGAATTTCCTAATTTTATTGAAATTATACAGCTGGTCCCTCTCTTGACTGCTGAAATGATGGAAATTTCAAACTGAGTAGACAGACTCTGTGTGTGTGTGTGTGTGTGTGTGTGTGTGTGTGTGTGTGTGTGTGTGTGATGTCCTGTCAGATATCTCCAGAAATGGAGAGGTCTGAGGGCATGCCAGCCTTCTCACTCTCCCTGAAATTACATTGCACATATCACCTCCTACTTTTATAGGAAGACAGAGCCAACTTTGCTTGAGTGGATCTGTTTAACAGTGAATTTTAATTTCAATTTCTAAATTGAAAAGATGACATCTCTTATAATTCCCTAAGTTCCCATGTTTTAAATATTTCTGAAGATTTCTTCTTATCAGCCCAGAGCTGAGATTTAGTTAGCACAGGGCACTCTCCTTACGATTGCAGATTGCATCCCGTCTACACCTAACTAGATCACAGGTCATAGAGCTAGAACTACAAAGGCCCTTAGAGGCCGTACAGTCCAAACACCATACTTTACAGATAAGTAAACTGAGGATCAGGAAGTTTAAGTCTTTTGTCTAAGGTGACACAGGTAGTGAGCATCAGAGGTAGAATCTGAACCAAGGTCTTCCAAACTCTTAAGTCCAGGGCTCCATCCTTGGTACTGCCTCTATTATTAGGACTCAATTCTAGATCTAGACTCATACCTGGTCCTTCCACCTATGTCCTTCTACTTAGTTTACTGTCAGTCAGTCAATAAACATGTATTAAGTACCTGCTGTCTGCCAAGCACTGTGCTATACTCTGGGTATTAAAAGAGATAGTCCCTGCCCTCATGGAATTCACAGTCTAATAAAGGAGAAAACAAGCAAACGAATATGTAAAAAACAGTTATATATGGGATGAATAGGAAATAAGAAAGGCAAGGCACTAGAATTAAGGGAAAGACTTCCTCTAAAAGATGGGATTTTAGTTGGGACTTAAAGGAAGCCAGGAAATTCAGTAGGCAGATATGAGAAAGGAGAAGAGCATTACAGCCATGGCAACAGCCAGAGAAAACATCCAGAACTGAAAGACGGAGTATCTTGTTCATGGAACATCCAGCAGGCGAGCATCACTGAATCAAAGAGAATGTGTTGGGAAGTAAGTTGTAGGAAGACCAGAATGGTAGGAGGGGGCTAGGTTATGAAGAGTCTCTGAACACAAAACACAGTATTCTATATTTGATCCTGGAGGGGATAGGGAGCCATCAGAGTTAATTGAGTAGGAGGTGATCACATCCTCAATCCTAAACTTCAGGAAAATCATTTTGGTGGCTGAATGGAGGATGGATTGGACTGGGGAGAGACTTGAGGAGGCTGTTGAATAGTCTAGATGTGAGGTGATAAGGACCTTTACTGGAGTGGTGGCAATGTCTAAGGAGAGAAGGGGGTATATTTGAGAGATGCTGCAGAGGTGAAATCAGCAGGTCTTGGCAACAGATTGGATATGTGGAGGGGGAGAGGAAGAGGGATAGTGAGGAGTGAAGAATGAGACCTAGGTTGTGAGCCTGAGGGACTAGGAGAATGATGTCTCCCTCTGCCATAATGGAGAAGGCAGGAGGAGGAAGAGTTTAGGGAGAAAGATAATGAGTTCTATTTTGGATGTGATGAATTTAAGATGTTAGTGATAAACATTTTGAGAAGTCTGAAAGGTACCTGGGGATTTGAGATTGGAGGTCAGCAGAGAGATTGGGGCAGGATAGACAATTTTAAGAATCATCAGCAAAGAGATAATAATTGAGTCCATGGAAGCTGATGTGAAAAAGTGAAAAAGTATGGAAGAAGAAGAGAATAAAGCCCAGTTAGAGGGCATGGTTTGGAGGAGGACTCAGCAAAAGAGACTGAGCAAAATAGGTAGCTGAAGAATCAGGAAAGAGAAGTGTCTTAAAAATCTAGAGAGAAAATAGTATTATTAAGTAGGAAAGCATGATTAACAGTGTTAAAGTCAACAGAAAGGTGAAGGATAATGAGGATTGAGAAAAGGCCATTGGATATGGAAATTAAGAGATCACTGGTAACTTTAGAGAGAGCAGTTTCAGTGGAACGATGAAGTCAGAAGTCAAATTGTAAGGAGTTAAGAAGAGAATGAGGAGAGAGAAAGTGGAGGCATCTGTTGCAAACAAGCTTTTCAAGGAGTTTAGCTACAAATGGCAGAAGAGATATAGGATGGTAATTAACAAGAATGGAAGAGTCAAATAAGGTGTGTTTTTTTTTTTAAGATAGAGGAAATATGGGTACATTTTGAAGCACTAGGGAATGAGCCAGTAGACAGAGAGAGATGGAAAATAAGTTAAAGAGTGGGAATAAAGGAGAGGACAATGTCTCAGAGGAGACTAAATGGAATGGAATCTCTTGAGCATGTAGAGGGATTAGCCTTGGTAAGGAGTAAGGCCACCTCATCATGTTAGATAAGGGTGAAAGGAGAGATAATGCCAGAAGCCAAATAAATGATATGAGATGAGCAAGAAGAGAGAAGAGGGAGCTCATGGGGCATGACCTCAATTTTTTTTCCTCTGTAAAATATAACACAAAGTTCTTAGATGAGAGGGGAAGGGAAGAGGAAGCCAGGGGAGGCTTGAGGAGGGATGAAAAGGTTTGGAAAAGCAGCTGCAGAGGGTGGGATAGTGGGTTGATAAATGAGTTCAAAGATCAGATTATATTGTTACTAATTGTTTCAAAGATATATGTCCTCGACAAATATTTGGGTTTTTTTGACTGCTACTTTTAAAAATTTATTTATTTATTTAGTTTTAGTTTTCAACACTCACTTTTATGATATTTTGAGTTCTAAATTTTCCCCCTCCCCAAGATGGCCTGCAATCCGATAGAGGCTATACATGTACAATTATATTACACATTTTCCATATTATGTTATGAAAGAAGAATCAGAACAAAAGGAAAAATTACGAGAAAGAAAAAAGAGAAAATAGTATGCTTCAATCTGCATTCAGACTCAATAGTTCTTTCTTTGGTTGTAGATAACATTTTCCGTCATGAATCTTTTGGAATTGTCTTAGATTATTGCATTGCTGAGAAGAGCTAAGTCTATCAAAGTTGGTTGTCACACAATGTTGCTGTTACTGTGTACAATATTCTCCTGGTTCTGCTCACTTCACTCAGCATCAGTTCATGTAAGTCTTTTCTTTTTCTGAAATCATCCTGCTCATCATTTCTTATGGAACAATAGTATTCCATTACATTCCCATACCACAACTTGTTCAGTCGTTCTCCCATTGATGGGCATCCCCTCAATTTCCAATTCTTTGCCACCACAAAAAGGGTTCATACATGTGAATCCTTTTCCCTTTTTTTTAATAATCTCTTTGGGATATAGTCCTAAAAGTGGTATTGCTGGATCAAAGGTTATGTACAGTTTTATAGCCCTTTGGGCATAGTTCCAAATTGCTCTCCAGAGTGGTTGGATTAGTTCATAACTCCGCCAACAATATGTTAGTGTTCTGATTTTCCCACATCTTCTCCAACATTTATCATTTTCCTGTTTTGTCATATTAGCCAATCTGATAGGTCTGATGTGGTACCTCAGAGTTGTTTTAATTTGCATTTCTCTAACCAATAGTGATTTAGAGCATTTTTTCATATGATTATAGATAGCTTTAATTTCTTTATCTGAAAACTGCCTATTCATATCATTTGACTATTCTGATAAATATTTATTGCAAATGAGTGTATATATATAATTTAGGTATTGTTTTTATTAGCAGGCTATTCTCTCTGTGTATATTGTGAGGATAAGCACATTTCAACTGTCTTTCAGCACAGTGTGCACATATGTGTGTATGTTATATCTGTGATACACACAGATATAAGATGTGTGTTCATATGGTTAAAATTTTCCTCTTTGTATCCTTTGAAGCTCATATGGGAAATTAGAGCTAAGTATATACATGGTCTACTGTGACATCTGTCGTGTACGTGTTGTTCTCATGTCAAGCTGTTTCAATAGATTTCAAATAGCATTGGCATAGCACTTCTGATGAAGAACATTTAAAAAGATCATATAAATCTTGCCATGTAGTGATTTATGTCTGCCATTTTTGGGAGGCCTGTCAGATTTTTTCCCCATCTCTTAAAAAAAAAGAAACAACTCTTTGTTGTGGAAAGATCAACCCTGAGAGAACGGTAGCTTTGTAACTTCCTCCCTCATTAGACAGTAGCTGTGTTACTACAACTTTGCTGAAAGGCACTGCAATGAATTCAGAGAGTGGAATCTTCTTTCCCTATTCCCAGTTCCAAGAATTGTAGTGGGCAGAACAGAACCTGCTCTCCTGCTCCCAGTGAAGGAAGACATACTAGATCTTGGAGCCTTAAATAAAAAGGCCATCCTCAAAATAGAATCTGCTTCACAGAAGACTAAATAAGTTCCTTTTCAGTAAGTTTTCTGGTCAAGGTAATGAGGTAAAAATTTGCCTGAGCCAAAACTAACAGCTAAGTAATTCTGCCAGGAGAAGCAATAACCAAACCCATAGAATGAGGTTGGTCCAACAAAACTCCCAAACAGCCCACTGAATTGTCATATTTCAGCTATTTTGCAGAAGGTGAGGTAGGCAGAGGGGTGAAGGATTCAGTTGTAATCCAAGGACAATAATTCTATAGAGATTCTCAATATTTTCAAATCTGTCATTGCTTCTTTTCCTAAAGTAAGGGTTCTCTTGGATGATTTTTTGACAGCAATTCAACAGACATTTATTAAAGATCTACTAAGTACAAAGTCCTATGATAGGTGTTAGAGATACAGAGATGTAAAAAGATGTAGTCCCTGCCCTCATGGAGCTCACAACAATAATTAGAATTCTATGAAGCTTTTGTTTATGTAACTAAGTTTTATAATTATTTTTATTTAGTTAAATATTTCCCAATTACATATAATTTTTTGAACGATCATTTTTTTTAAATTGAGTTCCAAATTTTTTCCTTCTCTTCTACTCCTCCCTGCTCCTTGAGGTGGCATGCAATTTGATAGAGATCGTGAAGTCATGCAAAGTATATTTCTATATTAGTCATGTTGCAAAAGAAAATACAAGCAAAAGAAAATAAAAAATAAAGTTAAAAAAGCATGCTTTGATCTGCATTCAGAGTTCATCAAATCTCTCTGTGGAGATGGACAACATTTTTCATCACATGTGCTTTGGAATTGTCTTGATTAGAATAACCAAGTCTTTCACAGTTGATCATCCTTACAATCTTGCTGTTATAGTGTACAATATTCTCCTGGTTCTGTTCACCTCACCCTGCCATCAGTTGATATAGGTCTTGGCATGTTTTTTTTTTCTGAAATCATCCCTCTCATCATCTCCCATAGCATAACAGTATTCCATCACATTCATGTACTACCACTTGTTCAGACATTTCTCACTTGATGGGGATCTCCTCGATTTCCAATTTTTTGCCACCACAAAAAGAGCTGCTATCAAAATTTTCTTATGAATAGATCCTTCCCCTTTTCTTTGATCTCTTTAGGATACAGACTTAGTAGTGGTATTGCTGGGTCAAAGGGTATTATGTTCCCAAGTTTTAAAAAATTCTTTCTTTACAACCATTTGAGGTAGGTAGTACAAGTTTTATTTTCCCCACTTTACGATTGGGGAAACTGAGGCTCTGAAAAGTAAAGGGGCATGCTCAGCATCATAAAACTAGCAAATGTTAAGCATCAGCATTTTACTTCAGGTCTCTTGACTCTTAATTCAGGACATTTTTGTTTTTAAAAACTACATCATAGGGCAGCTAGGTGACACAGCAGATAGAGTGCTGGGCCTGGAGTCGGGAAAGCCTGAGTTCAGATCTAGCCTCAGGCACTTACTAGTTGAGTGAACCTGGGCAATCACTTAACTGTTTTAGCTTCAGTTTCTTCATCTGTAAAATAGTTGAAAAAATAGCAAACCACTCAAACCACTCCAGTATCTCTGCCAAGAAGACCCCAAATGGGGTCACAAAGAGTTGGACATGACTGAAAACAGCTGAACAAGAACAGCATCACAGACTGATAGAGTGCCAGTGTGAGTAGAGAGTAAAACACTGCACTTGGACTCAGAAGTCTTGAGTTCAAATCCTACCTCTAAGACCTTCTAGCAGAAGAACCTCTAAGTCTCAGTTTCCTCATCAGGAAAATAGAAATAATAACATTTTCACTACAACCCTTTCAGGGTTGTTGTGAGGAAAGCATGTTACAATCATTAATACATAGAAATATAAACCACAATGTGATGTACAGAAAGATAATTTAACGCAAAGTAGACTAAAAGGTGCCATCAAGATAAAATGTTATAGGAAAATTTGATGAGGGAGAGGCCTGTTAGATACATAGGGTGGGAACCTTTTTTATGGGGTTCATAGGTCTGAACATGGTCATTTAGGCTATCCTACTGTCTCTGGGTAGGACTATGCTTTAGTGATCTCAAACAAATTGTCAAAAAATAGAATCAAAATGCTGTGCCTTGTGAGTTCCTACTCTCAGTCACATACGTTAGAAGAGTGCATCTTGAGAAAAGAATTAACTTGTATCTTCATGGGAATGATGAAATAAGCATAGAAGCCTGTGTGGAAGATACATGTTGTCAGCAGAGATTTAAAGGTGGGTGGGAAAAATGAACAGAAGATGAGAAATGGCAAGCTGTTCTTAGAATAGGAGGCAGGCCAAATGGGTTAGGGAAAAGAAAACAAATATGATAGTGAAAAGGGCAGAGAGAGGAATAAAAAAGAAACAAAGACAGAGATGCTACTAAGAGTCCAGTTATGGGATATCTGGTGGGTGAGAATGTCGGCCACTTTTTGCCTTTTATCTCACTCTTAAATCTTAATTACTCTAATAGAGCATAAGCCACTGTTTCATGGTGGAGTGGGGAATGGTCTGAACTTGGAAGAATAAGAATAAGCTTTGGGTTGTAGTCTTGGCTTGATCAAGTTAAATCCTATGAATTTGATCTCCACCCCACTTCTCCCAACTGTTCCCCATTTTTCCATTTTCATGGCTGCCATCCTCCTTTAGGCCCTTTTTGCCTCTACTGTAGTCCATTGTAACAACCTTCTATTTTTATCCTTTCCTCAATGCCTCCCTCCTCTCAATCTCCATACATCTTCCTAATTGTTCCCAAGGGACAGATCTGGCCATGCTACTCTCCTGACTCATTATTTCCTCTAGGATAAAGTATAAAATCCTCTGGCATTTAAAGCACTTCACAAATCTTACTCTTACATCTTTCTAGACCGATTTCACAAAACACTTCACCAAAGTAGCCTACTTCCTACCTCCATGTCTTTATATAGGCATTCCTTTCTGGTACCATCCTATGGCTGCCATCCTATGGCTAGAGTGCTCTTCTTTCTCCACTGTGCCTCCTAAAATCCCTGACTTCTCCAAAGCTCAGCTAAAGTGTTGCTTCTTGTTCAAGGATTTTCCTGATCCCCTCAAGTATTTGCGCTCTTTCTCTTGGCTTAGCTATTACACCGTGTTTACTTGTCGTGTCTAACATGTGCATGGGATGGCTATCCATGTTGTAGTATCTCACACCTTTTACACAGCGTGTGTGGACAACTACTCCCTTTTCTGGTCTGACCAGGTTTATTCCAACCTGTTCTCACACTGGCAGGTCTAGGTTTCCAGAAAAGAACCACAACTATTTAGTTCCACACCAATTCTCTTGGATCTTAGGTATTATGGGAAAACATATTCCTATTCCCCTCAACTATCAAGCCCTAACTAATGCATTTCCATTTACACAAAGCCAGCTACTCACAAAAACAATGACACTTCTAGATCTAAATTTTAACTATTTACCCAACAACAAGGCAAAAGAAATGATAAAAACATCAAACGCACTCATATGTTAAAGCAAATGCAGGAATAATTAACATAGTTCACAATAAACTTGAGTCACACTCTCCAATCAATGCTCTTAGTATATTTGAGAGAAAGTGGGCACATACTGACAGAAATCTGCCATAGAGGTACACAAGTAAGAAAAATCTGTGCGTTCATAGTAACTAACAACTCTGGAATTGTAAACCTGGTTGTCCTCTTTCTGTCTCAGCTATTGTCCATAAAAGTTTCTTGAATAGGGACGGCTAGGTGGTGCAGTGAGTAGAGCACCGGCCCTGGAATCAGGAGGACCTGAGTTCAAATCCGGTTTCATACACTTGACACACTTTACTAACTGTGTGACCTTGGTTGGGCAAGACACTTAACCCCAACTGCCTGGCCTTCCTCCCCTGCAAAAAAAAAAAAAGTTTCTTGAACATATCTTCAGTGCTGAACGGATTCTTCCACTGCTAAGTTGATCTATGCTGTGTATGACTCACACTTTACTAGGCACAGCATCTCAGCTGAACTAGTTCATTCACTGGAAGACTTCTCTGAATCTCTGCTTACAAATTGTTCCTCTGCTCAACTAGATTAATTCCTTGATTGCAACTGTAGCATCTATCACTTCCAGCTTCAGATTTAGCTGATGCAGCTCTGGTTATGTGATTACTTAGTTCTTTGATAGATTTTAGTTGTTCATTCAGCTATCAGTTTTCAATGAAATCCCATAAATGGGGGTCACTTTAGATAGCTGTCAGTTTATACGATTCCAGTAACACCTGACTTGGCATCTCCCTGCCCAGGAGCAGGGCACATTCCATTGCATCCAGCCCACTTTCTGAGTTATTGCCTTCTGATTGGTGTCCAGAAGAAACATTCTGAAACTTCCTAGGCTTTGAAGTTTCATCAGCTTCTGAGCATGTTCCTTATCCTTATGTGTCTGATGTGGAAGATATTTGGCAAAATTCTTTACTGCTACCCCATCCTGGTAGAAGTAAGACTTGGCCTGGTAGATAGAACTGGAGCTACAGGTTGATATGCTGGTTGATAGTGGCCTCTGGTAATTCTATCTGGGATGAAGTAGTCATAGAGGTAGCTGTGGTGAGGAGGAAGTGGTGGTGGTAAGGCTGAGGAGACTGAGGAGGCTGAGGAGTCTGGGGCAGTGGCCACTGGGGGTAGCTGCAGCAGATGGCTACTGCTCAAATAGAAGAGTCTTGGTTAGTGGAATTGAAGGTGGAGAAATGGCTTCTCATCAAGTGCTTCAGAATCAGGAAACCACAGTGACTCTCCTTCCCCAGAATCTGGCAATTTTGGCCAAAGCATTCACTATCAGTACTTCATCTGGACCATTTCAGAGCATACATGATATTGTAATAACTGGATAAAACCCTAGAAAACTTCAAGGTCTCCTTAATGAAATCTGAGGTAATGTTGGCTAGTTTAAGCATCTACACTGGAAAAAAAAAGTGTGTAAGAAAAATTACCTCTCTGACTACTCCTCTCAGCCTCTTTTGCTAGTTCTTTATTGTACCCACTGACTTGGGTATCCCCAAGATTCTGTCCTGGGCTCTCTTCTCTTTCCTGTCTATACTATTCCACTTGGTGGGTGTAATATTAATTAAGGTGGGACCTTTTTACTGTTTTAGGATGCTAAATTAATTGTCTTTGATTGAGTCTAACTAGGTGCTAAACCCCAGGCCCAAACCCCTAATTACTAGGTACTAAGTCAATGTGGGTGTGAAACCTCCAGGGCCCTAAGGAGAGTTGCTAAGACCAGAGCCAATGGTATGTGCCTAAGTTTCGGTCGCTCAGATGACGTTCTATGACATCTAAAGAGTGTATAAAAAGAGAGAACAGAGTTGTTTGCTTGGGGCTCTGAGCTACAGGAGGAGCGGTGCGTAACTCTGGGCCAGCTGTTAAGAGCTCCCTGGCTTGTCAAACCAGATGTTGATGGTTTCTTGGTAACTATGAATTGTGATCTGGTCTGTTTATATTGTGTATGTTTGTAACTTGTTTGTATTTGTTCTGAAGTTCAGGATGCTGGCATTTCCTCTTGAACTAAGTGAGTTTATATGTATATGTTGGATTAAAGTAAGATTGTTAATCTCTTAACATTACTTTCCTTAGTAAAGTAGAGCAAAAGAACCTGTGCTGGCAGCATTCTTTGTGTTGTTCTTGTGTTGGTCTTTCACCCCCACAACAACTGCTAGCCGAATTGTTGCAACAGTGGGATACCATGGATATGATGGTTACCTCTATGCTTATGATTTCCAGATCTACCTACCCTAGTTTCTCTCATGATTTTCAGTCCCACACCATCTCTAAATGTCTCACTATTGCCTACCATGCCCAATTCAAACTCATTAGCCTTGCTTGAATTCAAGGCCCACCATCATTTGGTACCACTCTATCTCTCTGGTCTTATTTTATACTAGTACCCTCTAGGATTATTGTAATTCTGTATATGTTCCCACAGATTTTTCCCTCCATACTTCCATTTACACTGTCTCCTATACGTAGAATATCTTTCCAAGCAATCTTCCTTCCTTCTAGTCTGTTGAATTCCTAAACCCAACTTTTTAAAACCCAATGTGATCTCTCCCTGACTACTGGCTCTTTCACTGCTGCCTAGAAACGTGACTGTATTTCCCCCATCTTAAAGGAAAAAAAGTCTCATTTGATCCTGCCATTTCTGCTATCATCTTATCTTTCCTCTCCGTAAATAAACTCCTTGAGAAAGCCATGTACATTTGTGCTTCCTCTCCTTCTCTTCTAAACTCTCTGCAACCTAGCTTCATACTTCATTATTCAGATGAAAACGCTTCTCTCCAAGTTATCAATGATCTCTTTTGTGAAATTTCAATTTTATTTTGTTTTCTGTAGTAAGAAGGCCGAATTTATGATCTCAAAGA
>CM053622.1:173770946-173788021 GCA_028646595.1 Phalanger gymnotis
TGTAGCTGTCTCTGCCGCCGTCACCACCGCTTCTGCCACACTCTCCAAGCTGTGTTCCAGCTAACTGACTGCTTCCTCTCTCCTTCAGCTCTTAACTGCTGTCACCAACTGCCTCACCAACTGCCTCTCCAACTGCCTCTTAGCTCTGCTCTAACCATTCAGCAAGCTCCTCCCACCACAGCCTTCCATTGGCTCCAGTCCTAGCCACTCCCCTCAGGATCCTGGGAGGCTCACATCCACATAGGTTCCACACCCAACAGGGCTCTGGGCCTGGGGCCCACCATTTCAACAAAATACACTGAGTTACTCAAAGAAAACAAAGACCATTTTGCTTATTAACACATTTTCAGATCCTCATTCTAATCCTCCTACTTCCTCTTCCTGTCTCACCCCCACCATCATTGAAAAATCAAGAAAAACAAAATTCCTATTACAAACATGTATAGTCAAACAAAACAAATTCCAGCATTGGCCATATTAAAAAGATATTAATCTGTACTTTGAGTCCATCATAACTCTACCAGGAGGTGGGCAGCATGTTTCATCTTGAATTCTTTGGAATTATGGTTAGTCATTTGTTGATCAGAGTTCATAAATCTATCAAAATTGCTTGTCTTTATAACATTCCAAAAATCTCTTAATTACCAAATCTAATAGCCTTTTCTCAATCACAATCCTTCTCACTATTATCTTGAGGATTAAATATAAACTCCTTTGTTTGGCAGCTAAAGCTCTTTGTAACCTGTATATTTTCTCCCTTTTTAGTTTTCTTATACATCGCTTCTCCCCACATATTTCATACCAGCCTATTTGCTGTTCCTCATACACAGTGATCCACTTCCTGTCTCAGTCCCTTTGCACTGTCTATTCCCTATATCTTGGATGTTTTTCTTCCCCACCTTATCTCATAGAATCCCTGGCTTTCTCCAAGACTCAGCTCAAATGCCACTTTCTGTAAGAAATGGCTTTGAGTGTGCCGTTTGCTTGTGCCTTCCTTCTGAGATTACCTCCCAAATACTCTGAATGACTACGTATATATATATATATATATATATGTATATATACATGTATATATACATGTATACATATATATACACATATATATAGATATACAAATATATATACAAATCATGTATACCTATATGTGAATATATATGTATGTATAGAAATGTGCATATATGCATATACATGTGTGTATGTAAGTATCTTGGTTATTTACATGTTGCTCCTCACATTAAAATGTAAGGTCCTTGAGGGCAGGGATGCTGGGAGGTGGATTCCAGGAGAATTGCGATGATGTGTAAAAGAAGTGACTTGGAAAGATCGTGAAACACGTGCAGACACATGGTAACTGGTGTTGGCTGGTTAGCTACATGGTTGGAAGGAGTCTTTTTCCATTGACTGCAAAGCCGGAACTGTCAGAGTCTGAGCTTTGGGAACTCTTTTACTGAATTTGAGTCTGGGGGAGTGTGGTGACTCCACTCCCTAAGTGAGAGAATATACTTTAAAGAGAAAGGACTCAGGGCTATCTTCCTCCTTTTAGGCTATATGGACCCTGAGAAAACAGCCCTGGTTGGCCTTTTCATTAGTTCTTTTCTATTCTAGGTGAAGGGAGTTTCAATAGTAAAGAGAGAACCTCAGTAAACAAGACGTCAGACTGTAGGTCCAGTGTTGCAACTAGCTCAGCATGAATACCCTACAAAGCAACTAGTAATCTTTGACAGTATCCTTTGAGACTTCTTCAGGCCACCTTGGGACATGAACTTGATGGGACCAATGAGATGCAGCAACTGAGCTAAGTTTGATTCTATTCCCCCTGAGACTGAGGAAGAAGGAGAGCTATCCTAGCAGTACTGGCGAAAATGTGCATTTGTTATTGCAATATCTTTGAAGTAAACATCCCTTTGTCAAAGCCATTCAGAGTTAAGTTGTTATATAGAACTGGGGATCTAGTCACTAGCCCCTAACAATGGGGGTATGGGTGTGGACAAACATATCAGGCAGGTCCTTTAGCTAATGGCAGATCAGAAATACTCTATAATCCACTGCAGTACCCAAGAACTGTGAAGGAAGTTGTAATCACCCTGGTTCTGGAACAGAGGGCCAGCATGCACATGTTGCAAAGACTAATAAAGATAATTTGATACAGTATTTGCACAGCTCCTTATTTTTCCCAATATTTTTTTCTCTTCCAGAGACTGGTCTTTTTAACATTCATTGATTTGGGGGGAGGGAGCTAGCTGAGATGAGTGGGCTGTATTTTCGTTATTCATTCATTAAATATACATGTTTTGACATCTTGAATAGAAATGACTTAATCTAGTAACTGTGTTTATGTGATGCTGCTCCACGAAGTTGCTACTAAGCCCATGCACAATGCAAGAACCTGACATAAAATTTGGTTTTCAATAGATCGAGTCTCTTAATTTTGAATTCTTCTTGAGAAAAATCACTGGGTTAATCTACTATTGCATCTCCTATACAAATTCTGAGCCATTTGCCTCACTTCGATTTCTCTAAAATTAGCCTGTGAAATGAAAAGAGAGAATAGACACATACATACACAATGACATAGTATAAACCACCTATTTTTATTGGAAGAGCTACTTACATCACCACTTTGGTTAGTAAAAGACAGCTACCTACAAGTATGAAATTACTTTCCTTTAAAGATAATGATTTGGACAGGTAAAAAGGAGCTAAAGTGTAGTAGTAGCCTTCCCTTCCCAGAGGAGATTATGAAGAGAAAAGAATATTAAGCTGGAAAAGAGACAGATTAGACAAGTCATTCAGCAGAGATGTTAAATCATGAAGGACAGAAGGAATTGCTGCCTCTTCCTTTTTCTCCTGTTCTATATTTAAAAAGCTGATGTTTATAGACAATGACTGGGAGAACAGTGAAGGATACAGGGATTCAGTTGGTTACAAGTACAAAGAAGAGGTTGAGGAAATGATCCGATTATTTGCCAAGTCTTGTTTAGAAAGAGAGATGGAAGGACAGGAAGTCAAAATGAGAGAGAGAGAGAGAGAGAGAGAAAGAGAGAGAGAGAGACAGAGAGAGAGAGATCAGAGTTCAGCATCAAAGAGGTTGTATAGTTAAGGGTAAAGGTGAGATCTAAGAGATGACCATATCTGTAGTGGTGCTACAGGTCTTAGGAGTTGAGGAGGTTGATGCATGAGGAAGTCAGTGTGTTAGAAGGCACCTCAACATGTGTATTAGGGCAGAAGAGAAGATTCTGAACCAGGTATTGAACTTCTGGAGAGAGGATAGAAAGTGACCTGATATTGGGTACATGACTATGCACCATGACTGTAACCAGGTGATACAGATAGATGGAGTGAATCTACAAAGAACAGAGATTTCTGGGTAATAATGGCAAAGGTTCAGCCTGGAAGGTGGCAGTGAGAAGTAAGGAGTATGTTTACACAGCCCTCTGCTTTGGTGCACTGGGAGACCTAAGAGAAGGAACACCCAGTGTTCTTGGATGCCATTTTCTTTCTGAGAGGGAACCATGTTTCTGTGAGTTCTGTGAGTGTGAAAAATGTAAAAAGAAGGGATCTAGGATAGAGGAAGAGTTAATTTACAATAGAACAACAGGGTTTCATGTGGTACAATGAAAGGGGAGGACAAAGGAAAAATAGAGATCTGGAAGTGGTAGGGGTAAGCTTGAAGGAGATGAGAGATATTTCATCTCATGGGGATGAGGGTACTGTCAAATCAAAGAGAATCAAAGAGAAAATGGGGAGGAGGAAGGAGGATTTCTCTATTAATGGAGCAGGGAGAGAATAAGTTTATTTGAAAAAGTTCCAAAATAATGGAGGATAGCATCACCTTGCTATTTTCCAAACACCAGGAAATAGTGGATGGAGGCAGCAGGAAAGTCAATTTGGGAGTCAGGATGGAAAAATCCATGTGAGCAAGTGTCCAGTGAGACATCTAAACCCATATTTTAGCACTTAACATGGCACCTGGCAGATAGTAAGTACTTAATAAATTCTTGTCGACTGGTTGACTGACTGACTAAGGGCTAGGTGAGAAGAGGAAGGGTATCTACACTAAGTTTTTTTTCTCAGATGGTTCAGTAAGGTTAGAAAGAGTAGGTCCTTGTACATGTGGCTGTGTTCTAGGGTAAGGAATCCTTCAAATCCAATCCCTGAAAGGGGTCAGATTTGGAGCCTCACTCTCCTTTGTCCACTGATGGTGAAAGGAGGAGCAAGTGTTGCCATTGTGAGTGTTGGTGACGATGTGCCCTGAATGCTCAGTGGGTGAAAACTTTGGGCCTCATTCTTTTCTCAGATATTTTAGTAATAAAAGTCAGCAGCAGGTCCTAAAGCCTAGAGGCCTCCAAAGCTACCCTGACAGGTCAACTGATGGGGGCAAGTAGTCTAGCACTGATGGTGGCAAGGCTCACCACTATCCAACTAAGGTGAGGTGTGCTATCATAGGGAGCTAGGTGACATAGTGTATAGAGTGCTGGGCCTGGAGTCAAAAAGACTCATCTTTGTGAGTTCAGATCTAGCCTTAGACACTAGCTGTGTGACCCTGGGCAAGTCACTTAACCCTGTTTGCCTCAGTTTCCTCATCTGTAAAATGAGCTAGAGAAGGAAATGGCAAACTACTCCAGTAGCTTTGTCAAAAAAAATCCCAAATGGGGTCACTAAGAGTCAGACATGACTGAAAAATGGCTGAACGACAATAAAACCCAAAGTTTCAGAGCTCTTATTTCCACTAAGTACCTGTAAATTTGCAGGACAATTGCTGGTCTGTATTGGTAAAGGGAATTTCTTTACTGGGAGTTGCTTACACCCAAGAAATCTCAGGTCCATACCCTTCCCTTAACTCACCCTGGACCTTGAGAGTTAGGAGTCACTTCTGCAAAGTCCACATTTGTTGCCAGCATATTTCAGGGATCATGTTTTATATTTGTTCATTTTTCTTCCATTTCTCTTCGAGGTACAGCATTAGTTACTGTCTGCTGCTTGAGAAGTAACCTAAGCCTAGACAGATCATTGGGCAAATCTGCTATTCCATCTCTTGGTTCCTGCTGAGTTTCTGCTGACATTAAAGCTGCCTGAATGGTTTTGAAGAAGAGTAGGAAGCAGAATGCGGAAAGTGCCAATGCAGGCTGGAGAGAATGTGTTTTACTGTCACAGACAAAAGCTTGAGTGAAGAACAAAGCTGTGTACTCACTATCCAACTTTTAGAGAAAGCTACAGATAAAGACTGCTCAGAATGGATTAACCCCCTTCCCCTTCAAAATGAGTCAAATTTTCTCAATCAACTTTTCTATAGTAGCCAACGCTGAATATGGCCCAACACTCAGAAATAGGCTTAAACTGGTGTCAACGTATCAGCAGGATGCAGTGTGGTACAATATAAAGGATATTGTCTCTATGACCTGGGTGCAAATGTTGCCTCTTATTAACTTGGTGCTAAGTCAACCTTGGGCAAGTCACTTAGCTTCCTTGGCCCTCAGTTTTCTCATTTGTAAAATGATGGGGTTGGGCTAGATATCTAGGGTCCTTTGCAGTCTTAATCTTGCAATGCTGTGAAGAAGGCTGTCTATAATGAACTAATGTTTAACTGAGGTCTGAGTTGTTGGGACGTGTGTAAATAGACATGGCTGAAACATTCCTACAGTTGGGAAACATTTTTTATGTTTAAGTCACTGTTCCAGGTCCTGGGGATGCCAAGAAAAGTATTCCTGCCCTAAAAGAAAGTATAGTTCTGGGGAAGGGGACAGAATTCAATAAGTTCACTGACACACACCACAAGGTAATCTTAGCGGTGAGAGAGACAGAGACACAGAGATAGACAGGCAGACACACGGTGCGGGGCGGGGGAGGGGGACAGGGGCAGTGAAGCTTTTCAGTGGAAGGGGTTCTTAAATTGAACCTTGATGGAAGAGAAGAGTTTTAAGTCAGAGGTGAGGAGGGAATACATTCTAAGCATGGGGCTGGTGTAAATCTGTAACTATTAGGAAATGGTTTGGGGGCTTATTTTTTCCCTTGTTTCCACAGTCTTCAGAAAAAAAAAAAAAACAAAATTCACGCTTCACTCCCAGAACAAACTCTATGACATATGGGAGAAATCAGCTGATCCTAATCATGTAAATACTGATTAAAATGAGTCTTTTCTGCATAATCACACAGTCACAAATGACTAATAAGTTCATTACTTGTAAAATCACAACTGGGCTTCATCAACATGACACTTCATCCCCTGCCCCCACCCCTCCACTAAAAAGGGTCAAAAATTGGAGAAAAAAACCCCAAAAAACCAATTCATCAGTGAATTTGATTCAAGTGATGCCAACCAACTTGTCAGAGTAATTCTTGTCACTTCATTAATTGAACTGATGGACAATTCCCTTATCATGTAGATGGGAATGAAAGAAAATGTATTTTCCTGTTCTTGTCAGTATTCTAACGCTACAACTCAAATTCAATTGTGATGCATCAGAATTAAATTGCTGATCTATTCTCATATGAGGTAGATTTAAGACCATTCCAGATTGACAAAATATCTGAAGTGGAAACTATGCAATTAATACGGATCTCATTCTGTTTGGTTAGGTTGAATTTTTCAACAAGGCTATCTTATTAGAATCCTTTGAGGTGACAAGTTAGATTGCTTCAGTTGTTGTGATAAAGTGAGTAATAAAGGGTGGTTAAAGAATATCCATCAGTCCCTGATGCAAAAATTAAATGAAAGAGCTTAATAGCTAGACTATAGTATGATTCTGACTACTTAAGATACAATCTGACATGCATAATAATTAGCTAATTAAAATACAGAACACAGCAAATTTAAGAGACTCGAAAGGGGAAACCAGTGGAAAGTTATAGCATTTCTCTGGAAAGACAACTAGATTGTTACCTCTGTGTGTGTGTGTGTGTGTGTATGTGTATGTACCCAGGTAAAGAAGAGAGTCAGAATTGTAGGCCTTTAGAATTCTCAGTTGGAAGGAAACTTGCAGAGGAATAAGGCCATTTCCCTCTATAGGATCATAGTCACCCTGTGGGTTGAGAATCTTACTCAGATGAATATTGGGCATAGTGTCAAGAATATTGGACTTGGAGTCAGAGGACCAAAGTTTCAGTCTCTGCTCTGCTTTTACTACTGGTGATACCTTACGCAATTCAATTTTCTCCTCTATAAAATGGAGTTGGACTAGATGGCCTCTAAGGTCTTTTTCTGGTTTTTCTATGATCTTTATATCTGCCCTCCCTGACACTTCTCTACCCTGACTCAATGACTAGCCAATTCAATGAACATATGTTTTTAAGTATCCAACAATTATTGTATGTGGTACAGTAGGCAGGCAGAAGTAACATTGGTGGGCAAAGCACCGTCTTAAGCACTAGAAACAGAAATCTTTGCTTTCGAGGTCCACTTGTCTCCTGACCTATGTCTTGCCACTAGACTCCAATGACTTGAGGAGAGAGTGAGGCTGATGACTTTGCATCACTCTGCCTCACTTAAATCCAATTCACTTGGAAGTCAAGACACTCCCCTCCTGATGTCATTGGTCCTCTTCAGGGAATGAAGGAAGAACAGCAATGACCTTACAGCGTAGCACAAAACTTTGTAAGAAGTAGGCAAGATGATTCTAGTAAATGCTGGTCCTCCAATAAGTGCAGCTTGAACTCCCTGCAGTCCTTGGAACTGTCAAATGGTTCAAGATCAGACATTGATAGGATTTTATCTGTAGAAATTAAAGAAAAGGCATGACCTTCTGATTTGCCTTTTCACCCTAAGGACCGTAGGATCTTTCCATCTGTCTTGCAGCTAGAATCTTTCATATGAGTTGTCACCCTCATTAAAATATGAGCTCCTAGAAAACAGGGACTCTTGTTATTTTTCTATTTGTATCCTCAGCATTAAATACTGTACATTACACAGAATAAGTACTTAATGAAAGTTTTTATCCATCCATTCACCCATCCATCCATCCATCTATCCATCCATCCATCCATCCTTCCATCCATCTATCCATTCCTGAATAGTACTCTATTTAATAATTCTTGCTGCCTTGCTCTGTGTTATGCACAAATACCTTTGACTTCACAGTAAGACTGAATGAAACCAAGGAAGAAAACATATAGGAAAAGGTATACAAGCCTTCCCCACTAACAACCCATACCTCCATTGAGCAGGACAGTACAGTGCTTTGCCACCTCCCCCCTTCGCCTGCCAGTCCACCTTCCAAAATAAGGGAATAGGCTGTTTTTAAAAACAAACAAACATAAATATTTATAAATCATTTGAAAGTGTTACTAGAGTCCTACAGCTTAATTGTAGACAGATTGTTGTTTGCCGCTTTCATTTAAGAAGTAGGTTGGAAACCTTCTGGGAGCCTGCTAGAGGAGTTAATAGATAATCTTAAGCAATTTGGTGCCAATTAATTTTGTAGAACCTTATATTTCAAAGGCCAGGGAGCCAGGGAGAAGATGTCAGGTAGAAGAAAAATATTTCTGCTCTCTCTTGAGTTGCCCTCCATGAACTAAAACTAAAAGGGATTTGTGTTCCACTTGGTGGTTGGCCTAGGTAATCTCTGAGGTCATTCCGGTCTAAGAATCTATGTATGACCCAGGTCCACCTGCTGCTGTCTGAGATTCCAGATCCTCAGCTAGCAGCTCTGCAAGAAAAATGAGGATGTGGGGACAGGAGAACAAAAAGATATCATTTATATTACTATATTTTATATTTCATACACATATATGTAGTGTGTACATATGCATAATGTATACATATTCTAATACACATTCACACATCTAAATGTGTAAATATATGACTTCTCACTCCCTAATTTTTTTTCTCACACTTAATGCATAATCGTTGTAAAAAGTTAAAGTTCAAATTGAGATGCAAATAATGCTTTCCATAACAGTTACTATTTTTTAGTAATTATTTAATGACTTTTAAAAATAATTTTGAAGAGTTGGAAAGGACTTTATTTTTATTTTTTTAATTTCTTTTTAAATTTTGAGTTCCAAATTCTCCCCCTTCCCTCTAGCCTCTCCCCCATATGTTGAGAAGGCAAGCAATATGATACTCATTTTATATATATGATGTCATGCAGAACATATTTCCATATTAGCCATGTTGGGGGAAAAAAGCAAGAAAAATAACGTGGGAAAAAACATGCTTTTACCTTTTCTCAGAGTTCATCAACTCTTTCTCTGGAAGTGGATAGTATTTTTCATTACGGGTCTTCTGGAATCATCTTGGACCATAGTGTTGATCAGAATAGCTAAGTCTTTCACAACTGATCACTGCACAATATTGCTGTTACTGGGTATAATGTTCTCCTAGTTCTGCTTACTCGACTTAGCATCAGTTCATATAAATCTTCCAAGGTTTTTCTGAACCCATTCCTCTTGTCATTTCTTTGAGCACAGTAGCAAGATTATGTAGCAATCATATAGCACAACTTGTTCAACCATTCTCTGATTGATGGGCATCCCTTCAGTTTCCAATACTTTTCTACCCCCAAAAAAGAGCTGTGATCAATATTTTTGTACATATAGGTCCTTTTCTTTTTTCTCTGATCTCTTTGGGATACAAATCTATGTATTGTTATTGGCATTGTGGTAATGGTATTGCTGGGTCAAAGGGTATACACAGTTTTATATAGCCTTTTAAGCATAGTTCTGAATTACTCTCCAGAATGGTTGGACCAGTTCACAACTCCTTCAATAATACATCACTGTTCCTATTTTCTCACATCCTCTCCAGCATTTTGTAATTTTCCTTTTCTGTCACATTAGCTGATCTCATAGGTATGAGGTAATATGTTAAAATTGCTTTAATTAGTATTTCTCTAATTAGTGATTTAGAGCATTTTTCATATGATAATTGGTAGCTTTGATTTCTTATTCTAAAAACTGACTATTCATATCCTTTAACTATTTGTCAGTTGGGGAATGGACCTCATTTTTATAAATTTGGTTCGGTTCCCTATATATTTAAGAAATGAGAAACTTGCTGTAAAATCTCCACCCCCCCCCTTCCTGCTTTCTTTCTAATTTTGGCTGCATTGGTTTGTTTGTACAAAATCTTTTTAATTTCACACAATCAAAATTATCCATGTCTTTTGTTTTCATCTTTTCCTCTTGTTTGGTCATAAACTCTTCCCTTATCCATGGATCTGACAGGTAATTTTTTTCTGTGCTCCTCTAATTTGCTTATGACTCTTTATATCTAAATCTTGTAGCCGTTTTGATCTTATCTTGGTATATTGTGTGAGAAGTTGGTCTATGCCTATTTTCTGCCAGACAGATTTCCAGTTTTCCCAGAAGTTTTTGTCAAATAGTGAGTTCTTACCCTCAAAACTTAAATCTTTGGGCTCATCGAACTTGTTTAATTGGAAATTGTTTAGTGTTTTCAACCTCTTTAATATGCTTATCATGGATTATTTTATATTACAGAGACAGGATGCCATGTATCACAGCCCTCACTAGACTGTAAGTCCTTTGTGGGGTGTAGGGTATATTCAAGGAAGACTAGTCCCTCTGAGGGCTGCTTTCTACTTTTGGTGTCTACTTGATTAACCTGACTCCGACCTGTGGCTCCAAGAAGCTGTAGCATGTGCAGCAGTCACACCCCGGTAAACTGTTTTGGCAGATGGGCTGAACCAGGTTGAGGGTAACTGAGGGGTCTCAAACCCATCAGTGAGTTAGGGGGCTGTCTGCCCCAAGTGTGTCAAGACTTCTCCTGGCAGAATGGGCAGATGAGAACAATTTGTTCCAATGGGCACAAAGGCACCTCCCTTAGTTTTAGTTTCTGCATCTGTGAAATGAAGGGGTTGGATCAGATAATCTCTAAGGTCCCTTCCAGCTTTAAACCCAAGATCTACTTCTACCCACTGTTCCTGCTGGCCTTATGCTGCTTCTATAGCAATCTATCCAAATTTGTCTCTCTCTATCAATCCTCTAAAATGATTGATTCTCCCACCATTTTCTCTTCCCTGGCTCCGGTCAAAACTCCCATTCCCTTGATGCCAGAATCCTAGCTCTCAAAGGAAGAAAGCAAATTTACAGCAGGCATTTATATCTAAAGGAAAATCACATAAACAGCTTAACTATGGCATGTATTTTAGAAGCAGGCACTTGTCAGTTCCAAGGGTGGGATTTCACAAGCATGGCAAGTAGGAGGGGGAGCTATTCTGAGGCTGGTGGGTTTCCTGATTCTAGAATATTTTATTATGTAGGTGGATATCTACTTTGCCTAGATATAAAGTTGACCCTCAGCGTGGATAGAGCCTAATCCTTCACATTTACTGGGTTGTATTCTCCTTAATATCTATAATCTTTCCAACTATTATGTTAAGCACATGTGGAGGAAGACCTTATTCCAGGAAGAGTTCTTTATCAGGTGCAAGGGAGGATTGGCAACCTAAAAGGTTAGGTAAACAATTACTTGAGTTAGCAGATATGCAAGGGAGCACAGCTTCCCTCTGTCTCTTATGAAGATGTGCTCAGCGACTCCCCAGATAAAAGCTTCCTGAACCAAATTCTTTTGGGATTGAGAAGCCTAAGCTTGAGTCCAATAGTTAGGGAAAGGCTTCCCCAAGACAAACAGGATAGGCCAGGTTGCTCTATATAGGTCATGTTCAAAATTGGGATGAAGTAAAACATGCCTTGGATTATTTAAGAGTTAGCGAAATTAGGTTTGATTTACCCATAACAGGGAAAAGCTGTTTAGTATTGATGCAGGACATAGCTTTCCTGCCTCTGCGTTGGTCTGCCTGTCAGATGCCTAAGGAAGCAAAAGGTCCCTCTTCATTCACTGAATCTTTTGCATTCAGGACACTGGGGAGCTCCATCAAGGACCTGAACCTTAGTCCTGTGAGCCAACTAATTAAATCTGGAGAACAATTTTAATACTTTCAAAGAAAAGCTAGCTTAAGCTTCATAAGGTAAGGCTTGAGGATAATGCTCCTACCAATAGGCCCCCATTTGTATTTCCAGTCAATCTACCTGGGAGGAGAGTTAACTTAAGCTGCTCAGTGTTAGGGTCATAATATGTTGGCCTGCCCCAGATACCAACCACAGTGAGTGGACCTCTACTATCAAGGATTTATGGGAGGATATAGACAAGAGTAGTACAGGGTAAGAAAGCACGTATGGTCTGTAGCCTATGTTCTTGAAGGGTGTACCCAAATCATGAGATCACAGAATCATCAGGAAATTAAACAAAGTCAAGGTCAGCCTTTGGCAGCATGTGAAGGAGTTCAGTTTCATCTTTAGAGCCCAACCACATGCCTACTTTCTAGACAACTCTTTCTTCTAAGAACCTAGTTATAATCTTACACAAAGTGTTTTTTGGTTGCACTAGGTCTCTCTGTGGTAGAACAGGAGCTAGATTTGCCTTTGTTGCATACCCGGCTTATAACCAGGGGTGTGCTGGGGCCAGCTCTAACTAGTTTGCAAGAACCCATGTTAAATTTTCAATATGAGCATTTATACCTTGAAAATCAGCAACAGCTACAAATTGAGGCTTGATTTGTTCTTGATTGTCTAGACTGAGGAAAGCAGACTAAACTTAAAAGTGTGTGTGCGGACTCGTTTTTCTGGAGAGTCTGGCTGTTAAACATTTACCAGCACATCCTTGTATTGCTCTAAAAACGTTGCTCGAGCTCAGCGAGAGCACAGCAGAAGGCTCTGGGAATGAAATCATTACCAAACTGTAGGCCAATAACAACAGTAATATGAAGAACCGGTATTTGTATAATGCCTTAAGACTGGCAAAGTGCTTTATATAGATTATCTCATTTGCTAATGAAAACCTTTCCTTTCTCCTCACCCCATCCCCCAAACCCATTCAAAACTTACTGTCCTTATAGCTCATTCTTTTAATAGCCCTGCTGGTGAAGGAATTAACATCTGTTTACTATGGACTGGTTTGTGTGTTGATGTATTGCCTCTTCCAAATAAGATATTTATACCACAATAGGACACTTCTAGAATGATCTTAACTTGGTAAAAACAAAGATGATTCTAGGAATTTCAGATACTAAGGCAAATATTTTTGAATCATGTTGCCTTCAAAATATAGGCCAGCCATGCTAGGGATAATAGTGGATTGATTGAAAATGGTGGCTCACAGCAGAGCTAGGAGGTACAGTGAATAGAGCACTGACACTGAAGTGAAAAGGACCTGAGTTCAAAGCTGACCTCAGACACCTACTAGATGTGTGACCCTGGGCAAGTCATTTAACCCTGATTGCCTCCTCCCCCCCAAAAAATGTTTAATTTTTAAAAAGAAGAAAAAATGGTGGCTCGCCGTACTTGCAGAGAAAAATTGAGGCGTACGAGAAAATCTGAATCAACATAGTGATTTAACAGCCCAGCCACTGAGAACTTGACCTTATCAATGAATTGGGTGAAATGAAATCAATGATTGTGGGGTCTTCTGGGTGTTCAGGTCTTGGCTCTAGCATAACCTAGACTGATAGAATCTAAGTTGCTAGAGACTTTAAAGGCACCTAATATAACACCGTACCTACAAAATAAGGCCTGTTATTTATCAAATAAGGATAATAATACTTAATGTAACCTTCTTCCCTGTCTCTACAAAGGGACATGATGGTATTTAAAAGTGATTTATAACCATGAAGTGCTACAAAATGCATGCGATGATTACAGTTAAGGCTTCTGAGAGACAACCATGATGCAGGGGATTAAGTTCTTCTTGGAATCAGAAAAATCTGAGCTCAAATCTCATCTCTGGTACATACTGACTGTGTGACCTTGGGCAAGTCTATTAACCTCTCAGTGCTTTCAGAGACTTTCTAAGAATATAAGTTACAGAGAAGGTGCCAATCTACATTGGTAGAGGGGGTTCTCCTATCTGGGATTTCTCTGTATCAATGAACATTGCTCCATGGTCAATGCATCTAATTACCTCATGATTCCTGCATCTTCTTAGGTACTCAGAGCTGACTTCTAATCATTTTGCAATATAAAAGCATTAATTCTTAATGTAAAATACTCAGTGATCTCATAGGTATTTACCAGAACACAAAGGGGGCCAGATCTCATGATGAGTTCCCTGAATGTTCTTTGACTAACAACTTTGCTGCAGATTTGAGTGGTCCTGAAGAGCAATTTCATATTGTCTAGGGTCCTATTTACTAATCTGCGTCTTTGGAACTTTTATTGGAAGGTAGAAACAGTAATTTATCTTCTGGAAATGAAAGGTCCTGCAGCATTCTAAATGCTAAACTCTGTATTTCCCCTAACATCTAGCCCAGGGCTTTGCATTTAATAAATGTTTGTTGAATGAATAAATGAACGAATCTATGTATGGGTTATGCTCCCACCACCATTACTGAAAGCTGCCCTAAATTCATATCCCCTTTAGCAACTAGCAGAGTGATCTGAGCTCGGGGACTGTCGTTCCTCCTGTGATATACAATAGCTATCGGGCTTCCCTCTTAATACCGCTCCCATCCCCATGACTTGGTAGTGCTCTCTCCTCTTCAAATGACTGGGTATTTATTTATCTGTGAGCATATTATGTCACTGACAGAATGTCAGCTTCTTGAAGATAGGAATTAATTTTGTGGTATTTATTCCCCCAACACCTAGGTTCATGCATAGAAGGTGCTTAACATTTGCTGAATTGAATTAATCAATCTTTGTTGAATTGTTGAACAGAATTCTGAGTATTTTAGTACAACAGAGAGATGTAACAAAAGCTCTATAAATAAGATGAAAGTTATAAAAACAGTTAAGTGTAGGTGGGAAAAAAATCATTTCTTTTTCAGCTCAGCAACTGAAAAATACATGCCTAGAGTTCACAATATATTAGCAGTAAGTAATCAATTATTAAATGTTAGAAATTCAAAATGTTCAATTACTTAATGAATTATCAATAAAGAAGATGATGTTCCTTTTCTCCTTTCTGCAAAGATCCCCCAGAACACCACAGATGACATCTAACCAATTTTTAGAGTTTTAAAAGAAAAAAAGTTATTTAGTAGGTTAAATATTTTTTTTAACCATCAACGGCCACAGAAAAGAATTAAACAAGTAGGAGAAGATTTTGACCTGGTGGTATATATGATCAAAAACATAGTTTAAAAAAAACAAAAAACAAGGCAAAGCTACATCTGGGGCTGTGTCAATTTCCTTTTGTGTTTCTCATTTGTCATTAAGACAAACATAAGCTGTGTCATGGGATCACACTATCTCAGAACATCAGAGCTGAGAAAGACCTTTGAGATAGTTATTGTAGTGTGGCCATTTTGGGGGGTCACTTTGACTTTTGGAATGGTTTTCTTTTTTCTTTTTAGGAAAACAATACATTTTTTTTCTGAGTGTTTGTAATTTCCGATAGTATTCTCCGCGTTTGTGATTCTACTTCTCTCATTTGTAGTTGTTGGTAACTAATTCAAGACAATAAGGGAGAGAGAAGACTAGCCAGTGAGAGTCTATATGGAGTCCTTAGCAGTACACAAGGTATACCCTGCCTGATGCAATTCACCACCTGGAAGTTTGGGGAGCCAGATTCTGAGGATGCAAAACGGAGAGACCTTATGATCCGCTGCTGAGCTGGAACTGAGTATGTATATAAAAAACACTAACCAGACAAGGTAATCTCTCTCCCTGGCTGTACTGGAGTGAAGGGGAAAATGCTATAAGCCTCTTGTGGACGAAAAGGCCTTGGGCCTTTAATTTCCCCAGTAGCTATGGCCATGGGCCCTTCAATGCATGACTCTGATGTTGTATTTCACCCTATCGTGCTATTCTTTGCTACTTTTAAATGAAAGGGTACTGGAGATATAACAGACTAGGCTATGATTCTGTAAGCTCAAAAAGGTTGGGAAGCCATTAGGGGTCTTGGAACTGGAGTCTGAACCAATCTGCTCACACTTACACCTGGTGAGGTCACCTGAAGAGTGACCATAAGATCTAGCCAAGCAGTAGCTGAGATACCATGTCCTACAGTCCAGCAGCTATGCTGTATTCAGAAATGAACCTGGTGGAGTGAATTCTTTGCAATAGCCACCTTCAGTTGGAGCCTACTATCCTCAGGGACTGAGGCAATATAGGGGATAGTGTATCTCTGGTTTAGAGGAATGTTTGTACTTTGGTTCTGGCTTTATCTTTTCAGGAAATATTCCTTCATAAATGCTAATTTATGTTAATTGTCAAATAATATCAGGGTGCTAATAACCAGTCATTGATACTGGGGAGAACCCACCAGAATGAAGGGTTAAAAGGATCACCCAAACTTTTTGAGAATATCATTAAACTCCGATGGAGAGATGGAGGGACTTGATTTACCAAGGCAAGTGGGACTTGAAATAAGGGTGCTGTACCTCCCCTTCTTGTCCCCATACTCTATCTGGGCTACAGATGTCTAAAGGCAATTAAGAAAAAAGAAAGAAGTGAGTTTTTGTGACATTTCTACTATAGGACAATCACAGCACAGATAGATCTAGTTAACAGTTAAAAGCTGCCATTCTTAGAAAACAAGGGGGCAGTTTTTGAGGTTAATGCTTCTTTTTCTTTTTCTTGATTACCTTTTCATGCTTCTCTTAATTCTTGTGTTTGAAAGTCAAATTTTCTATTCAGCTCTGGTCTTTTCACTGAGAAAGCTTGAAAATCCATATTTTGCCTTGGAGCATGATACTCAGTTTTGCAGGGTAGGTGATTCTTGGTTTTAATCCCAGCTCCATTGACCTCTGGAATATCGCATTCTAAGTCCTTCGGTCTCTTAATGTAGAAGCTGCTAGATCTTGGGTTATTCTGATTGTGTTTCCACAATACTCATATTGTTTCTTTTTCTCCTTGACCTGGGAGCTCTGGAATTTGGCAACAATAGTCCTAGGAGATTTCTTTTTGGGATCTATTTGAGGAGGTGATCTGTGGATACTTTCAATTTCTATTTTGCCCTGTGGCTCTAGAATATCAGGGCAGTTCTCCTTGATAATTTCTTGAAAGATGATATCTAGGCTCTTTTTTTGATCATGGCTTTCAGGTAGTCCAATAGTTTTTAAATTATCTCTCTTGGATCTATTTTCCAGGTCAGTGGTTTTTCCAATGAGATATTTCACATT
>CM053622.1:173788521-173801420 GCA_028646595.1 Phalanger gymnotis
GTAGAGAGTTCTATGTTCCAAGCTTGGGAGATGCACCAGCTCTGCCACACTAGCACTCCTCCCTCCCCAAGAACCCCCAACCTGGACTGGACTTAGATCTTCAGCAGGCTCTTCACTCCTGCTCTGATCCACCACTTAATTCCTCCCACCAGGTGGGCCTAGGGCCAGAAGCAACTGCAGCTGTAGTTCTGTAGCTGCCCCACCTCCACTGCCCCGGGGGGGGGGGGGGTGGCTGAACTGCAAACTCCCTGTCCCCAGCAGCTTTTCCCACTAACCTTCTCTGTTGTCTTTGGTATTTGTGGGTTGAGAAGTCTGGTAACTGCCACAGCAGAGACCATCCAGGCTGTCCTGGGCTAGTGGCCTGCTTCCCTCCGCTATTTTGTGGGCTCTGAAGTTCTTCCCTGTTGTCTTTGGTGTTTGTGAGTTGAGAAGTCTAGTAACTGCCACAACTCACTGATTCAGGGCACTAGGTCACGCTCCGCCGGGCTCCTGGTCTGGTCGGTCCCCACTCCCCTCTGCTCCCAGCTCCATGCGGGATAGACCTTACCCAGAGACCATCCAGGCTGTCCTGGGATGGAGCCCTGCTTCCCTCTGCTATTTTGTGGTCCTGCAGTTCTAGAATTGGTTCAGAGCCATTTTTTATAGGTTTTTGGAGGGACTTGGCGGGGAGCTCATGCTAGTTGCTGCTTTCCAGCTGCCATTTTGGCTCTGCCCCCTGCTTCTTTGTCTTTTGAAACTGATACTTTATCTTTGAAAGAAGGCTTTTCAGAGATCAGTCTCATTCCCAGAATGATGTACGGTAGCAGCACATTTCTGGGGGAACTGGTCTGAATAACATTTTTCATGATGCTGAGGGACCAGAGAACACAGTCCTCTTTGGGGAAAGGTCCTCATAAGAACAGAGAGGCACAAAAAATGTTTTAAGCTGTGCAGCAAAAGAGAAAGGCACACAGCCTCCTCAGCAACCACAGCTACTGAAGACCCAGAAAAGAAAGTACTTGCTACCTACTGCCCCCTTTGCATATAGTAACTGCTTAATTAACATTTTTCATTCCCTTTAAGAATGTACACGAAATACCAATATGTTAACTAGATGGTGCTCAGGGAAAACTTATATAGCTACTTGTTTTCCAAGTAAGGTGACTAGGATTTTTATTATTTCTGGACTTAGAAAGACCTGGTTTTAAGTCCCACGTTAGACACTTACAAGCAATGTAGCCATGGACAAGTCATTCAACCTATCTGTGTTTCAGTTTCTTCCACAGTAAAATGAAGAGGCTGGACTTAATGGTTCCTAATAGCTTTAAAATTTAGTTCTATGATCCTAGAAATACTTTTGGTATCAATGTCAACATATTAGCAAATTGGCACAAACAATCTTGATTGGACATTGATTAATAATCCCAAATCCCACTGGCTGGACTGTTCACAAAATGAAGCTACATCAAGCCCAGGGCCCACCTTTCCTTATGACACACTGGTTTATCATTGGAGTACTGATCAATATTGCTAGGTCAATAGGGGTACTCAAATAGCTCACTTTGATATAAGCCTGGTAAACAGATGAGAAACCACTCCATGAGCCTCTTGGCTGTCACTGAGCCCCGGGCAGGATAACTGCAATCAAACGAATTACTGCACTTGTTCTTGGCTGGCTCCCAAACATCATTACCCAAAGCTCTAGACCTGACTGCCTTGAAAGCACCTCAGCCCTGCACAGTACTGGACCACAGACCTGCAATTCTTTTGGGCATGGTAATATAGCTTCTTGGGTGGTGTAGTTGATACCTGGCTAGAAATCCCCATTTACTAATCTTAGGGAAATTAGGTAGTTTGTATTGTGGAAATCTGGGAAGGAGTTTCTCCCCTCTTGGTGATTAATCCAGTAATCTATTGTTGAAAAATATATTACATGCACCAATGTGACTCAACGTGATTGAAACATACCTAGCATTTGAAATTTATATGTGTCTTGCCTCTCTGTGGTGGGTACCTGATAAATTATGGCTCTTCTCATAATATAACACTTTAGGTACCGGTACTAAGGAAACCAAGAAACAAACCCAGAACCATAATTAGGCTTTTAAAAAAATGGTCTTTAGGTCTAAAGGAATGTGAACAGCCTAGATCTACCAGACACAAATGGTCAGAGGGTGGAGGATAGGGAGGGAGGAAAATATGAGCTAGTAAGTAGTAATAGTGATTGACAAATAACTCCTGATAGACAGAGCCTGATAATTTATAGGGGGAGGGGAAGGCTGGGTGATTGACAGTTCTCCTGTAATCAATCAGCAAGCATTTATTAAGTGTATACTGTGCTAACCATTGGGGATACAAATATAAAGAATGGAATAATCCCCACTCTCAAAAACCTGAATTAAAGGAGCTCATATTTTAACATGGAGAAACAACAAATATTACCCCCATACTCACATATATACATATATGTATATATACATACACTATATACAGATGTGTACATATATACATAATATATACATATAGACATGTGCATACACATGTATGCATTGTGTATATCTACATTCAAGGATGTGTCTATCTATATATGAATATATGTGTGTGCGCATATGTATATATACATAATAAAGAGAATAAGTACAAGGTAGTTTGGGAGGGAAGGCAGCTGAGGGATCAGCAAAGACTTTGTGTAGCTGGTACTTGAGCTGTATCTTGAAAGAAGAGTGAGACTCTATTTGGCAGACATGAAAAGCAAATGAACTCCAGTCACAGGGAGTAGCCAGGGCAAAGACATAGAAAATGAAATGTCAAATACAATGAACAAAGAAAAAGCCAGTTAGGAAGGATTGAAGAGTACAAGAGTGGGTGTAAGATACAATGAGGCAGGAAAGGTGAGTTGGGGCCAAGCTATAAAGGGCTTTAAAAGCTAAACACAGACGTTTCTATTTGATCCTAAAAGCAATATGGAAACTCTAGAATTTATTGAGTAGGAGAGAAAAATGGAGAGGTCTATGTCCAGGGAAAATCCTTTTGGTGGCTATGCAGAGGATAAAGTGGAGTGGGAAGAGACTTGGAGAATGGAGGCCAATTAGGAGATAATTGTACTAAACTAAGCAGGAGGTGATGAGGTCTTACACCACAGGTTTGGCTGCCTGAATTAGAGAAGGAGCTGGATGCAAAAGATGTGGAGGGGGAATGACAAGATGAGCAACTGATTGGCTATGTGTTATGAAGGAAAGCAAAGAGTCCAGAATAAAGCTGAAGTTATACACCTAGGAGACTGGAAGAATGGCAGTGACTTTGACAGAAATGGGGAAGTCTGGAGGAAAGATGATGAGTTCTATTTCAGGCACATTGAGTTTGACATGTCTTTGGGACGCCTAGTTTGAAATGATCAGTAGGCAGTTGGTGATGTGGGACTGAAGCTCAGGATTAAGCCTAGACATGTAGATCTGGAAGTCTAATTAAATCCATGGTAGATGATGAGGTCACCCAGAAACTAATTATGTACATGGAGGAGAAAGGAGGGCCCAGGACTGAGCTTTGGGGAACACATTTTTTACCTCCTTCGTGTTTTTGTTACAAGAGCAAATACCCATGGCCCTGACATTCTCCTTCCTCCTTACCATCCCCCAAGAAAGGTTTCTCCCCTTCCTCTCTTTCTATCAAATAACCCTCTCATAGAATGAAACATTCGAATGTTGAAGTTGTCTTAAAATGATGGAGGTTGAGTTGTTTTTTCTTTTTTGTTTTTTTTTGGGGGGGGTAGTTGGACTAGTGGGGAACTTTCTCTACTAATAGATTCACTGTCGCTTGTAATATATATTCTTAGATTATTGTCTGGGTTACTAAAAGGTTAAGTCACCTGCCCAGGTTCTCACGCAGCCAAGATTTATCAGAAGCAGGACTTGATTTTACATTTTTCTGACTTGGAGGCTAGCTATCCTATCCCCTATTCCATGCTGCTTTTTTATAAAGATGGTGTTAACTGAGGACAGCTAGTTGGCAAAGTGAATCAAGCACCAGCTGTGGAGTCAGGAAGTCCTGAGTTCAAATCCAGCCTCCAACACTTACTACCTGGGCAAGTCACTTAATCCTGATTGCCTCAAAAATAAATAAAAAAAGATGGTGTTAATCCAAACTAAATCTTCAACTGTGGGGTAAGATTCTGAGTGTAGACAATCTGAAAAAAATAAAGCCTAGAAACAAGGTAGGAGAGTTGCTGATCTGAATCTAGTAACTACTCATTTATTCCAAAGGGGAAAAAAGATTTTTATTCTTCTTTTCTCCTAGAACGGGTAACCTGGTGAGAAGAGGCAATAACTGTCTGGTTTGACAAATGGATACTATTTAGTGATGTTTCTGCTAAAGGAAAAACATGTTTTTGCTTCTGCACAGTCCTCAGAAATGTTGATGATAATTCTTGCATGCTTTCCTGCTGCTGTCAGAGGATGAATTCCCGGTCTTTATTGCGTATAAAAAGAGGCATGGTGTGTTGAGTAATATAGTGGAAGAGGCACAGGACTGGGAGAGAGGATGTGGGTTCTAGTTCTCTCTCTGCCACTCATCGGAAGTGGGAAATTGCACAATTTGATTAATTCATATAATCTCTTGGGAATTCAATAGTTCGGTTCTACTATCGGGACTACAGGGGCTATCAAGTGTAATTCAGACCTGACCAAAAATCCCCTTACACCAACCCTAGCAAGTGAGCACCCAGGTTTTACTAGAAGACTTGCAGAGAGGGGAAACTCAATGTTTCCCGAGCCAGTCTAACCTACTTTTGGATGGTTATAATGGTTGGAAGTTTTTTTTTTTCTTATATCAAGCCTTAATGCACCTGTCTGTAGCTTCTGTCCATTGTTCCCACTTCTGCCCTCTGGAGCCAATCCAGCCAGGTATTTCTCAATATCTTTATTTGTTGTTGTTGTTGTTGTTAAATGACAGGGTTGGGGAGGGGGTAGAACTAACTCCTATTTAAGAGCCCTTCCAGCTCTAAAATTATTAATTCAATGAGTCATCAAAAAAAACCAATCAATTACATATTTACTAAGTTTTTACTATGTGCCAAGCACTGTATTCCTCACGTTTTTAAATCAGAAGGGTAAATTTCTATCCGTCAGGCATCTATTTTCCTTAAATAAGTATTCAGAACCCACTCCGCCCCATTTAAAAAAGAAGAGATATTGCTTACTTGTCCGTTTATGATTTGTGATCAAATCAAGCTCAGTTTTCTCATCTGTCAAATACAGAGGGTGGACTCGATAGTCTTTACATTCTCTTCCAGCTCTAAAGTGCTATTACCTTATGACTTCAGCACTATTAGGGTTCTCAGTTTCCATTATGATGACCTGATAGTTGTCAATGTAACATTATTCCGCCATATCTGAATCTTCTTAAATGGAAAGATAAATCCAAGTTGCTGGATAATTACTAGCCAGGTTTGGGATGATGAAGATTTGTGCCTCAGGATTGAATGGCTTCTGAGGTTCCTCCCAGTTCTAAGATTCTTTAGTTCTGTGAGATCCATAAGGCAAAGTCTGCTAAGTTCTACTCAATGTATTGAGTCATGTTGAAGCATTCATAGCCAATGGTGACAAACTGCTAATCTTGAAGCTGCCACATATCCTCCAGAGGTGGAGAAAATGTAAAATCAGATTTATGACTCTACCAGATGCTTCTGCTCCTTCGATGCCTCTCCTTTCTCTGCTTCACATTGCCTTTTTTTTTTTAAAAAAAAACCATTAATTATTTTCAGGGGTTCTTAACCTTGGTCCTTTGAATTTGCTTCTCTGTGTTTCTCTCTCTCTCTCTTTATCTCTCTCTCTCTCTCTCTCTGTAAATAATTGCATTTCATCACCAAATGACCAAACAAATATCAAATATGAATATATTTCATACTTGTATTGCACTATAATTGGTTTTCTTTAATACCCTGCTGTATTTTACTCTGTGCTTTTAAAGACATTATTCTAAGAAAGGCTTCTCAGATGGCCAAAGGAGACCATGACACAAAAAGATTAAGAATTGAAGGGATGCTCATCAATTGGGGAATGGCTGAATAAGTTGTGGTATATGAATGTCATATAATACTATTGTGTTGTAAGAAATGACAGGCCAGTAGATTTCAGAAAAACCTGGAAAGACATACATGAACTAGTGCAAAGTGAAGTGAGCAGAACCAGGAGGACATTATTCACAGTAACAGCAACATTGTGGAATGATCAACTAACTATGAATGACTTGACTATTCCCACAATGATCCAATACGATGATCTCAGATAATTCTTAAGGACTCATGAGGAAAAATGCTATCTAGAGCCAGAGAAAGAACTGATGGAGTCTGAATGCAGATCAAAGCATACTATTTTTCACTTTAAATTTTTTTCATGTTTTTTTCTTTTGGATCTGTGTCTTCTTTCTCAGCATGACTAATATGGAAATACGTTTTGCATGATTACACATTTATAATCTATATCAACTTCAGGGATGGGGAGGTAAGGGAAGGAGGGAGAAAATTTGGAGCTCAAAATTTTTAAAAATGAATGTTAAATTATCTTTACATGTAATTGGGAAAAATAAAATATGTTTTTTAAAAGCTATATTCACAGCATGCCTTCCTACTGATTAAAAAGTAAAAAAGAAAACTAAGTCAAGGCTCTGAAATCATTTCTGTAACACAAAAAGGTTAGTTTTGTTTGTTTGTTTTTGCTGAACCATTATCTGCCGGCTCTGGAGACTGGCAAGGACTAATTCTATTGTTTTAGCATCTAGGGTCGTGATTTATCTGGAATGGGTAGAAGAAAACAAAACCAAGCAAAACAAAAGCTATGTCTGCATCTTCTATTCTTTCAGATTCCTTCCACAGCATTTTCTGTTTGTCCCCATTAAAAAGGAGCTGTAAGTCTTCTTGATTTCCAGGAAAGACTTGCACAGTAGGGAAACAAAGTAATTAGACTTAGTAAAGTAAGCAGCTTGGAACCCACATTCAGCCTGGGAGGTCATTCAGCTGATTAGAAATGAGTGAGGTAATGCTGTGCTCAGCTATGCACGGATGACAGAGAGAGGGCTGAAGATGCAGGGGCTGGATCACCAGAACTTCTAAATGAGAATTGGCTGTAGGAGTCAGAGAGGACCCGATATTTAATGTGGGACCATAAAGTAATGAGGCATTATTTATGTAACAGCCCATACTACAACTCATCTACCCCAAATGAGTATTTTCTTTCCAAACAGTCCTCTTGGGAGGCCAATCATGTATCCCAATGATGCTCAAAACACATTCAAAAACTGCGTTTGGAAATACTTTATGAGACACATGAGACTGTCTCATTACTAATTTTTGAACAAAAATGGTATTGCCCTCTTGTAAGAATGCACTATAGTCTCTGAAGGAAATTCCCTAAGAGCAGTCCATAAGAACTGCACTACACCAATGGAATAAGTATAAAACCCCTTATGCAAAGTTTATTAACCATTTTTGTATCATGGATCCCCCCAGCAATCCAGTGAAGCCTATGTATATATTCTTAGAATACTGTTTTTAAATGTGTAAAATACATAGAATTACCAAGGGAACAAATTATAACAAAATGGTTGCTAAAAAAAAGTTTCTGGACCCCAGGCTAAGTTCTGGTATATTCTTTAAGAATTGTCTCATTACTTTATGGTCAACTCTTTTCATATAATCCGAGGTACTAGCCCTGGATCCCCCCTTTTGTTTTCACACCATCTTTCAGTCATCCTAGCTTGGGAGTTTGTGGTGCAGGAATCAGATACCTCAGAATGAAGAAGAATCCTAAATGTAGATGTTTTTACATTACATCTACCAGTCATACAGCTAGGTGGTACAATGGATAGAGTGCTGGTCTTGGAGTCAGGGAGATTCATCATTCTGAGTTCAAATCTGGCCTCAGACACTTACTGGCTATGTGACCCTGGGCAAGTCATTTAACCCTGTTAATTTCCTCATCTCTAAAATGATCCGGAGAAGGAAATGGCAAACTACTCCAGTATCTTTACCAAGAAAACCCCAAATGAACTTGTGAAGAGTCAGACATAACCGAAAAATCACTCAACAAAAATTGTAAGATGCAGTATGTGAAGGGGGTATGATAGCCAGTTCAAAGACACAGAGAGAATTGTATGCTTCCTATCTTTAGGATTATTGTTAATAATTCTATTTTCATTTTTTATGATGGCAAAGAACTGGAAACTAAAGGTTTCCCCATCACGTGTGTGACATCCAAACAAATTATGATATATGAATGTAGGATTTCTATTGTACCATAAGAAATAACAAAAGGGACAAAACCTCAGAAGATTGGTATGAACTGATACAGATTGGAGTGAGCAGAACCAGGAGAACAATTTATGCAATAACAATGTCATAAAGATAACTGCTGAAGATAAGGACTCTGACTAGGATTCGTGATGAAGCTGACTACCCACCTCCATACTAAGAGGTGATAGAACCAGATGCAGGATTGGGCATTTTTAAAAGTATGGCTCACCAATTTGGAAATCTGTTTTTTTCATTTTCCTTTTTCAATGGAGTGGAGGGAGAAGCATGGAAGGAAGAGAAACAGATCTTTGTTCAATGAAAAAAGAAATCAAACTTTAAAAGAAAGGATTCTGTTTTCATTATAGTCACTTGTATAGTTGTATTGAGCTAGAAACTACCTCTAATAATGATAGCACATGTACCTGCTAGTTCTCAATTTATGCTTATAATGAATGAAAAAAAGAACATATTAAGTACTTACTATATGCCAGGTACCATCTATCAATTTGGTTTTTATGGTTTCTATTAAACTAAGAATTGTCCTTACAATCCATATACTTGATGATTCTCTGTGAGTACCTCTTATTCTGTCTTTAGTCAAACTCTATTCAGGCTGTCTATTGGCCAGTGCTTAGAGGACCTGGAAAGCCCTGGCCCTGACAGAATAGGTGAACCACAAGCCCATTACCACAGTCACTGTTTCAGTTGTCACTCGGTGGCTGACATTTCTTTCAATGGATTACTCACAGGCTGAGGGTTCAAATAAACAATTCCTTTAATACCAATATATACAAATATCCTGAGATAAAAATAATTCCCCCCCCATAAAAATAGTTAAAAAACAGTTCAGCAAAGTAAAAGCAAGTGATAAGGAGGTTCTCTGAGGTTAAAGCCCTGTATTTACAGGACTTTATATTCTTTCTTAGAGGACCCATAGCTGGGTCCCAGATCAATCCACCTGGAGGCAAAGTTAACTGACTCTGTCTCAAGATCTCCTTTGGTCACAGTAGTCTGGGTTGGTGTTGTGGAAGTGTAAGGCATAATTCTCATCCACCCAGTTCGACCAGTGATCTAGCCCTCATCAGTCACCTACTTTCTTAGTTTTGTGAAATGACATGAAATGCGTGGGACATCATTCTTCTTGGTCCATTTCTCTCCGTTTTTTCTTCGGTCTACCGGACGTAGCATTTGAACTTGAAGATTCTTGGTTTCAATACTGGCCCAGACAAATGAGAAAACTATGTAGCCTTTTGTACCTCCATTTCCTTTTTCTTTAAAGGGGACACTAAATGTTATGCCTCCCTTGCTCCCCCATCATGGAATGTAATATGTGCCACAGTCCTTTGATTTCCCCGGGTGTGCAAAGATATATAGTTACTATAGTCAAGGGGGTGTATTTCACTTAGTGCAGACTGGGGGCCCTGCTGCCCTGCTGCCCTGCTTTCCCCAACCTAATGTTTCCTAGAAGACTGAAAACTACCCACCGCTTTGCTGACCATTGCAGCTAACCTTAGGATCACTCCCCTACATTAACCGCAGCCTGTACTGATGGAACTCCATCCTCTAAGGTTTTCAGCCGGCCTTCCCAACATTATTAAATAATAACACTGAACAATCATATTTAGTCTCAGGAGGAAATACAATGAAGTTACAGCAGTTCGACAAAGAAGGTTTAAAGAGAGCGTCATCCCCTGTATTCCAAGTTCCATAAGGCTCATAGGTTACCTGCTGTTTCTGAGTCACTGCTCTTAAGTGAATTACTAGTTTACATTTTAACCCCTTCCCAGCAAGGAAGCAGCATAGGGTATTGGATTGAGCCAGCCTGAAATCAGGATGCCCTGGATTTGAGGTCTTTTTCTGACACATAGCCCAGGTGTGAGGCTGGGCCATCTCCAGTTATCCTGATCTATATCTGGCCGCTGGACCCAGATGGCTCTGGTGGAAAGTGAGGCTGCTGATTTTGCACAGCCCTCCCTCACTTAAATCCAATTCAATTGCAAGTCATGGTATTATCTTTGTGATGTCATGGTCCTCTTAGAGAATGAAGGACAAACCAAGACAGGATGTGCTTCATTTGACCTCTTATTGGCCCCAGGAAATTCTCTAAGACTCTAAATAGAAGAATGGTAGATTGGTAGAGACTATTCTAACTTGGGAGCTCCCTATACCAATGAAGTCACAGGATGAGGCAAAAAAAAATATTTCTGAGTTTGTCATGATGCAATAAGGTGAAATAGTGAATAGACTGCCAGACTTGGAGTCAGGAAGGTCTGAGTTCATATCCTACCTCAGATGCATTACCTGTATAACCCTGGCTTTCCTGGCTACCTTCAAGGTCCAGATAGAATTCCACCTTCTATGGGAACCCCTTCCCAGTGTCCCTTCATTCTAGTGCCTTCCATCTGTTCTTTAATTCCGATTTATCCTGCATATGATTTGTTCGTACATAGTTAGGTTCATGTTTTCTCCCTTGTCAAACGATGAGCTCCTTGAGAACAGGGACTGTCTTTTACCTTTCTCTGTATCCACAGCACATACCACAAGTGCCTAGCACATAGTAGACTCTTAATAAATGTTTGTTGACCAACTGACAAGCTGTTTCAGCCTCAGTTTTCTCAGTTGTAAAATGGGAATAATAGTCCCTATCTCACAGGCTTGCGATGAGGCTCTAATCAAATGAGACGGTATATGTAACATTGTCCGTTCGTTTCAATTGTATTTAGTAAACATTTATTGAATGCCTACTATACAAAGCTCTGTAGAAGAAATACAAATATAAATAACAATCAATCGTATATTAAATACCTGCTGTGTACAGAGCACTGGGGTATGAGCTGAGAGAGATGCACCATTTTACATCTAATGGGAGGGATGAGACACTAACACAGAAAACCATAAACTAAACAAGGATCTTAGTTAACTAGTAGAAGATTTTCCCCCTCCTCTTCAGAAGGCTTGAATAAATTAGATTGGATAGCACAAGAAAGAACTAGAAAGGAGGGGCAGTTAGGTGGTACAATGGATAGAATACCAGCCCTGGAGTCAGGAGAAACTGAGTTCAAATACAGTCTCAGACACTTGACACTGACTAGCTGTGTGACCCTGGCCAAGTCACTTAACCCCAAGTGCCTTGCCAAAAAAAAAAGGACTCGAAAGAAGGGATAAAGGAATAATGTCAAAGACAATGAAAACAATAGGTGTCTGTTCCTTTTGACAACAGAAAAGACAAACAATAGGTGTCTGTTCCTTTTAACAATCTCAAGAGATGGGGTATCTTATTTTGTTGCTTGTGCATTCCTTGATAACTGAATTTATTTACCTTTCTTGTGTTCCTGTTGTCTGGGATGTTTGTAAACTGTATAATCTGCCCACTTTGATGTGGTTTTTTTTTGGTAGGAGTGCTTCAAATGCTTCTCTTCTATCAAATATCCATCTTTTATAGATGATTATACTCAGACTTGCAGGGTATGGCATTTTGGGTTGCACCTTGAGCTCCCTTTCTTTTTGGAATATATTATTCCATTCTCCTCTGGTTTCTGGTGAGTGACAAATAGTCTGTAATATTTCTTCATATTTTAATGTCTTTTTCTTTGTCAGTACACTGGTGGCCTTTGTGCCTTGGAAGGAATGGAGGGTCCTTACCTCCCTGTGCCAACCATTCCACTGAGCTTCCAGTACCCTTTCTGGCCTCCTACAGCCCTCCACACCAGTTGCCTTACCCTATCAGGGTACCCCAACATCCTGCTGTTTCAACAATCTGGCTAGCAGCTTCTGTGGGGTTGTAAGATCCACCTACAACCAGCACCCAGAAAGCTGCCAACACGCTGCAAAAGCACAGGTTCTTTTGATCTGCTTTAATAAGGAAAGCAATGTTTAAGGGGTTGGCAAGCTTACTTTAATTCAGCATACAAATATCATTCGCTTAGTTAAGGGGGAAAAGCCAGCACCCTGAACTTCAGAACAAATAAAAACAAAGTACAAACATCAACAGACAGACCTTATCTGATTCAAATCCCGATACACGGTTACCAGAGTTTAACAAAGTCCCAGCATCCGGGTTTACAAGCTAGAGGGCTCCTTAGCTACAGCTGCCTGGAGTCTCTGCCTCAGCACCATCATGAGTGAGAGCCCTTAAACAAATTACAAACAGACAGACCCAATACAATTCATAGTTACCAACATCTAGGTTCAGCCCAGGAGCTCAGAACAAGGGCAGGCCCAGAGTCACGAGTGCCACCATGGCTGTGGGTAAGAGCTCCAAAGAAGAGAAAGCCCACCCCTGGTTTTATATCTTTTTCAGGGTCAGGGGTGAGTCACACATGCAACTCACCCACGTGACCTAGAATCATCACAAAGAGGTGACTTAAATCCACGTGGTCTAAAAGCCTCTGCTGTCCCAGACGTGCAAACTAGGCCCTCCCTGGAGTTAGCCCCACCTTGGGCCACCTTAGTTGCCAATCCACACCCACTAAGGCTTTACACCTAATAGGGGTTTGGGCCTGGGGCTTAGCACCTAGTAAGGCTCAATGAAATACACTGAATTACTCAAAGGGAGCAAAAGCCAAACTCTTCAAGGACACTTGGTTGAACTGAGTGCTAAGGAGCCCATTTTGCTTACCAACACACCTGCTTTCCA
>CM053622.1:173807040-173828180 GCA_028646595.1 Phalanger gymnotis
TTTATGAAATAAAGCAAGCAAAAAAATAGAACCAGAAGAATGGAGTATACATTAATTATAGTTTTATATATTATATATCTATACATATGTGTACATATGCATACATACATATATATGTATATATATGTATACATATACATATGTATACACATACATAGCCTTCTTCAAGCTTTATTGCTTGTATTACCTTCAATGTTTTCAGATCCAATATCTAGCAATATTGATAATTGTTCACCAAACTTCCATGACACTTGTCTTACTTTCTTCCAGTTTAAACAGATGGGCTAATGGGATGTTGTGGAAGAAGATTTGGAAGATTGATTTAGAGTCAGAGGTCCTGAGCTGGAGTCCTGGATCTTCAATCTAAAACCTGTGTGACCTTGGGCAAGTCACCACAACAATCTGGGTCTGGGTTTCTTCTTCTACAAAGTGAAGAAGAGACTAAATGACCAGAAGTTCTTACACTTCTTAGTCTTTGATTCTGTGTATTTAAAAGGTTCAGCATTGGGACAGAGATACTGATTTTTTTTGGGAGGGGGAGGGAGGAATATATAGACAGACAGACAGATAGACAGACAGACAGACAGACAGACAGACAGATAGATAGATAGGTAGGTAGGTAGATTTAGGCAGAATCACTATTATCCCTCCTTATTTACTGAGGCCTCATTAGCTGCATGGTCACCAAGGTGTAGAATAGTGGGTGATGTCATTCCACTTTCTTTTAGAAAGAGTTAAAAGCATCTCACCTTTTATCTTTCCCTCCAAATATTTCTGAGCACAGTACTGGGTACTATGCAAAATACAAGGAATACATAATACAAGAAAATCTTCAGCCTCAGGATGTTTATAATTTAGAAGAGACAGTGGACAGAATGCCCAATTGTGACAATTTGATAAGATTGTTTGTTGTTGTTGTTGTTTAATCATTTCAGTTGTGTATGACTCCTTGTGACACCATTTGGGTTTTCTTGGCAAAGATACTGGAATGGTTTGCCATTTCCTTCTCCATCTCATTTTACAGATCAAGAAACTGAGGTAAATAGGGTTAAGTGGCTTTCCCAGCATTACACAGCTACTAAGTGTTTGAGGAGAGATTTGAGCTCAGGAAGATGAGACTTTCTGACTCCAAGCCCAGCACTCTATCCGCTGTACCACCTAACTGTCCCTCTTGATCAGATTGGGCCCCTTCCATCAAAGGGAAGAGGGCAGATATGTAGATAATAGCAGGCAAAATGACTGATAGGTCCACAAGTGTAACCATTGAATACCAAAGGAATGTTTACCAACCCTTGTTTGCATTCCAATTAAAATTATGCATGATTCATACATTGAAAAGATTTTGGAGTCTACTTTTTCTAAGTTGGGGCATTTGTAATGTTCCAGATTCCTTTGTCCCCCTGAACATAAAATAATGTTTTCTCTGACCTCTTCCAGTTAGATTTAGACTGTAGTTCTGTGTAGCATTTGTCAATTGGCATTGCTAAATATGCTGTGTCTTCTCTAAGAATCAGAGTAAGCTGAGTCCTAGAATGGCAACAAAGCAGATTTGGCTATGTCTCCTTTTTATTAAAAAAAAGTGTGCAACCAGTACTTTCTGTACTATCAATAAACCAAAGTAGTTAGATCAATAGAGTATAGAGTTGCATTCTTATTCCTTGAAATATTGGATTAGACTAAAGGAATAGTCATAAAATGCATGAAAAGGGACTAGTCTTTTGGTAGAACCTAGATGACCATGTGATATAGCCTAGATAGAGCCTAGATGACTATGTGATATAGAAGCATCAAGATAGAAATCAGGGTTTAGGTATGGGTTGTACTAGATGACCTCTGAGGACTCTTTCAACTCTAAGTTTGTAATAAGGATTTCTGCCAGGATGTAAAGCTCTCAAGCAAATATTGCACACAGAAGTGAATAATATTTTTATGCGCATCATGTAATGGCACTGAGGTAGGTAGCGGTCAGTCTTACTCTGTATCCAAAAGAACTCAGAGATCAAACTTATTAGGTATGTTCCTAGGAGGAAATGTGCTCATTATCTTGAGGTATTCATTGCATTATAGGGTAGCATTACAAACTAGCATTGGTCCGTCAAGAACAAGTTATGCCAGAAAATCAGAAAATGCAGAAATCGGGTTTAGACCAATACTTCATACTAGATTCTACAATAAGCTTTAAATGGATACATTATCTATATATAAATGTATCTCCACAAGTGAATTAGAGGAAGAAGAAAAGAGAGCTAGCTATCTATCACAACTGTGGATAAGGGAAAAATTTTTTACTAAACATGGGATAGAGAGATAGAGATAAAATGGAGAATTTTGATTACATAAAATGAAAAGGTTTTATGTAAGCTAAAACTAATGCAGTTATAAATAGAAAGGAAAACTGTTAGTTGGGGAAAAATCTTTGCAGCAAATTCATCTGGGAAAGGTCTGACATCTAAGATTATATAGGGAATGGTACAAATATGTAAGAGCAAACCATTCCCCAATAAATAAATGGGGAAAAGATAGGAACAGGCAATTGTCAAAAAAAGAAATGCAAACTATCAGGAACTATATATAAAATGCTCTAAATCACTAATAAGAAGGGAAATGTGAACTAAAAACTCTGAGTGATTACATTAAATTAAAAAGGGTTGTACAAATAAAATCAATGTCACCAAGATTATAAGGAAAACACAAAATTAAGGGGAAAATTTATAGCCAGTTTCTTGGATAAAGGTCTCATATCTCAAAGAGAATTGAGTCAAATTTATAAGAATATGAGTCATTCCCCAATTAATAAATGGTCAAAGGATATGAATAGGCTTTGGAAGAAGAAATTAAAGCTATATATATTCATATGAAAAATGTTCTAAAACATTATTGATCAGAGAAATGCAAATTAAAACAACTTTGAGGTATCATTGGATACCTATTAAGTTGGCTAAAATGATAAAAGGGGAAAATAACAAATATTGGAGGGGATGTGGAAAAATTGGAACACTAGTACACTGTTGGTGATCCAACCATTTTGGAGAGCAATCTGGAATTTTGCCCAAGGAGTTATAAAACTGTGTATATTCTTTAACCTAGCAATCCCATTATTAGGTTTGTTTTTCAAGGGAAAAAGGAAAAGAACCTGTGTGTTCTAAAATGTTTATAGCAGCTCTCTTTGTGGTAGCAAAGAATTGGACATTGATGCCCATCAATTGGGGAATGGCTGAATAAGTTGTCGTAAATGATTGTAATGGAATACTACTAAAGTGTAAGAGATGATTGGCAGGCTGTTTTAGAAAAACAGGAAAAGACTTGCATGAAATAATACAGGGTGAAATGAGCAGAATGAAAAGAACATTGTATACGGTAACAGCAACATTGTTCTAGGAGTAACTGTGAATGACTAAGCTATTCTGAGTAATATGATCTTTCAAATGAGTTGCAAAAGGCTTAGGAAATAAAATGCTTTCCAGCTCCAGAGAAAGAACATCAGTTCTTTACATATACATATGGAAGTATGTATTGTGTGGTTCCATATATATATATGTATATATATATATATAATACATATATATGTATCTACATCAAATGTTGGCCTTCTATAATGTGGGGTTGGGAAGGATGGAGGGAAAGACACAACTTGGGGAACTCAGAATTATGACAAAAATAAATAAAACAGCTCTGAGGTTCTACTTCATACCTACCAGATCAGCACAGAAGACTAAAAAGGAAAAAGACAATTGTTGCAGGTCTACTAGAGGACAGGCATGCTAGTGTACAGTTGATAGAACTGTGAAGTGCTCCAACCATTCTGAAAAGTAATTTATAACTATACTCCCCCAAAGATATCAAACTGTATACATTTTTTGAACTATCAATAACACTACCAGGCATATACCCACAAAGAGATCAAATACAGAAAGAAATGACCCATTTGCACATAAATATTTATTAAAGCATTTTTTGTTGTAGCAAAGAACTGGAGACAATGTGGGTGCTCATCTCTTTGGGTTGGCTGAAACAAGTATGTAGATATAATGGAATATTATTGTGCTTGAACAAATGATGAAAAAGGTAGGTTCAGAGAAATCTGGGAGAATTTGCATGAATTGATACAAAGTCAAATGAAGATAAGCAGGAAGGTAATTTCTGCAATGACAAATAATTATGAAAGACTTGATAACAACGATCGATTAAATTATCAATCACAAGTCAAGAAGACTGATGATAAAACCTGCTCCCCTTCTCTGGGCAGTAAGGTGATGGATTATAAATATAGAATGAGATATACATTTTCAGATTTGGCTAATGTGCGAATTTGTTTTGTTTGACTATGCTTATTACAATGACTGAATGATGATGAATGATAAAGAATTTCATTAAGCACTTATTATGTGCCAGACACTGTGTTAAGTACTGAGGACAGAAATGCAAGCAAGCAAGACAGTCCAAGGTCTCAAGTTTACATTCTAATGGAAGATGCCACACAAAGAGAAGCCAGAAATCAGGGGGGCACAGTTTGAAAATATCTAGTAGTGGCATGGAGGTCTGGTTCTGAGCAAGATGAAATGAAAACTGTTCATCTACCAGAGCCCAGAATCCCGGAAATAAAATCCAAGTTTCCAGTGGGAAAGGTTAAAGGAAATCTGAAGTGGGGTTGGAGTCAATGGCCTCTGAGGTCCCTTCCAAATTTAAATTCATCAAGAAGAAAAGTGGGATATATCTTGGTGCATCTCACCATGACAAGAAAAAACCAAATTAGGTAAGTTAATTGTACTGATAAGACAGAAAAAAATTCATGTAAGGGCAGGTTAAAATTTTGCAAAAGATGAGGTAATTCTGAATTATATTCAGAGAGGAAGAGGAAATTTGTGAAATGTCCTTGCCAAAGGGAATATAAACCAGCCAGTGAAAGAGCCCAGCAGAAGCAGATCTCTAGATATAATAACACACCAAGTTTTAGGTGGTGATGGGAAAATGCAGCAAAGGTATATTTTAGTTCCAAAAATAGGATTTATTTATCACAGGGTATCACTGTCATTCCTTCTCCAGAAGGCAAAAGGATTTGTGATCTTTTAGCAGGAAGAAAGTAAGTGAAGGAGCTAGTAAAAAAAATATAAAACCTCAAAGGGTTAAGGAAAAATTAAAATGAAAATTAACTAGTTTCACAAGCTAAGTCGTCTGTAAAATTGCAGCCTGTCAGCGAGACATGAGGCAAGTATTTTAATGAAAAAAAGGGTTGGGGGTGGGGTGGGAAAAGAATTGACTTTAGATGTAACCCGGGTCACTTAGATATTCATTTTATATCACATGTTCCAGCACCATGATCAAAAAAAGAAATTAGAAAGGATCAGAAACTAAGCAACATTTTGAATTTTGTATACCTTTGGATTCCCAAGAGGGCGATGGGAACAGTTAACACGTGCATAAAAAGAGACAGTAATCACCGTAGAGACAGACAGGGGAAAGCTTGCAATTCCTTCAAACTGAGTGAAACTTTGGAAATGGGTTTATTTGGAAGAAGAACCTGGAAGAAAACATTGGGGCTGGTGTTCTCCATGACAAAAAATGTAACAGCAAGTAAGAACATGATCTTGTTTGTAATACAATCAATGAGGTTTGACTTTATCATGGAGACAATATATCTTCCAGACAGAAGAAAGACACATCTAATAGATATGTTGACTGGTTTTATATATAATGGATTGGAAGGGACAGTTTCTTAACGTCAAACGTGCCTAAATGTTAATAATCATTAAATCATCTTAACTTTTGCAAGGAGAGGCATATATGGTAGAGGAGTTACTGTGCTCATTGTCCTAAGGAGCTGATTCTGTTCTAGGATAACATTAAGAGTCAGCATTAATCCATTGAGAAGAGCTTATGCTGGAAAACAATCTGGCGGAAATTAGATTTAGATTAGCACTACATCCTGGATTCTACAGTAAGCTCCAAGTGGATATATGGTCTAGATATAAAAGGTCAAATGATAGATTATAAAAACAAGAAATAACGAAACCTTTCTGGACAAGGGAATTTTTTTGACAAAACATGAGATAGAGAGCATCATAGGAGACAAAATGGATAATTTTGATTACATAAAAATTTTCTATGAAAAGTTTTTTTAAGTTGAAATCAATGAAGTTAGAAATAGAAGAGAAAATGGTTAACTGGTAAAAAAAAATCTTTGCACCAACTTTCTCTGGGAAATGTGTGATTGTCTAAGATATATAGAGAATTGAATACAAATATATAATATCTTTCTATGTACTATTTGTATGGCTTTGGGCAGGTCAATTAACCTTTCAGTGCTCTAGCCAACTCTCTAGGCACACAAATTATTGAGGTTCCCACTTATATTAGATGGAGAGAGTTTCCATATTGGAAGTTCACCATGCTTATAAAATTGTAGGTCCAAGATCCTGTCCCTGACAAAATCCTCTGAAGCATGTTGAACTCTTAAGATTTCACTGACGAGTCGGTGGTGGCAATTATATTGTCACAATAACTATAATGATAATAATAGATAAAGAAACTGCATCATTCATAGACCTAATAGTTGTTAGTGGACTGATGCATCCCATATCTTCAAAGAGAAGCCCAGTCACTAGCTTCTGTCAGCACAGAACATTTAGCTAAATATTTCTGATGTGCAAAAGGGATTGCAGCTATTTCTTTCCTGCATCCTAAATTCCTCCAAACAGTGGGAGGGCCCCCCTTCTTCAGCAGTTATTATGCTCCTTTTTATAGAATATGCTAGGCATTTCATCTCCCCCAGTTGCTTTTCACAGAAATGAGGAGCCACCTTCCTGCAGAATTCTGCATAAGCTATGTACATGGAGAATCAGCCTTTGCTGTTCCTCAGTCATTTCAGTTGTGTCTGTTTATTTGTGATCCCTTTTGGAGGCCATTTCCAGTTGTCCTAATCTCAATTTGGCTACTGGACCCAGATGGCTCCAGAGGAGACAGTGAGGCTGGTGACTTTGCACAGCCTTGCCTCACTTAAATCCAATTCACTTGCAAGTCATGGCATCACCTCCCTGATGTCGTGGTCCTCTTGGAGAATGAAGGACAAACAACAACAACAAAGATCCCATTTGGAATTTTCTTGGCAAAGACACTGGAGTGATTTGCCCTTTTCTTCTCCAGCTCACTTTACAGATGAGGAAACTGAGGCAAACAGGGTCAAGTGACTTTCTCAGGGTCACATGGTTTCTGAACCAGTCTCATCATAGTCTATAGCCTAAGACTAGCCCTGCACAGGATGCAAAAGAAAGAGAAAGAGAGAAGCATCTGGAGCAATTTTATCCTTGCTGGTTCCTTCAGGCTTTTGTCTGACTTACTGAATCTGCCACCAGGAGCCCCAGGAAAGGAGGAATTATCTGATTAAAAAAAAACTTTCCTTCTTATAAAAAAAAAGATTCTCTAGGGTAACAAATAATAAAAATAACTAACACATAGTACAATAAACTTTGTGAAGTACTTTATAAATATTATCTCATTTGATTCTCAGCCCTCTGTGAGGTAGGGGCTATCATTAAGGTCATTTTATATATGTGGAAACTGAGGCTGAGAGAGCTTAAGAGACTTACGAAGTATCACACAACTAGCTAGTGTCCAAGGCAGGTTTCCTGATTCCAAGTTAGACATTCTATTCATTTTTGCTACCTAGCTGTTTCTTGTTTTTCTTTTGCAAAGCAATCAGGTTAAATGACCTGCCCAAGGTCACACAGTCTGAGGTCGGATTTGAACTTAGGTCTTCTTGACTCCAGGGCTGGTACTCAATCCACTGTGCCACCCAGCTGCCCTATCACCTTGCTGTTTCAAACAAACTTGCTCACTGTACCCTGAAGGCCTACCTCCTCCACTTCCTACCACCAAGTTAGAAACAAAACCTCAGTTTAAACTGGTGGATGAATTGTGCCATCTACCTAGGAAGCTTCCTGATTTGGAGTCAAGAAGACCTGAGTTCAAATTCTGCCCAGACCAGGCAAATCAACCATTCTGAGCCTTAATTTCCTCCACTGCAAAATGATGATAATAATAGTAATTACCTCACAAATTTCATGAAGATCAAAAGATCAAATAACATATTTGAAGTGTTTTGCAAATCTGCCATATAATGCTGATTTTTATTACTTATTAGTTTCTTATTAATTATTGTTTTTATTTATTAGTTTAATTATTATTTAATTAATTTAATCACCACCACTACTGCTACTATTGCAACTACTGCTATTCTCAGTCTCGGGGGTACTTCATATTTTTTTGTGTCATTGACTCCTTTGGAAGTCTAGTGAAAACTACGGACCCCTTCTCAGGATCACATTTTTTTTGATGCATAAAACAAAATACATAAGGTTACAAAGAGAATCCAGGTGTTGAAATATAGTTATCTAAATATTTTTCAGAAAAACAAGCATTCACATGTCTCAGGTTAAGAGCTTCTGCTCTACACTGAAAGGCAGTGATGTTCAGCAAGTTAAAACATTACCGGTGTTCTCCATTACAAAGGAGAAGAAAGAAAGGAGCAAAGAATCATTGATAACTTCCTGTTGATTACTGAATAAATTATAAACACCTGATACTGTCATTCAAGGCTCTCCACAATCTGGCTCAGCCATTAAGTTTTTGAGCCAAGATTTGAACTCAAATTTTCCTGATTCTACGTCTAGGACTCCATCTACTTTACCCTGTTGCTGGCATAAGTGCCTTAGCCTATTAAATTGTCTACTTCTTAAGGTGAGGGATTGTATCTTATTCCATTTTTGTATCCTCTGTACCTGAATACCTGTTCAGTCATTTTTCAGTTGTGTCTGATTCTTCATGACCCCTATTTGGGGTTTTCTTGGCAAAGATACTGTGGTGGTTTGCCATTTCCTTCTCCAGCTCATTTTACAGATGAGGAAACCAAGGCAAACAGGGTTATGTGACTTGTCTAGGTTCACATAGCTAGTAAGTGTCTGAGGCTGACTTTGAACCCAAGATGAGTCTTCCTGACTCCAGGCCTGACACTCTATCCACTGTGCCACCTAGCTGCCTGTACCTAGTACAATCCATTTTAAATATCAGATGGTTAATGAAAATTTGTTGAATTGAATTTAAAGTTCTTATATAAATTCTCACAATAATGAGTATAAAATTAACACATTTCAAGGTTATCTTGTCCAACCACCTCATTTGTCTGATGAAGAAACTAAGCTCTTACTAAGAGGGTGAAGCAAACTTAGGAAACTAAGAGAAGTAAAATGATGTGTCCCAGGTCACAGATAGTAGGTGCCAAAGCTAGTGTTCAAATCCAAGTCCTCTGACTTACAATCTATCTCTCTTTGCACTATACTGTGCTACTTCTCTTTAAGGAAAGCCATTTATGTAGCACCTACTATGTGCCAGACATTTTATAAATATCCTCTCATTTGATCCTCTTAACAATCCTGTGAGGTAGGTGCTATTATTGTCCCTATTTCACAGGTGAGAAGACTGAAGCTACTTTCCCAGTATGTGAGGCAGGTCTTCCAACTCCAGGCCCACCACTCTATCTGCTGTGCCACCAGTGGCCCCTTCTTCTCACTTGTCACTTGAAGAGTATATTCTTTTACCCTCTGAATCCTTCCAGAGGAAAAAAACAATGGCCTTATATAAGAGATCCTATGAGATTCCATTTGATTAAAAGTGTTAGAACTTGTAATAGTGGTATAGTAAATAGTTTTATTAACTTAACAGCCAATTAACAAAAAAAATAGTAAAAGTTTAAGCCACAGCCTTGCACATCATGTAGCTCAAAGTGACCAAAGGTTCTTACCTCAAGTACTCATCCATCATTCCTATACACCTCTACAACCCAAGCAAGGGAGCTGGGCCAAAATTTTAAAAATTTTCAATTCAATTCAACAAGTTTCCATTAATCATCTGATATTTAAAAGGGATTATACTCGGTACAGGCAGCTAGGTGGTACAGTGGATAGAGTGCCAGGCCTGGAGTCAGGAACACTTATTTTCTTGAGTTCAAGTTCAACCTCAGACACTTACTAGCTGTGTGACCCTAGGCAACTCACTTAACCCTGTTTGCCTTGGTTTCCTCATCTGACCTTTTTCTGGCCCTCTTTCCCTTTCTAGTCTACCCAAATCACATACCTATAAAGCACAAGATTTAGAATAGAGTGGTGGGGGTGGGAGGGAGACATTGGCTGTCCTATGCACTCAAGAACATCAGCCTTGATGTCTAGGTTCAAATCCTCCCTTACACCTTACTACAGGTGACTTGGGTCTAAGTTGAATTTAATTGAAAGTCATTTAACCTCTCTGTGCCTTAGTTTCTCCATATGTAAAATTAAAGGTTGAGCTACATGATCCTTAATGCTCTTTTAAGCTCTAAATAGGATAGTTGTAAGATTCTATAATATTCTGACCTTGCTTCTGAAAGCAAGGTAAACTAGCCAAGTAATCAAATCCTTCCATTACAGGGACAATGACTGTTACATTCTAAAATCTGAACTGACTTTTCTGGAACATACCATAATTATTAGGGAGAAGGAGTTAGGGAGCATCTGCCCTAGAAAAATGGCCTGGCCACACTTAAAAATCCTTCTGAACCGACATGTCACATTATAATATTACCTGACTTAGGATAAAATGCATTGTCAGCCCACATTGTCTGGTAAAGCTAAAAATTAAAGACCATATCTTAAGAAGCCTCTCATTTTCACACAAATTCCATTCTCTATTGGTGAGAGAGCACCGGAACAGCTAAAACTTGCCCCACCAATCTAAAGTGACTTAAGGTTATTTTCAATCTGCACCAACCTGCCATTTTAGAAGAAGCCAGACTACTCTAGCATGGAGATTCAGCAGCCTCTCTCCTCTTTTTTGAAAGTGATCAATCAAACAAACAAGCATTAACCCATCATGTATGTCCATGTGCCCAGTATTGTGCTAAGGTTATGGGAGGGGGCAAAGAAGCATATCACAGAATTGGTTCCATTAAAGAACTTATATCTATTTGCAGGGGCCCAAGTATAGACAAAATGCAATTAGAAAACAAGAACTAATTATGTGGTAGCAGCTATGGGGGTAGGGGTAGATACAGAGAAAGCAGAGATCAGTAGAAATCCCAACTAATTTTGTGTTATGAGTATACCTGTGATTTTTTTATTTAGAACCAAAGATTGTTTAGGATGGAAAGGACCTTAGAGGTCATCTGGAGTAAGTTCTGATTTTTATAGCTGATGAAAATGAGACCTAGAAGGTGAAGTGACTTGCCTGCCAAGAGTCATATTGGTTACTGAAAGATCCAGGACTCAAACTGGGTCTTCTGATTCTGAATCCAGGAATCCAGGACTCTTTTCTTTTCTTTTTTTTAATATTTTATTTCTTCCCCAATTACATGTTAAAATAATTTTTTACATTTAAAAATTAAAGTTTTGAGTTCCAAATTTCATGCCTCTCTCCCTTCTTCCTCTCCCTACTCTCTGAAAGGTAAGCAATCCCATCTAGATTATACATGTGTAATCATGTAAAACATTTCCAGGACTCTTTTTATTACACATCCTTCCATTACAGAGTGTTCTAGAATGAGATAGGAAAAAAACCCCACAATAATTCTCAACAGTCTATCTTGGACTCACTCTCCCAATTTGTACCAGTATTTACAGGCTGGCTCTTCAGAGAGGCGACTGCTACTACTTTTAGGGCCTCGGAGAAAATCCTGTGGATGACTATTCTCTTAATGCTATCTTATCAGCTGCCTCCCCCATTCCTTTTGACAATCAGCCAGTAGATTCAGGGTTTTATTTGCAAAGGCATTTACCCCCTTCATGTCTTCTTCTTTTCATCATTTCTTTTGATAGCTCTTTTGTATTTCTAGATGAATTTTTTATCTTATTAAATTCCATAAAGTATCCTCTTTTTCTTAATAATCTTACAATAAAAATAGAAAGGGGGTAAATAATACTAATACTAAATAAAGTAAAAAAAAAGGAGAGGAAGGTTGGAGAAAAATATTTCACATGATCAGGGTGTGCAAGTAGAAGCCTCTACAAACAAGATGGAAAGGGTGAGGGTGGGGGAGTGTATGACACTTGAAACTCACTGTCTCTGAACTTGTCGAAGGAGGGAAGACTACACAATTACAGAGTAGGATTCAGACATGTAGAATTGGATTCAGAAATACATCTCATTCAATAGGAAAATAAGAGGGAAAGGGGAGAAAGGGAAATTAGAGGGAGGACAGATTAAGGCAGGGATTGCTCCCAAACAAAACAAACTCTAAATAAGAATGCAAACATGTGAAGTTCTTTTTTGTGGTGGCAAAGAATTGGAAACTGAGGGTGTGCCCATCTATTAGGGAATGTATGAACAAGTTATGGTATATGACTGTGATAGAATACTATTTTGCCATAAGAGATGTTGAGTGCAAGAGCTAACCAGAGGATATGTTCTAAGAAAATCTGAGAAGGAAGGCGTCACTTCAGCGGGCAGAATGAAGGAAGATACCCCTGAACTGGGCTCTGCAGGAGCAGATGGATTTTGGCATAGAGATGTGGAAGAAATTCTCTCCAGGTACAGTCTGCATAAATATAGGGGAGCATGAGTTGAAAGTTGAAAGGGCCCTTTGCTGTCACTGAGTCCAATCCCTCAATACAGGAATTGAGGATTATTAAGGAAAATAGAGGTCCAGAGAGATTAAGTTACTTGTTCAAGGTCACACAGGTATTAAGTGGTAGAGTTAGGATTCAAACCTACTTCCTCCGATTTCAAATCCAGCATTCTTTCTGGCTGCTTGAGATGGTAGCATAGTTGGTGATATGCATGCCAAATATTTCCCAAGTGAATAGAGTGCTTTGTCTCTGGAAGTCAAACCTCTACAGCTAGCCAGCACTTGGGGGACCAGCTATGCCCTGGGAGAATATGGGTATCTGAAAATTTTGGTTGACTTGCAGGCTTATCATCACTAGTTGAAATTGATTCGTGTGACTTGAAATGTGTATGAAGTCTGCCTTTTATGTCCATTTCTGGAAATGGTCATGAATCTCATTTATATAATTATGGCAACAATTCCTTCTGGCTCCTATAACCTTCCAACGTTCTCTCTTGCTTCCTCCCCACACCCCATGACCTCCTTGCTGAAATGCTGTTCTAGACTTTCTCGCCTAATGCTTTTTCCTATGGCTGTAATGTCCCAGCACACACTTGCCCTGCTGGAAGCCTCATTTCTTCCTCTTTCCTTTCCAGAGTCAGCAGGATCATCACTTTCTTACTATTTTGTTTTATCCTGCAGTGCTCCCCACCAGATGCCATAGGAAGGACAAACATCCCCCACTGGATACAAGATACCACCGGTAGACAGTCTGGATAAACGAAATTTGTCTTCTTTAAAGTTTCGGTCGTAAAAGAAGATACAGAATGGTTACAGCAACATAAAGAAAGTCACTCAGAGAGACAACAAAATTCCCTAAAGTCACTGTTAGTTACATACTGTCAAAGGTAAAGGACACATCAGTTTCTTTCTGTTAACCCTTAGTAAGTTAACAGTTGAGGTTGGGGATTGTACTTTGTGAGGTGAGGGTTTGGGTGAGTATTGGGACCACAGAAAAGCGTACCATTCTAAAAAAAAACCATGTGTCTGCACTCCAAAAGGATTGAATAAAGGGATTCTCTAGGAGAGGTACAATACTTGCTTCTTCTCACTTCCCCTTTACCACTGTCCAGTCTGGCTTGAATGGATTACCCCAATGTCCCATAGGCTTTGCCTGCTAGGGAAGGGCCAAGGAGACAAAGGAAGAAATTCTTCCCAGCTCTGCTATGCAAAACTTCTCATTTCCCTGTCTTTCTCTTTTCTTCCTCATTTAAAAGGCACCTACCTTAGGCAAAGAATTCTGTTATGTCATAAAAGCAAAAAGAAGGTTCAGTAGGAAACTTCCAAACAGCCAACTTCCTTATGAATTTTTGGAAACACACACACACACACACACACACACTCAAATCCTAAATCTAGCATGTAGTACCACTGTGACTTTGGACAGGTCTTTGGGTTTCAGTTTTTTTATATGTAAAAGGAGAGGTTAACACGAGTTGAAATGACATCTTCAGGTCCCCTTTCAGCTGAAAACTTATGATCCTGTGATGACCCATTTGTACATAAAGGACTGCTCTGTCTGCAGTATATGTGCAATTAATATGTACTCAATATATGTGTAATTATGGCTGTCAGACCAACACCCCCAACTTCTGCCCTTATACTAGGGGACATCAATATTTCGGCACTTGTCTCTGTACCTTCTGTATTGTTTGCCCCAGCACCCTCTGTGTCTAATTCAAGTGTCATCACCATTCTGTTTCCCACTGCCATCAATGGTCTTTCCCAGTGAGTATTCAAATAACCAGGTATGCCTACCTCATTTCGTTATTTCATAAATGAATGGTCAGTTCACCATGATTTTGCACTGGCCACAATCTCCTTTTCCCACTTCCACTCCCATGTCCAGAATGCTCTCTGTTATCACCCTTATATCATACTGAAGAATCCCTTACTTCCTCCAAGATGCAGCCCAGGTCCCACCTTTTAATTGGTGCCCTTCTTGAGACTCCCAATTGCTAGTGCCCTCTTCCTCCCCAAACACCTTGTATTTGTCTACTTTGTATTTATTCTGTATTTATATATGTGCATATGGTCTCCCTTGATGTAATGGAAGTTCTTTGAAAGCAGGGATTGTTTTATTTTTATTTTTTGTTTTTTATCTCCAGCACCTATCATAGTGCTCGGCACGTGATACATGCTTAATGAATCCTTGCTGATGGATCGACTGATCAATGTAATACACACATACATGCAATTTTTTGTGATATTGGTACTTGGAACTTTTCCCTGATCATTGAACCCTAGTTTAAGAAATCTAAGCCTCCTGAATGGACAGATAGATGGATAGAAAAGCCTTTGTTAAGCACCCTCAATGTGCCAAGAATTGCACTGAGATCTGGAGATACAAAGAAAAAGGGAAACAACTCCTGCTCTCCCCCAATTCCTGCTTCCCGCAAAAAAAACCCAAAAAAACAACACAATTCCTTCCCCCGAGGAGAAATGGGGAGTTAAAAAGGGCATATATTTAGGTTTGATGTATAGAAAAACGTTCATAATAATTACAGCTGTCTAAAAGTGAGCTGCCTTGAAAGACAGTGAGCTCAACCTTCACTTGAAGTCTTTAAGCAAATAATTATAGCAATACATGCCGATTTTGCCTTCAGGCATGACCTTGTGGGAACAAATCAGGTCTGCTTGGTGAAGATCACATGGACTTATTGAGGGATTCCCCACGCATGAGCGAACCTTTGTTGCAGTGGGGTATAAAGCACAGAGATTCTTTCAGGGAAGTAGGAAATGAATTAATTACTCCTAACAATATCTTGTATGTCTTACTATTTTTGATCCAGATTTTACCTTAAGGAATCAGATATGCAATACAAAGAGAAACCACTTTGTGTTGATGCCTAAAAGCGTCTCACTTGTGCTATTAAGGCCCAGTGGATAGAATGCTGGAATTAGAATTGGAAAGAACTATCTTCTATTCTTCCAGGCTCTGTGATTCTGGGCAATTTTTGTAACTTTTCTAAGCCTTACTGATCTCATCTGTAAAATGAAGTGGATACCTATAATATCTATAATAAACTGTACTTTACGAACTTTAAAGTACATGTCTCTGTTAGTAATAAAGTTAATAATAATAGCTAGCATTTAGATAGTGCTTTAAGGTTTACAAAGCCACTTTATGATTGTGATATCATTTGATCCTTATAATAACTCTGGGAAGTAGTTATGCTTACCCCCATTTTATAGAAGAGGAAACTGAGGCAGACAGAGGTTGACTTGCCCAGCATCACACAGCTAGTATCTGAGGTTGAATTTGAACTCAGGTCTTCCTGACTAGCTTCAGTGTTCTGTGCAATGTACCCTTAGTTGTCAATTATTATTATTTACTATTATTACCTCAAGAGCATCTGATATGACAAGATTTAACTAACTTTCTGGAAGTGACTGGAAAGTTCAACAGAGGCAGAGAAATTAATCAATCAATAAAGCAGAGGCAAAAGCAATAAGGTTAAAACTGCTTCTGCTAAGAAGTTCTTTTTTTTGTTCCCCCCTCAATTTCAGTCTGGAATCATTAGCGTAATGGTAGCAGGCAGTCTGGCTCATTAAACTAAACAATAGTGTGTGAATCTCAGGGAATACTAACTTTTTTATTCATTGCCTCACTAGATGACCTAGTCCTCATCAACCAATGGGAGGTCCTATTAATAATGCTGCAAAGATTACCTAGAAAAAAAGCATACCACTTTGTAAATTAAATAGCTTTATAATGCTAGCCTACAGGCATCCCATTCATTTTATATTACTGAAATAATTTGCATTTAATTAAATATAGGAAATATCACTCGACAATGTCTTTTAAAATAATTATAATATTTTATCTCAACACGAGTGTCATACAAAGAGTTTCACAAATATTACTATAGGAAGCTTTACGTTGACTAGTACGAGAGGGACGAATTGGACTGTACTTTAATTTTTTTTAACTAAGTGAAGTTCTCACTCAGAGACATAGCAAGCCAGGGATGAGAGAAACTCTAGGAAGAGAACTAAGATATCATAAATCCCAGATCATTAGAGGCAAGCACCCCAGAATCTAATTTTGCTGGATTGGAGACCTTAGCTAGTAACTTATCTTCTTTATGCCTTTATAAAATGAGGAATTTCATTTAGATCAGGGGTTCCTAACCTAGGGTTTGTAAACTCGTTTTCTTTAATTGATAACTGTGTTAAAATAATTTGTTTCCTTTGAGACGTTATGTATTTTATTTATTTAAAAATATGATTCTAAGAATGGGTCCATAGACTTCCATGACAAAAAAGGTCAAGAACCTTTCAAATAGATGCTCTCTAAGGTCCTTTCCAGCTCTAGTACTTAGTTGGTTAGGGGGATGTCTATCCCAAGCATGTTAAGACTTTTTTTCTAGCAGAATGGGTGGATAAGAACAATTCGTTCTAATGGCAGTGAAGACAGAAGAAGCAGGTGCTGTGGACTCCTTAGAGAGAGCTTGGTCAGACATTGAAGATGCCAAAGTAATCCACTGCATTTTGGACCATTTCCAGTTGCCTTGACTTCTGTCTTTCTACTGGACTTCAATGACTCTGGAAGAAAGAGTGAATCTGATGACTTTATACAACCCTACCTCACTTAAACCCAATTCACACACAAGTCAAGACACCACCCTTTGATATCATTGGTCCTCTTTGAAAACAAAGGACAAACAACAACAGAACCCAATTATTCTAAATACCAAGAGATGGCATGGAAGCATGGATAGAGTGGGCTTGGATGCCCAGAGGCTTCATTTGAGTCCCCCCTTTGATATTCATGTCTATGTAACCATGGGCAAGTCATTTAACCACTGTGACTCTTAATTTCCTTATGTGTAAAACAGGAGGTTAGTCATATCTCATTATATATCACAGGGTTGCTGGAAGGTTCAAGCTTCCATTCTCAGTAGAGCCAGTCATACCTTGTGATGTTGGGATTTATAACCATATCTTTGCAAATTCCAAGTCACTTCTAGACCACCATGAAAGGAAGAGGACTTTTAAATCTATAAGTATAGGCTGTCTCTGGATTAGGAGGTTCCCCTCATTTGAGGTCTTCATCTTATCAAATGAGATGTAAAAAAGATTTGCATTTCAGATATGTGTTGGACTAAAACCTAGCTAATAGCTAGTGTCTGTACAGTGCCAATTATGTATCAGGCTCTGGGCTAAGTGCTTTACAAATATTATTTCATCTGATCCTCATAACAACCTAGGTGCTGTCATTATCCCCACTTTACAGATGAGGGAACTGAGGCAAGTAGTGGTTAAGTGTCTTGTCACACGGTTAATAAGCTTAGATCTTCCTGACTTCAGGCCCAGTGCCCTATCCATATCCTATCTGTAACTTCTATATTCGTAAACATAGCCTTAGAGCTGGGAGAGAATCTTAAAGATCAGTGAATTCAACCCTATCACTTTACAGATGAGGAAATTGAGGCTATGGAAGGTAAGTAACTTGCCTAGGGTCAAAAAGTGTTGGAGGTAAGATTCAAACCCTGGTCTTTGGGTGCCTAATACTCAATTACACCATGCACCTCTATGACTACTGTGATCTCTTCCAACCCCAAAATTCTGTGATTTGATTCTGTGAGGTTCATAAAAACTTTAGAATACTATCATCATCATTGTTATTAAATACTGGATTCTAAAAAAAACTGTTTGTTGAACTGAATTGAATTCCTGGCCCTGAGAGCCATTTCCCCAATAGGAAGGGGGCCTTGTCATATGTCTTCCAGCTTTTCTGCTAAGTGTACACAATAAAAAGCCAACTGAACTCTTGAGGACTGAGTGCAGCTTTCTGGTGACACAAAACGGCTCCTGGAATAAATTGCTAGAAATTATCTGGTTCCAAATCATGATTACAGCAGAACTAACTCTCAAAGTATTTAAAGAAGGAAGTGATTGTTAACACCAAGGTCAGATGAATTATCTGATAGTGACAGTGCACTAGAAGATTTTATTATAACAATAATCAAGGAAAAATGAAATTATTCTACTTATTCTCCAAGTGCTGCATGCTACTTAGCAGTTATTAGAGCATAATGCTTAGAAACAAATCCAGCCCAGTAATGGCTCTGCTCCTCAGTAAGAAGGAAATAGCCAAAACCTACTTAACATTTTTCAAGAAGGAATCCTCCCAGTGCTATTATTTTAAAAGTATAGCTCTTAATAATTATTCTATATTCATCGCCTGGAACACCACGCCCACACAATCTCCTTGCCTCTGTCAAACATGCTGCTAAAAACCTATTTTTATTTTCTCAAAATTTAGGCTCATATCAACTTCTCAATGCAATTATTAAACTCGAGTGCACCTCATTGTTCTAAAAAGGATGTGTTTGTGAAGCAGATGATACCAACATTGCAGAGAAAAGGAATGCTGTCTCTTTTTCCGTATATTTTCTTTTCTCAATGTAAACATACCTTATAGAGCTGGTTGCTAGAATTTGGCACAGGAATAGACCTAGGGATGATGTCCTAGGAGATTTACTCTCTATGAATGCTACAAATTTGAATGTGGAAGATGAGGCCTCTTGGGAAATAGAAGGGATATCTATGCTGTGTTTGAGAAGATTGCTCCAAAGAAGAAAGAGTGGCTAGGGGATACTTTATCACCCTATTCTAGTGTGATGATTAAAAAGTTTTGAGAGATATGGTTTCTGGGTAATTTAATCATTTTATTAATAAGAACAGTGGGTTATTAATAAAAGAATGCTCATTTGGCCATCTCTCTTAGACCAAAGACCCTTAATGGCTGTGGGGGTCACAGTTTATATGTCCTTTGAAGAGGAGATGTTCTCGAGGGATGCCTACTCAACTCTGATTGGTTAATCAAATGGGAGGTGGGCTATCTTGGGGTACATGACTTAGGTCACTCAAATCTCTATCAAAGAGACATCAATTTCCATTTAACCTGTCTTGATAATAGGGAGAATCAACATTTTCCCAGGACCTGTCTGAGCAAGTAACAGGGTGTTCCTAAAGTCCGGACACATAGGCAAAAATGCATATTTTCAAGAAATGAAATTTTCAACAACATTTTATTTAATTGGAATATTAACAAATAACATCTTCAATATGATTTCCATCATTTGTGATGCAAAGGCTGATGCGCTTTGCAAGATTCATGTGAACTCGATGCAATAACTTCACATTGCTGTCAATTTTAGCACTTTCACTCTTTATTCATTTATGTGTTCAGTCAAGTGTGTTGCATCTGTGATTTTCCCTGGGTACACCTTCTCCTTTAGCATACCCCAGAAAAAGAAGTTGCTGAACAACACAGAGTCTTTGATGAAATGGTTAATGAGATGTTAATGAGATTTCCTATGTGTCCAGACTTTAGGGACACCGTGTACAATGAGCAGGAATATACCCATTAGCCCAAACTTAGAATTTCTTTTACTTTCTGATTAGCGCATGTATTGGGTAAATCTCTAAGAGAGATTTCCCACACCGGTTGATTTCTGAATGAAGAATGGTCTTAATACAATAATTAATTATTCAATATAAGAGAGAAACATTCATTTCTCATACTAGTTATCCTGATATAGGTAGAATGTATTTGACAATTTAAATAAATGACAATGGCAATAGGAATCATGAGATGGGCACGATCCAGAATGGAAAGAAGAATCGGGAATGATTTTTCTAATGTCTTTTTATTCTAGTTCTCTAAAAAACCACCTCTTTTGTTTTGGTTAAAAGGTAACATGGTCTAGAATAGACATGGTGTATTATCATTTGGATGACGTAGTTTCAAATTGCAGGTCCCATGGGGAAATCGTTTCCCTCTCATAAAATCACAATCTCTTAACCTGGGGACTGTGAACTCAATTTTTTTGGAGGGGGGAAGACAGGGCAATTGGGGTTAAGTGACTTGCCCAAGGTCACACAGCTAGTAAGGTGTGTCAAGTGTCTGAGACTGGACTTGTACTCAGGTCCTCCTGACTCCAGGGCTGTTACTCTACTCACTCTGCCACCTAGCTGCCCCAAACTTGATTTTTTAATGTCTTATAACTGTAGTTCAGTGTAATAGATTTCCTTTGTAACACCATAAATGTTATTTTATGCATTAAAAGTATTATTATGGGGATGGATCTATGGGCTTTATCAGACTGCCAAAGGGGTCCATGACACATACAAAAAGCTAAGAACTACTGCTTTCAGAGTTGAAAGAGACCTGGTCCAACCATTTTGCCTGCTAAGAATCTCCAGCATCCTTAAGAAATAGATATCCGGTCTTTTGCACCAAGAATTCCAGTACAAGGAAACTCATCATCTTGAGTAGTTCTCATTGCTAGGAAGTTTTTCTTTACATTAAGTCTTTTTTTAAAATTTTTATTTATTTATTTTTTAAATTTATTTTTAATATGTTTAGTTTTCAGCATTGATTTTCACAGGCGTTTGAGTTACAAAATTTCTCCCCATTTCCACCCCCCCCACTCCAAGATGGCGTACACTCTGGTCGCCCTGTTCCCCAGTCTGCCCTCCCCTCCGTCACACCATTCCCCTC
>CM053622.1:173828680-173849328 GCA_028646595.1 Phalanger gymnotis
GTTTTGACTGAATTGTCTTCTTCTGAGGTTGTGTCTTCATCTTCCTTGTCACTATGGTAGTAAATTTTTATGGTCAGGTTCTTCATTTGCTCATTTTTCATTCTATTACTTGATTTTGAACTGTAATGTAAAGTTGGACTCTGTTCCTGGCATGGAGCATGGGAGGAGTACTATTTCAAGCTTCAGGCTTTTTTGTACTGCTATTTTCAGAGTTATATCTGCAGGTTTGAAGGGTTTTGGTGCTTTCCATGTAGTGAGATCTGGGGAGAAGTGTGGTTACTGCTTTTGGGGTCTACACTCTGATCATCACCCAGGAAGGGCTCCAGATCCCTTAAGACTACAATTGATACTGTTCCTCAGGGTCCCTGATTGCTTGGGATTGTAAATGATACTCCTCCTTAGGGCTCCCATTCCCTCTTCAATGAAAGTGTTCCTTTCTACCCTTGAACTATGACACAGAACAAAGAAATGGGTATGGGCCAGATTTACCAGACAACATTTGGTCCTGTATCCAGTGCTAGCATAGGGTTCCCCTATAAACTCTTTATGATCATTTGCCAGATCCCCTTACCATGTCTGGCTTGAGAGTTCTGGATGCTGCTCCTTCCATTGCCACCACTGGTATTTCATCCACGTGGACTCTGGGTTAGGCTCCACGCCTGTGTCATGGATCTCTCTTTTGGATATTCTAAATTGTCTTGGGCTGGAGAATATCTCACTCACACCTTTTGTTGGCTCTTCCACTCCAAAATTTGACCTATGTTATTGTAAAGCTATTTGGAAGGCAACGTTGGGAGAAGTTGACTGAGTGCTTTCTCTATTCTGCCATCTTCCACTTGTCCGCTTTTAAGAAGTTCAAATCACCACCCTTTGAGAAATATATTCCAAGGTATTAAGAGAATGAGTCATTAGCCTTTTAAAACACATGGAAAAAAGGAGAATAGTGATTTTGAAAATAAATGGAAAAACAGAAGAAATGAAACAAGACTTGCAACTGTCTGAATTTCTAAGAAGGGAAAAAAGGTGAGTTCTTTAAACTATTCCTACAAGGTTGATTTCAATTTCTGGCAAAATCCTAGAATGCATTACAAAAGAGAGGTTTGTGATGATTTAGAAGGAGAAGATCACTAAGATCATGACTTTATCAAAGACAATGAATGCTAGTACCGGATTTCTTTTCTTTTCTTTTTTTTCTTGACAAGGGTGACTTGATAAAGGGAGTGCCTTAGGCATTACTATGCCTGTACTGCAGAAAAAAACAAACAAACAAACATTTGACAAAGTTTCTCCTACTATACTTGTAGACAAGGAGATATTTGAGCCAGTAATGATTTCTTTCCTTCTCTTTTCCTTGTATAGCACTTATGTCCTTAACAAGTACCATTAGTACTGGTCATTTGTGCAGGACATACAGCCCTTCTTTCCCCCACCATGAGAGCTCTAGGAGGGCAGGGACATGAATATCTTTCAGAACTCTCAAAAACTACCAAAGCAAAACTGCTAAAAGCACATGAAATAAAACTAGAAATCTCTCAAGGCAAAATCAAAATGAATAAAAATATTAAAGAAATGAAATTAGCAGAATATCAGAGGGGGAAAGGAGCTAAATATATCTTTTGAAAGGTGGAGGAACTGACAAAGGAAAATTCTATTCTGGATCTGATTTTTACCAATAAGAAGGAATTGGCAGAAATGATGGGAATCTTGAAGGAAAGTGACCATTTTATGTATCAGCAAGGCAATAATAACAATGTAGATGATAAATGTCCAAATGCCTCTGTAGTTCTGTAACACAAAGTATATGAGACTCTCCACATAGAAGGTAGAAGTAAACTATTTATTCAGACACCAGAAAACCATATCCCATAACCAAATGTTCAGCTCCCACAGCCAGTTAACCCACTTCGTCATAACAGCAAGGAACCCAAAACACGATATCACGACATGGTGCCTCTCCATCCCAAAACCTCTCCAATCCCCTGCTGGGGTCTTCCCCAAAAACAAACTCACAGTACATCTAAGTCAGCCTGTGCAGTTTTAACCTTTAGGAAGGCGGCCATTAGCAGCCATAACTGCTCTTTCTCTCTCTACTTCCTGTGACATAACTTCCTTTTCCTGTCAGGAAGCTCCTCCTACCACATGTGATTTAGGCTTCCTATGATGTAAGCAGATCACATGGCCTATTAATGGGTGGGAAAGATCTTCAAATCTAAACTGCTATTACATTTTATTTTAGAATTTGGGATAGAGGAGCAGAGGAAAGCCAGCAATAGTTTGATGTGTGAACCAGACTTTTGGAGAGCAGATTTCAGAGGGCTCACAGAAAGTACAGGCAGGATCCCACTGACTAGCATTCTAATGGAAAGTCAGTTTAAGAAAAAGCATAGCATAGATAACAAAGTGTGAGATAAAGCATATATTTTGACCAATATGCTTATTTATTTTGGTTGACTGTATTTATTTGTTACTGGGGAGAGGAGGAGGTAGTAACAGTGACATTAAAAAAATGTTGATAAAGCAAAGCTTTCTAAAAAGTCATTCAGTCAATAAGTATTTATTAAGCGTCTGCACTGTTAAGTGCTAGGGATACAAAGAAAAGCAAAAGGCAGACTTTGCTAATGACTAATCTAATGGGGCGACAATAAGCAAACAAATATGTTCAAAACAAGCTATATGCAAAGAATTAAGAGAAAGAAGGCACTAGAATTAAGGGAGAGCACAAAAGGTTTTCCATAAAGGGTAGGATTTTAGTTGGGATTTAAAGGAAGCCAGGGAAGACAAAAGGCGGAGATGAAGAGGGAAAGCATTCCAGGCATGGGGAACAGCCTGAGAAAATGTCTGGAGCTGAGAGATGGAGTATCTTGTTTATGGAACAGCCAGGAGGCCAGTGTCACTGGTTGGAAGAATACATAGAGTAAGGTAAGAAGACTGGAAAGGTAGGAGGAGACTAAGTTATGAAGGACTTTGAATGCTAAACAAGATTTTATATTTGATTCTGGAGGCACTGGGAGCCACTGGAGTTTACTGAGTAGGAGGATGATATGAGTGGACCTGCACTTTAGAAAAATCACTTTGGTGGCTGAATGGAGCCACCAATTTGGAGTGGAGAAAGTGGGGAGATTGGAGTTGGGAGAGGCTTGAAGCAGGCAGACCCACCCCAGACTATTGTAGTAGTTCAGGTGTGGGGTTTTGAGGACCTGCACCAAGGTGGTAGCAGTGATAGAGGATAGAAGGGAGTGTATTTGAGAGGTGCTGCAAAGGTGAGATCAACAGGCCTTGATAACAGATTGGATATGCAGGGGTCAGGCAGGAGATGGTGGGGTTAGAGATTGTAAAGAGTTGAGGTCACTTGGAGGATGGTGGTGTTCTCAACAACAAAAGGGAAATTTGAAAGAGGGCAGGAAAAATAATGAGTTTGATTTTAGATATTTTGAATTCTAGATGTCTGAAAGGCAGTTTGAGGTCTGAGATTGGAAGTCAGAAGTCAAGGATGAATAGGAAGCTCCTATAGGGAAATAGATTGAAAATTAGAAGAGATTTTGAGGACTTTAATCCAGTTCTCACATTTTACAGATGAGGAAAGTGAGGCTCCATGAGTTTAAGTGGCTTGCTCAAGATTACACAGGTAGCCAAGTAGCAGAACCAGAAATCTGAAACCAGTTCTGATTTCAAATCCAGCTTGCACTCCACTTCACCAAGATGGCTCCCCACACTCCCTAAATTAAATTCTGAAGACAGAAAGAGAAACAATATATATGAGGACAAAAAGGGAAATTGTCTAAAAAAGCCTAATTGGATGCACTGAGAAATCAGCCAATCAACTCAGATGTTTAAGACATTCATAAAAGATGGAAGCAAGAAAAGCTAAGAAGAAAAACAAAAGCATATGGGTTGGCACCATATCAGTGTAGAACTTGAAATGAGTTCAGGTTATAGAGGAAAATTAAAAACAATAACCTATGGAACAAAGAGGTTAAGTGACTTGCCCAAGGTTACATAGATATTAAGATGTTTACTGAATATGTGGCTGAGTCAGGATTTGAGACCAGTTTCTATTACTGCAAATCCAGTTTTTTTTTTCATTTTCCCACCAATGTTCTCCCTTAAAATGTGGCACTCAGACTATTAAATATCATAGGAAATTGGGTCTTACCTGTTTTTTGTTGTTACAAGATAGATTTCATTGGGGGAAGAGAGAGAGGAGAAGAGGAGGAAACACTCAGAAAGAAGTATGATGTAAAAATAAAAGGTATGGATAATATTTATTTTTTAAAAACACAAAGGAAGAAAAATGAAAAATTGATCCCTAGAACTGAACACAATTCTCCAAATGTAGTCTTCACCAGGACAAAGAACAGTGATGGCATCACCTCCTTATTCCTAGATGCTCTGCTTCTCTGAACATGACCTAAAATCACTTTCTTGGATGCCCTGTAATAATGCTGACTCATAGTGACCTTAAAGTCCCCTGGGATTCTCAGATCTTTTACAGATGAAATTCTGTCTTACCATGCTTCTCCTATCATACACTTTTGACCTTGATTTTTATAACTCAATAAATTGTACCAAATTCCACTCAGCTCTGATATTCTAGCCTGTCATCATATTTTTGAATGTTCAGTGTGTTAGCTATCCCTTACAGCTTTGTGTAATTGATAGGCATGATAACTATACCTTTATCTATGTCACTGACAAGCAAGATAAATGGCGCAAGATGGATTTTCAAAAAAAGAAAGAAAGAAAGAAAATAGAGACTATGAACTGCACAGCGCAGTTAGTCCTGGAAAGTTCTAGAAAATATTATTAAACATAAGGTTAGTGAACATCTAGAAAAGGAAGAAGTGATCACAAAGTCAGTATTGTTTCATCAAGAAAACATCCTATCAAACTAGCCTTAATTTCTTTTTTTGCAGAGATACTCAACTGGTAGACCAGAAGAATTCAAGATCTAGAAGCAAATAAACATAGTAGAATGCTTTTTGATAAACCCAAGGACACCAACTATTGGATAAAATTTCCCTATTCAACAAAAATTTCTGGGAAAATAGGAAAGAAATCTGGAAGAAAATATGTATAGACGAATATCTAACATTGTATTTCACGATAAGCTCCAAACAAAAATATGACCTGAATATAAAAGGTCAAATCATCTTTAAAATTTAAGGAGACAGCCCTGAAGTCAGTAGGACCTGAGTTCAAATCCAGCCTCAGACACTTGACACACTTACTAGCTGTGTGACCTTGGGCAAGTCACTTAACCCTAATTGCTCTGCCTTCCCCCTTGCAAAAAAAAAAAGTTAAGGAGGAAGGAAGGAGAGTCCTATCACAGCTACAGTTGAGAGAAAAGAGTCTTTGTTTTTAATTAAAAACATTTTATTTGTTTTAATCAGCCAAAATTTGCCTTCTTACCTTCCCCCCAGAACCTTTATCTACTACAGTTGGGAACATGAAAAATAAAACCCACCACAAATGTATTGTCAATTAAAACAAATTTTCACATTGGCCACGTCCAAAAATAAATTTGTCTAATTCCTGCAATTTAGAATTTCCCACCTCTAGATCCTCTGGAATCATGGCTGATCATTACACCAATAAAACTTCAGCAAAATAGTATTCCATCACATCCATATATCACACTCTATTAGTCCCTTCCTCAACTTATGGGTATCCCTCCAAATTCTCATTATTTACCATCTCAAAAAGAGCTATGATTACATTTATGCATTCTTAGAGTTTGTTTTGCCTAGGACTAATTCCTCCTTTAATCTGCCTTCCCTCTAATTTCCCCTCCCCACCTCTTTCCTCCTATCTCTATTTCCCTGTTGAGTGAAATGTATCCCTATAGCCAACTCTGGTGGGTATTTTCTTCTTTTGATCAGTTCAGATGAGAGTAAGGTTCAAGTATCAGCATTTCTCCACCACCCCATCCTCCTAGTTTGTATAGATGTCTATTTTTATACCCTGATTATGTGAGATTTCTCTAACCTTCCTTTCCCTTCCCCTACAATGTATTACTCTTCCCCACTCTTTCTAGTCTCCTCTTAAGATCATCTAGACATAACAGAACCACTCCTATTTAATCTAATCTTATCTAATTGTACTGTCTCTATGAACCCCAACAATGCTAGGGTTCAGAGGAGACATGTTTCCCCATATTGGAATGTAAGGAGTTTATCCTTGTTTAGTCCTTTATCATTTTCCATTCATGTTGACCTTTTTATGTTGCTCTTTACTCCTCTGTATTTCAAAGTTTCTCTGCAGCTTTGGTCTTTTTATCAGGAGTGGTAGGAAGTGCTCTTTTTCATTAAAGATCCATTTTTTCCCTCCTCCAATAGCATCACACTCCTTTTTCCTGGGTAAGTTGCCTTTATCCTTTGCTTTCTAGAATACTGTATTTTAAATTCTCAGCTCCTATATAATACTGGTGTTAAATCACGTGTAATGATGACTGTGCTTCTCTGTGTTTGAATTCTTTCTGACTGCATAGAATATTTTTTCTTTGACTTAGGAACTCTGATGTTCTGGTGAGTTTTCATTTTGTAGTGTTTTTATTTTTTCAGGGAGTGTTAGGAATGATTAAAACTTTTGTTTCCACAGAAATTATGTAATATATGGCTTAGGAAACCTAGGGGATTCATACTTACCACAAAGTCTTTTGACTTGCAGCAAATGCAGGAAAATGAATGGATTGTAGAAGATACTATCAACATAGATTAGTACTAGATTATCTTCTAGCAGAAGAAGGAAATTGAGAGATATAATGGAGAAATGTTTCCATAAATTCAGCATAACAATCAGCAGAATGAGAGATATAATGAAGGAGTTATGTCTCACAAAGGAGATAACAGGCAAAGTAAAGATCCAACTGGTTTTTACCTTTATGTTTTGAGGTTAGAAGTCGGCTATGTACAATAAAAGTTAAGTCTTGCTTAGAATGCTCATGCATAATAAGCTTATGAATATTAACTTCTCCTCTGGGAGAGCTAAAAGTACATCGTAATGGTCATACAATGTACGTAGTAGAAGGTGGAAACATGTCAGAGGCAACTATGTAGTAGGCATATCAGAAGGCTGTACCTCCTGTTACCCAGCCAATAGGGAGACAGGGGAGGGACTTTGTGGCCAGGTATAGGTATTTAGGCCTACTTTTGTTTTTGGAGGGTGTGTCTATTTTATGAGGCACCTGCCACTGCAGTTCCATTAATACACTTTATTTCTTTTATCTTCACCCCTCCTGAGCCTGAAAAAGTTATTTCTCATAGGGGTAACCAGTAAATTCTATTTCCATTTTGCCCTCTGACTCTTAAGAAATTTGGGTAGTTTTCTTCTAACATTTCTCGTAATAGGATATTTGGACTCTTTTTTTTTGGGGGGGGGCGTCATGGCATTCCAATAGTCCAGTGATCCCTAAATTTCTTCTCATTGTTTTCTAGGGCAATTTTTTTTATTTTTGCTATGAGATACCTTATACCTTCTTCCTTATTTTCAGTCTTTTGACTTTGTTTTAATATTTCTTACTACCTTATAGAGTCACTTGGCTTCTATTTTGTCCATTCTGATTTTCAGGGATTTTGTACCTCTTGTGCCAAAATGTTAATTCCCTTTCTAATTCCTTCTACCATAGCTCTCACTTCTTTTTCACTTTTCCTCTCAAGCCCTTTCATTTATAAAAGCATTTTTAAACTATTACTTCATCTTTTACAGGAATTCTAGTTGAATCTTTACCCAAGCAATGTTTTTCTCTGCAGCTTTTATTTTTTTTTGTAGATGTTTTGGAATCATTCCCTTCATCTGGGCTTATGTCTTGAGCATCTCTGCCACCATGATAGCTCATTATGTAGGGTTCTTTTTTTGTTTCCCATTCTCCTAGTCTACTTCTGACTTTGGACTTGATGTTACAGATGGGCTCTGCCACACTGCTGGAGGGCAGGTCTGGGCTGGTTATGTTGCTATTATATTGGGCATATTGATTATTGTTATTCCAGGACCTCTGTGACAGGCTGGGAACCTGCAAGCTTTTACTGCTACTTTTGACTTTCTCCTTTCTCTATGCACTGCCCAGGGCATAACATGCCCCTGTGCAGGTCTTCTTCTAAGTCTGCCATAGATCTGTGATTCAGAACTAGATAGTTCTAGATAATAGGCAATAAAGCTGTCAGTTCACATCTATCCCCATCACAATGATCCAGAATGCCTTAGTATGGATCTAGAAACCTCCTCTTGCTCTGGTGTATAACCTTCTCCCTATGCTCTGGAGTGCTTATGCATGTTTTCCTGGCTCAACCCCATCCATAGTGTATACAGACCTCTTTTGTCTTCCTATCCTGAGCTGGGCTGGACAAGTAACTCATTGTACTTTTTTTTTCCTGGATTACTCCAACAAGACTTAGTCTGGTGCACTTTCTAGACTTGTTTGGAGGAGTTTCTGGACCAGAGATTGGCTGTATTACATCTTATCGCTCTGCCATTTTGGCTCCACCAGGAGAAAAGATTTTTAACATGAGATAGAAGTGGTTGTAGAAGATCAAATTGACAATTTCTATTAGACAAAATTGAAAAGCTTTTGCATAAGCAAAATCAATAGTTAGAATTAGAAGGAAAACACTTGGGAAAATATAGCATATTTTTCTGATGATCTCATATGTAAAGTATGTATATGTATATACACACATTTATATATTACTTCTTTCTATATCAGGTTTAAATATCTAAAGAGTTCTTGTATATAGCAAATTTCTTAGTTTTCTTATAAATTCTGCCACTTCCATATTGTTTAATTCACACTTAAGATTATAAGATTATGATTAAGTTTGCTTTTCTCTATGTATTTCATTTGCATTGATTTTTTTTGTTCCCTTCCTTTTTAAAATCAGTATTTTGTGCTTGTGATTGTCTTCCTAATACTATACTTTGATTTAGTCTATTTCCACAGGCTTTCCCTGTTCCCCCATTTGTCTGCCCTATCTCAAGTTCCTTGACTTTACTTAAATTGATAAATGGAATGAAAAAAAATATTTCTCTCTCTTTTGATCCAGTTAAGCATGTATTTTAATATCTAGCTTTCTCCCAATCCCATCAATGTCTTAGTTTAAGTAATGTTTTTTTTGCAATAACCCTTTCCAAATTTGTGTTTTGTTCTTGTTTTTCTTCTCTTCCACTTTTATGAATTTTACTTTTCAGTTCATAGGTGAAAGAGTCATACTACCAATAATCCATACTACCTATATATCCTATTTTCTTGTTGTGCCTAGAATTCCTCATGAAGGTAGTTTCTGGAATGCCATGAACTCCTTCTATCCCGTTTCTATTCTATTAAATTTGTATCTTTCCCCATTTTTTATGCTGTATTTCACTCTAAGAAAAGTAATTCATGAAAGAAGCCATGTTGAATAGTAGTGTCATGTGATGACCATCACTCTCTCCTGATCCATGAAGCTCACTCCTACCTCCGCCCTTACCAGATTATATCTGGTTCTGTTGCCCCTTTCCCTCAGCATTCTGGGTTCCCTCTGCTTTATGCCCTCATATGCTCCCTCCTAGGAGGTTCAGTCAGACAACAAACATTTATTAAGTACCCACTAGGACATGGGAAATGAGCAAGTTGAAAAACTGGGAATTTAGGATGTTTGAGGGAGTATCAATATGTATGTCCAAGTCCCCTAATATGAGGCAGGAAGAGTTGGGGAAGAATGGAAGATTGAGCCAGGCACTGAACAATCTCCCAAAAGGGAAAGTGTCTATTTTGATTAACTGGTAAAGGTGAATTCATTGAGAATTTGATCCACAAATGTACAAATGCCACTCTCAAAACAAAACCCATTATAAGTTAGGTCCCTATTTCTTTTTTAATCCTAATTTTAAAATTCTTTAAAAACTTAAACTTAAATACATAATAAGAAAAGAAAAAGAAGCATTATAAACTTAAATACAAAATAAAAGAAAAAAATTGTCACAGAAGAATGTAAGAGAGGATTCAAAATATACAGCAATGAATTTCTACTTCAAGAAAGCTTATATAATAAACACTATACATTGTGTTGAAAGCTGTCCATCTTTTCTTTGTTTCCTTGTAAGTTTTCTCTTGTTATCTGCTGTATACTTTTTACTTTGCTCTTCCCCGTCTTCTTTCCCTCCCCCTGAAGGCTACAATTAAGCTGGATATATATACATACATACACAAACACAGATATGTATATACACACATACATATGTACATACACATACATATATACCCACATATACACATACATATATAAACACGGACACAAAAATATATACATACTTATATATATACACATATATTTAGATATCTATAATCACTCATATATATATAGACATATATATTCATATGCATCTATGTAAGACCCTACTATACTTATTTGTCCTCTGTTTCTCTGAGGGTGGATAACTTCTTCCTTCATAAGTCCAAGTCTTTTCATATTTTTCCAAGTCCACCAACTCATCATTTCCTACACCACAGCAATATTTCAACCTTATACTATCTAATTATTTTAAATAGTCCAAAACAACAGTGATAGATATGGCTGACACATAGTGTAGTTCCCTATTTTTCTCTTTTGATTAAATCTATTTTAGCCTTAACTTTGTGCAAGATCATGATTATCACCCTTGCTCCTTTTTCCCTAATAAATTCTGTTCCTGATCTGTTTGTGTATATCTCTTATTTCCTATCTAACTCCTCTACTTTACTTCTACCTGCTACCTTGTCCTCCTATTAACCTATTTCTCCCTTCAAGAATCCCTCCTTTATCCTCCCATTACCACTAAAGACCCTTCTATACCCTCTCCTTTAACCTATTCCCTCACCCTCCCCTCTAAAGATCTCTCCCTTATCCTCTCTCCCTTCCCTATCCCCTTGTTTTATTTCTTCCTGAATTTAGAAGACTTTTACACACACACACACACACACACACACACACACACACACACACACACACAGAGTTCCTTCTTGAACTCAATTCCAATGAAAGTAGGTTTCTAGAACTACCGGCCTTCCTCTCCCATCTAATTCCTTTGTGTTAGTTCTGCCTCTCACATCTCATTTGTATAAAATAATTACTCTTTTTAACTTTCCCAAATGATTTTGCTTTTTAAAGTCATATGCTCGGGTCTAATTGGGTAGTTTGTAAGAGAGATAACAATCTTAGACATACATTTTACATTTCTTCCTATAAAAGGTAAACACTCTCAGGTTCCTGCTCCGCTCCTTCCTGTGTGCTGCTATCTCTAGAGATGCCTCCCTATACCATCACTTACTTCCCCGTCTGAGGGTTATGCAAGGCTCCCCGGATGCTTCTGGCTGAGCAGGGCTAGGACTGGAAGGAGGATGTAGTAAACAAGGACATGTGGATGAAAGGGGACCTCAAGGCCAGCTGTCTCCACAGCCAGCTCCCCAAATTCACAGGTGGAGACTTAACCTTGTACCAGAGCGATGCTATCCTGAGATACCTGGGGCGCAAACATGGACTCTATGGGAGGGATGATCGGGAAGCTGCTCTCTTGGATATGGCCAATGATGGAATGGAGGACCTCAGGCTCAAGTATGTTCACCTCATCTACTAGAATTATGAGGAGGGCAAGGACCCTGTGATGGACCTGCCTACCTAGCTGGAGCCTTTTGAGACCCTGCTGAAGCAGAACCATGGAGGCAAGGCCTTTATCATGGGTGACCAGATCTCTTTTATGGATTACAACCTGCTGGACCTGCACTTGATTCACCTCTTATTATCTGCCTATGTAGCTCAGTTCTCCTCCAAGCCCAAGCTCCAGGCCTTCCTGACCTCACCCCAGCACACTGATCTCCCTATCAATGGCAATGGTAAACAGTGAGGGCTTGGGCCTGACCTTGCCTAGTCATAAAAGCTTTCAAACAAACAATAACAGAAAAAAGGTAAACATTCTGTCCTAATTGAGTCCTTTGTAATTAGTCTTCTGTATGTACCTTACCTCTTGGCTCTTGTCTGTCAAATCTTCTATCAAGTTTTTTTTTTTTTTTTTTTAACAAAATGCTGAAAGTCTAACAATTTGTTAAATGTCTATTTTTTTTTTCCATTCAGGATTACACTTAACCTTGCTAGGTATATTTTCAGTCAGAATCCCAGTTCTTTTGCTCTTCAATATATAGTGTTCCAAGACCTGTAGTCTTTTAGTGTCACCGCTACTAGGTCTTGTGTGATTCTAATTGTGGCACCACCTTAGTTTTTTTTTTTTTTTGCAGTTCATAATATTTTATCCTTGAGCTGGGGGGTTTCAGAGTTTGACTATGATATTCCTGTTGGTTTTCCTGGCAGGATCTCTTTCAGGTGATGATTGGTGGATTTTTCTATTTCCCTTCTTGTTCTAATGCTTCAGGAGAATTTTCTTTAATATTTCTTGTATTATTGTATTAAGATTTTTTTTGTGATCATAACTTTCAGGTAGTCCAATTATTGTTTTCTTTTCTTGATCTGTTCTCCAAATCGATTGTTTTTCTTATGAGATGTTTCACATTCTTTCCTATTTTTTTCATTCTTTATATTTGGTTTTATTATTTCCTGGTCTTTTATAATTTCGCTGGCTTCCCCTTGCCCTATTCTGATTTTCAAGGGATCATTTCCCTGGATCTCTTTTTCTAATTAGTTGACCTTCTTTTCATAGTCTTCTTGTTTTTCTTGGTTTTTTTCTCTTTTAGTTTTTCCTCAATCTCTCTCATTTGATTTTCAAAATCTTTTTAAAGTTCTTCTATGCAATCTTTTTGGGCAGGTGACCGTTTGACATTACCCTTTGGGTAGAAGCGGTATACCAAGAGCGAGTGAGACACGCCACAGAGTATAAGTTTTAAATGGAGAATTTATTAGCCGGCGACCATTCGGGGTTCAACCTAAATCAGAATGGCCCCTAGTAGAGCTTAAAAAGTTGTATTTATAGAAAATATAGGGTGCAGTGGTTAATTATCTCTTGAAATTTCTGGGCCAGGTCACAGGGTGGTCCAGGGGAACAGGAACAAAGATCCTGACAGATCAAAGATTCTGACAGGTTATCATTAAGTGGGATAATCTTATCTACTGACAATCCTTGGAGGAGTCAGGAAGCCCCAGGGACATTTGCTAAATGCCAAAAGGTCTGGGTCCATTCTTATGCAAACTGAGGTTTTCTGGGGGGGGGCAATAACTGATTTCTCCAACACCACAGAAGAGGGTTTCTTTACTTCAGTATCCTCCTCTGAAAATGAACTCTGGTGTTCTCTATTCCCATAGTAACACTCTATGGTTGGATTCTTTCTCCATTGCTTGTTCACTTTTTTTTTTTTTAAATTTTTAGGAGCTTATTTTTTGTAATCACCTCTAGTCCTGGGGTATGGGGGATGGTGCCTCTGGCCTTAGATCCTCTTTCAGTTCTCTCCTCTGGCCTGGAACTGGAACCAAGACCTCCAGCCTCCTGTAAGTGTCCATAGCCAGCAGTGTTCTTGCCCCACTGCTTCTGCACTCACTGGGCATGTATTGGATCCTTCTCTCCCAGGGCTGAGTCTTCACAGCACAGCTGGGGCTGGCATTCCTTGTCAGTAGAGGTTCCCTTGATCTTCACCAGCTCAGATACCCAACTCCCTTTGCTGTCCCGGGGATAAAAGCTCTTATGGCTGAGGCTAAGGGAGCCTCCCAACCCAGCTAACCTTATTAAGAAGAACTAGCCTGGAGGAGTTTATTCTTCACAGGGACCAAACTTCATTCTAGGATTTTCTTTTTTTGTTTTGTTTTTTGGCAGGGCAATTGGGGTTAAGTGACTTGCCCAAGGTCACACAGCTAGTACATGTCAAGTGTCTGAGGCTGGATTTGAACTCAGGTCCTCCTGACCCCAGAACCAGTGCTCTACTCCCTGTACCACCTAGCTGCCCCTATTCTGGGATTTTTCTTCAGATCTTCTCCAATTGTCCCAGGAGGTCCACTGTTCTGCCCCAACTCTTGTTTATTTTTAACAGCTCTACGTTCACCCTGAGGAACTATTTTATCTCAATCTCGGGGGAAATCTAAAGAGTGTGAAATTTTCTGACCCACTCCACCATCTTTCCAGAATCCTCTCCCCTTCCTTTATACCTTTACTTCTATTCTTTTTTCCTCACAGCCTCAATTCTAATTATGAGATTACATAAATCAACTACAGCTATCCTTCCCACATCAGAGGGGTTAAGGCCATAGTGACCCCATAAGCTGGAAAATCCATATGATATTTTTTGGCCCTCCCTTTGTACCAGAGAAATCTGAAATTTTTCTTTTTCTTTTATGGAGGGTTTACAGTACCTTATTGTAAAATTGGGGTTGATAATATACAAATATTTTATGCATTTCTAAGTTTTTAAACTTTTCCTGTGTCATCGCCTGGCTTTTGTGTGTTGTCTGTGGCTTTCACAAAACTCCAAAAAATTCCCATTTAATTTTTGATGCTAATCCATGATATATTGAAATCGTGATGGGGGAAGTTGCAATGTGGAAGGGAGAACCGTTATTCCTAATCGGATCCCCTACAGATTGGGCAGGGGTATGTTTCTAGCTCCCTTCTATGTCTTCTTCCTTCTCCTATTCACACATCTTCCCATTGTGTTATCCCTCTATTAAACTGTATTGATTCACTTGTAGGGGGTCATGGCACTTAATCTATGAAATGTTTTAGTTCAGTTCTTCTATTCTCCCAATTCTTCAAGTTCTGTTTCAATTTTTAGCTCTCCCTAGGTCCTTAATTTTCCCTGATTCCTCTTTCTTCTTTTACCCTTCAGTTCAATTTCTTTCTTTCTTTTTTTAAACAATAATCTGTATACATGAAAGGATTTATTTTATTTCTTAATCTTTTCTCAATAATTTTATTTATTCACTTTTATTGTATTTCTATTTGTGATATTTTCAAGCTGAGTACTTTGCTCACCTGTTTTTAGGCAGGAGTGCCTCTCTTGTTTTAAGTCAATCCTTTTATCTTTGATGATTAGGCTCAATTTAGGCTCCAACATTATTTTTTTTGGGGGGGGCAAGGCAGGGCGATTGTAGTCAAGTGACTTGCCCAAGGTCACACAGCTAGTGTGTCAAGTGTCTGTGACTGGATTTGAACTCAGGTCCTCCTGACTCTAGAACCGGTGCTCTACTCACTGTGCCACCTAGCTGCCCCTCCAACATTATTTTTGGTTGCAACTTGAGATTCTTTGCTTTTTGGAAAGGGTACAATTCTAGTCTTATGACTATGAAATAATCTTGAGTTATTTGAATCAGTGCTCCTTCATTTTTGAAAGTCTTCCTTTTGGCTGGTTATAAAGTTGTCTGCTGTTGAAATTGTGAAATGATTACTACAGGTCTTGGAGTTTCAAGGATGGGGTTATTCTCTGTTGAATTGTGGATCTCTTTGTCTGGACTGAAAATTTCTGTGCAATTTTCTTGTATTTTTCCTGCAGCATAATATTCAGGGTTATTTTTTTCTTCTTCAATTTGTCATGTCCTTCTGTGAGACCTATCATCCTTATGTTATCTCTGTGCACCTGTTCCTTAATTTAGTTGGTTGGATTTGTCTAAAATTCATGTATTTAAAAAAAAACTGACTTGTTTCTTTGAACAAAATTTCTTCCATTTTAGGAATAAAACAGTGGAATTTCCGTTGTTGTGGTTCAAACCTGTTATTCTCTGTGTTAGTCTTTACTTCTTTAAGGGGATTATCTATTGTGTCTTCTAAGTTTTGAACTCTGCTATTGTATTTTAAACTCTGAATTAAGAGCTGTGATTTCTGACTTAATTTCATTTGTAATTATCTTCTTTTATATGCTTTATTTATCTATAGAAACATTCTGGAATTTCTTATTAGTGGTTTACAATATATAACAAAAAAAGGTCTTCAAAAAGAGTAAAAGATGTAACAAAGTAAATATATGCTAGGAAGACTGGATTGGTCATGTGACAAGGGCGAAGGGATGATAGGCAGTCGGAATGCTCCACTGGTGCCCTTGAAAAACGCCTGGGGAAAGCAAGGAAGGCCTCCAGCATATTGGTAGATCCCTTGTAGAGAACTCATGTGAGGACAGACGACTTTCACAGGATGGGCTCCAACTTCCATTATTGGAGGCAGCTTCCAAATCAGTGAATTCATAGATTCCTTTGAGTTGGAGCATCATTTAGATTTAGCCGGAGCCATATTAGAATATAAAAAAGTGGGGACAGTTAGCACACTCAGAGCACAGAACTTAGCAGACCAAAAGTGTGAGTTCATTCCTTTTGAAGTCAATTAATATTAATCAGAACAAAAAGAATCATAGAATGTGCTGAAATGGATCTCAGAGATCATCTGGTCCAGGGGTTCTTAACTTGGGATTGGTGAACTAGTTTTAAACTCCAAATAACTATATTTTAATATAATTGCTTTTCTTCGTAATTCTACATAGTTTACTTTATGCACTTAAAAAATTTATTCTGAGACCCACAGGTTTCACCAGATTGCCAACAGGGCAGTATACACTAAAACAGTTAAGAATTCCTGCTGTAGTACAACTCTTTAATTTGATAAAGGAAAAAAAAAAACCCAAAACTTAACAGTGGAACTCAATCTTGATTTATAAATATTGGAAACGAAAGGGACAGGTACATGTATGGTATACATCCCATTCCATCTACAAGGAAAAAAAACCCCGTTGTATATACTCCTTATCTTTTTGTAGGATACACAATAGAACAGTAGAAAAAACACTGCAATTAGAATTGGAGGAACTAGATTCTAATCCCAGATCTGGAATCTTAGTACCTGTGACCTTAGGCAAGTCACTTAAACTCTCTGGGTCTCAGTTTCCTTCTCTGTAAAATAAGATTGTACAAGATGGCCTCTCATGTCCCCTTCATCTCTAAATCAATAATCTTCTCAGCTACAAATCTGCAGCTCTTTCAAATGGAACAATTACAAAGACTTGCCTTGGGAAGAAAAGTAGCCAGTACTGCTACAGTGCATATATTCTCTTCTTCTATACACCATAATGGGAATTGTGCTAGGCAGAGCTGTGCTTTCCTAAAGTTAGCTTTCTGGCTCACATCCTTCCTCAGTGATTGGTTTGATTTAGAACAGATTTCCTTAAGCTGGGATCTGTGAACCTTTGGACAATTGGATTTCAATATAATTGGTTTCCTCTGTAAACCTATATATTTTATTCATTTAAAAATATTAGTTGGAGAAGTAGTTCACAGGCCTCACCACCTTGTTAGTAGAGTCCATGCCAAGAAGAGGTTAAGAATCCCTAGTTTAAATAGACTTCCCTATTAGCTTTTTCTGTGTAGTGGCCTGTATATACTTTCAAGGGCAAATAAAATGACATCAACAAAGTACCTAGGTAAACAGAAGTTGTCAAAACTAGGTTAAAAGCATGATGATGATATATACATTCCACCACAGATAACTGAGAATAATAGACAAATATGCTTTTGTAATTTTACTGCTGGTGAATCAGTATAACAAAGACTGGAATATGGCATTCCAAGGTAGGATGGTAACTTCAGGCAAAAAACAAAACAAAACAAAACAAAAAAACCAAAAAACAAAACTAGACCAGATCAGTCATATTTTTTCCAATAGTGGTAACTGCTGATAAACTGAACCAGGCTGTCATAGTCACTGTCCAAGTAATTCTTAAAAAGTTTCCTTCTTTCTAAGGCTATGCTTCTCATTTAACTTTTTAAAAATTTGGTTTTTGGCTACTCACCAAGGCAATTTATTACTCTTTCATGGTCTGCCATTTCCCCTGATGACTTGGGCATTTTATTTCTCCAAGTAGGAAACAGAGCTGATAAACAGAAGCCTTAGTCATGTGGCAGAGCTGTCAAGAGAACACGGGATGCTGGACTCCTTGCTTCCTTCCTGCTCCATTAAGGAAGTATTCCCATACCTGTATTTAAACTCTATTTTAGGTAGAGGGATAGCAGTATAATTTAACCTCTCCACAAAGTGAGAGGGGAATTATGGGTTTAGTAACTACATCAAAGTTTCTAAGGTAAACTCATATTTCTCTTCACTGAAAAACAAATTGGCAATGATATCTGTAACAGGCAGAAAGGGTCCAGCCGACCAATGAGCAGCTAATGTTCCCAGGGTAGGTATTTCTATGCTATTCAGAGAAATTTGGTAGGGAGAACAAAGGCAAATTCTTCTCAAAGGATTATCTTAATATTAATTGGGAAACTGAATAAATTAAAAAAAACCTAACATGTACTAGTCCTTTTCGAGAATTTAAAAAAAATTAAAACCCCACTTTCCAGACTTCAACATATTCTACTAAGTAAAAACATGGAGCATCACTCAACTTTCAGCATCCAGAAATATTTAAAAAAATTCTTCCATTTTCTTTGAGGTAATTGAATCTTTGATCGAAGAAAAAAGAAAAGGATTTACATGTACAAACATATCTGTAGCAGCTCTTTTTGTAGTGCCAATGAATTGGAAATCAAGGGGATGCTCATCAATTGGAGAATGGCTGAACAAATTGTGATATACAATTATGATGAAGTACTATTGTGCAGTAAGAAATAAGACAAGGGGGGGGGAGGGTGTTTCAGAAAAACACAGCAAGACCTTTGTGAACCGATGTGAAGTAAACTGTAGTGAAAAGAACCAGGAGATCATTATACACAGAAACAGTAACATTGCCATGATGATTGACTGTGAAAGACTTGGTTACTCTGATCTAAGACAATTCCAAAGGACTCGTGATCAAAATGCTATCCACCTCCAAAGAGAGACCTGACGAACTAAGTGCAAATTGACATATCATTTTCTCACTATATTTTTTTTACAATATGGCTAGTATAGGAATGTTTTGCATGATTTCACATGTATAATTGAGATTATATTGCTCGGCTTCTCAGGTGGAGAAGGGAGGGGGAAAAAGGGAGAGAATCTGGACCTCAAAATTTAAAAAGAAAAAACTGCTAAAAACAAATTAAAAAAAAAAGATATTGAATCTTTGAAAATATATTTTGTCAAATTCCTCTTACATCACAGTGAATATTAAATAATGCCCTCTAGTGGGAGAAAAAAAAATCCCTTTAGTTTTACATTAGGGAACAACCTCAGATTCATCATATGAAGGAACAATGAGTCTTCGAGAAGACCTTATTCACGTATCCACTCCTTGCCTTTACATAAATCAACACTGAAATTAGCCTGGGAAATAGACTTTTTTAAACTCACTAAAATCCTTGCTATTTCTTGTTTGATCACTAATCCTTCCTAAATATTTACCTTTGTCATTTTTATTTTAATAAATGAGAAGCCTAATAGGAAAAAACCCTTATCTTGGAATAGGAGTGTGCAAGCACATTAAAAACCTTCTTTCTAATTAAATTGAAAATATTAAGAGATAAATTTCTTCAGCCTAACGTCCTTTTCCAGACTTTTCCCTTTAGGAATATGTGTAGAAGGTGAAGAACAACAACAACAAAAAAATTAAGGCCATGGGAAAATGGATTAAAGGTGGTAAGCAAACAGAATAAAGCTTCTAGAAATGGTCTTTTCAGAAAAGACTCATTGATTCTGCCAGATTTTGTTTTGCCTACATTTTCAATTCTATTTTGGCCATTGTTCTGCTCTTTACTTTTCCTAAAAATAACCTATTGATGACCAACAGCATGAAAACAAATCGTCCATAAGTATAAAACAAATTTATGAAGGTGATTTGTAGTAGGAAGTTGAAATTGCATGTGTTCAAATTAAATTTGGAATGCTAATTTAAAATTTAAATGTTTTCTTGCCCCAAGGTTAAATGTCTTCAATATGCTTAATGATAGCAACCTACAGCTCAAGATCTAAATGATCAGTGATTTCTTATTGTAGTATCCCAAAATTGCTTTATAATAATAGTGCAGGGCAAGTAAATTTTCTATTCTTTACAGTTGCATTTTTATTTTCGAAAAAAAATCAATCAACTTTCATGAATGAACTGGCAACCAAAGTCAGGGTTAACAGTCCGTCTTACTTGTTTAGGAATATGGCAGAAGGGGTGTGTGCATGTGTGTGTGCGCGCGCGTGTGCAATATGGTGACACCTATGGAGCCCTTCTTAGAATATTTGCTGCCTATAAAAGAAAATGCTAAAATTTTACTTAGAAGTCAGTGAAAATAAAGATGTTGTTTTTTCCCATCTAAATTCACAGACTTTCTAAAATCTACCCATAGATCCCAGGTTAAGAATCCCTGTTCTATGAAAGTGGTCTCATGTTCACAATTCTATTTCTGCCTTGTCTTTTTCTTTTTATTCAGGATCGCGTGTCAATACCATTATCCTGAGTGCATCAAACTCTAAAACACTACAGAGATTTCTCATTGAGATGTAACCATTCGAGGAACTGACCTATTTGTGTTCAAATAATAAAATAGATTAAGAATGCATGTACCCCCAGCTTACCTACTGGTATTCTAACTCAACAGGCTCCTTGTCTTAGACAGGGGCTATACAGATGGAGAGGTGGACCCAAAGTTGAATGGGAGGTGGCAATTTGATAGTGTTGCACTGTCAGATGATGTTCTCCTTGTTACAAAAGACCACCTTTTCAACACTGCTATATTCCTGTTGCTGCTATGTGTATGCAAATCATGGAATATCACAATCTCAGTAGAATCACAATTTCAAAGAGCAACAGAAAGTCA
>CM053622.1:173849428-173861555 GCA_028646595.1 Phalanger gymnotis
ACAGAATTAGATCAGAAAGGGATCTGTCGTGGAAGCATAGATTTAGAGCTAGTCCTGTATTCTTATTTTACAAGTAAGAAAATTGAAGCCTGGAGAAGTTAGGGGACTTAGCCAAGGTTGTATAGGTAGTAGAATGGCACAGCTGGAACTTGATCTCAGGTCTGTGACTCCCAGCCTTTTTTTTGGGGGGGGGGGCAGGGCAATTGGGATTAAGTGACTTGTCCAAGATCACACAGCTAGTACATGTGTCAAGTGTCTGAGGCTGGATTTGAACTCAGGTTCTTCTGACTCCAGGGCCGGTGCTCTACCCACTGTGTCACCTAGCTGCCCCCTCCCCAGCCTTTTTAAAAAAATTTAATCTTTCCTTCCCCAAATCAAAATCTTCCCTCCCCTCACTGAAAAACAAAACTCTTGTAACAAATATGCAGTCAAGCAAAACAAATTTCTATGTGGACATGTTCAATTCTATCTATCTATCTATCTATCTATCTATCTATCTATCTATCTATCTATCTATCTATCTATCTACCTACCTACCTAAAGCCCATCACCTCTCAGTCAGGAAGTAACATTTTCTACTGTAACATACCTTTCCTTTAGAAGTCCAATCTCATTTTACAGGTGAGAAAATTCTGGCCTAGAAATAAGTGACTTGGCTGAGATAACAAAGGGATTAAGTTGCAAGTCCAGCATTTGAACCATGGTTTTCTGACTCCAAATCCAGACTTGGCCCTTTCCCCACTAATGACGTGGTATTTCCCTTAATCTAATCACAGAACCATTTAAGCCTTAGGTGGACTTTTTTTTGTTCCTACTTATTTGAAGGGAAAATTTTCAATGTGTTTTGAAAACCAGATGTAGATTCCATTGCTGCTATGGTAAAAGTGCATACAGCAAAGAAATAGTAATGTACTTAATGAGATTCAGACTTTCACTATGTTTTGGTACCATTTACAGGTTCTAAATTAATATTTAATGAAGAGCATGAAAGTCTATCTGAGGTTGTTTTTTGATTGTCTTAGTTTTTTAAAAAGTTGTTTCGAAGTAGCCTTTCATTTTATTTCCAAGGAGCTCTCTTGAAGTAAGCCAGTTACCCAGGAAAACAGACAGAAGGGAAATCTGCTCTGCAACTGATGCCAATGCTTTCTGTGAGGTGGTGAGCAGAACAATAATAGAGAATCTCTAAGAAATTGAACTATGATATTTTCAATACGTTTCTGAGCTCTGATCTCCCCTAATTCCAAAGACTACTTCAAGGATAACTTACTGACTTGGCCTTCTATGCTTCAAATACAGTAGGAAGAGAGCCATTAACATTGATGACCTTAGGCAAATAAATCAGACAAGTACCAGAGTCAATCATCATTCAAAATTGCCTCCACTGGGCCAAGGTGTATAAACAACTGGTTCTAGACTCTAAAACAAGCCATTCTATCAAATAAAATGAAACAAAAACCTCACTTAAGTGTTTAATGGGTCTCTGACCTCATTCATAGCTCTGGATATGGAGTCAGAGGACTTGGGTTTAAACTCTGGCCCCCACCACTTAATCCCTTTACCAGCTCTCACCAATCCTTCTATTCAAGCTCATCTACAATTTATCCTGTGGACAACAGGTAAAATACTCTCGCAAATTTTTGAGCAAATATGAAGTACAACACTATTTTCAACTTCAGGGAAAGTACTACTTAAAAATACCTCTTAGTGGCATACTTTGAAATTCTGTAGTGGATCTAAAAAAATGGAAAAGGATATTCAAAGGAATAAATAAGCCAAGACTGCCTTAACAACTCAGGGTCACTCAATAAGTTAAGAAACATGAGATAGGGCTGAAAAGCCTTGTAGCAGGACTTTTAAGTCTTAGTTGGAACACCTATTAGCCAATTCTGTCTCCTGCTAGCTAAGGATAATGATGACCATCCAGAAAACTATTTAGAACAAACAACACACAAATTTAAGTTTTGTTTGCTAAAACTAGTGAAGTATAAAATGTGGAAGATATTTTTCTAAATTTTGAAAAAAAATAGTGTCATGTGATTATCATGTAACACTTGCAGTATCTTATTCTTCTCTCTAAAGTTCAGAACACTTTTTAAACTCCTTAAGGCTGCTCAATTTTATTCTATTTTTATTATTTATTATTTTATTATATATTATATCATATTATATATAAATATTATTTATTCTACTTTATTCTGACATTTTTAGGTACTTTCAGAAATCCAATTATAAGTCATCTTCTGCAATTTTTTGGTATCTTGTGGTAAGCTCCCCACTGAAAAATAAGTGGAAAGAATGTAAATTTTAAAAAAATAATTTCTGATAACTTAAAAATTTTTTTCAGTGAGGTACTGTTTAATTATCTGTATTAGCTTTGTGACCATAATAAAATAAAATGACATCTACATAGAGCAAGACAAATCTTTAGCAAGAAAGATTTACTACTCTGCAGAAAAACAGATCGTTCTAAATAAAGTTAGTTCTGAAGTAATAGGTAGATGAATTGTATCTAATCAAAGGAACTTCATAAAATGCATACCCTACTTACTTGAATCCACAGAAGAGAAGGGAATTTACAAAATGGATCTTTATTAAATGAAAGAAAAATCTGTTTGGTGGGTCAAATATGAAATAGAATATACAAAAACTTTACATCAGAAATCTCAGCCAAAGAAATAAAGTCCTATCTAAGATAAACTAGCACTCATTCCTTTCATGAAGAAAACAAATGCGTGAATAAGTTCTTTATGGCAGTACAGGATGGCAGAGCATCATACACTGTGCTAAAATTCCAGGTTACACAGAAGCAAAGTTTAAAATCTAAACAATAGTGTTCTAAAGAGTCCAACTATTTCAGAAAGTAACTTGAAAATAGGAAATTTGATCATTATGTATTCTTTCAGAAGCAAGTGACATGGATATCAAGTGCAGAGTTCATGAAGCCTGCAAATCACATTTTCAGTTTCTATACAAATATAAATTGCTTTGCATTTTAAAATCCTTTTTATATTTTTTGATAGCTTTAGCTGTGAAAAAGCCTGACTAGATCATCAGATTCTTGCTACATCATTCCTCTTATCTTGTCTGTTCCCCTGAAATCTTTTACCCCAAATTATGTGCTGTGGTATTAAAAAAACAAAACAAAAACCCCTGCAATGTGTCAATAAATCACAAACCCTCTTACTACTATATATTCTGTAAAATTCAACACTTCTTTGGCATTGCACACTAATTCCCCTTTTAACACTTTTGCTATTTAAAAAAGTATATTTTGACTGTAGTAAAACACCTTAAAAACACCTATTTCTGATTGTGTAAAATAATGTGTCGCCTTTTTGTGTTGACTTACAAAATATACATACTGGCTTTGAGGGAGAAAAAAAAATAAATGAGTGCTACCATACGAGGCTCATTTGAAGTCTGTGATCTGTTACAAGAAATAAAACATAATTACAAATCCTCCTCCCCTCCAGATGTCACATGAAGTCATTCAACTCGGCTTCAAGTGCAGCTGCCATTTCATCTGCCTCGGAGCTGCTTCCCTCCTCATCTTCATTACTGGACTCTTTACTAGACTCACTGGCAGCATCGTCCTCATTCAGCTTCCGCTTGTGGCCTCTGTAAGTGAATTTAAAAAAAGGTGAGTGAGATTACAAGTGTGCACTCAAAATATTACATCACAAAACCTGCACTTTTAAATGTATAGTTACTTTAAAAATCTGTGAATTAAGGAGAAAAAATATTGTACTGGTCCTAACAATATTCTAAAATCTGTGATTTCAAACAGTGAGGGTACTCCTTTCCTTCATCTATGCTGATCACAAACCATCTAGCAGATGGTCTATCTTGGAGAATTTCTGTGCTCGAAAGATTTGTCATTCTTCAGCCAACCTAGGGATAAGCTTTTCCAATGCAAATAAATTGGTCATTGAATGATAATCTATGACCAGGTCCATTCTAGAGTCTTTCCAGCTGGCAGAGTTTATAATAATAATGGCAAGCATCCAGGACAAACTTCACACTACACAAAAGCATCAATACAGGATGTATTTGGATGTAATCAAAATCTATGACACCAAGAATGTTTAAACCATCTAGGCAATGCACACTACAATTACCAGGAAGAAACTCTAGCTTCATTTTATTCTATGGCCACACATTACTATTCTAATACCAGTCAGATAAGTGTCACAACTTATCAGGAGGACTTGCTGAAAGAATGTGTCTGGATTAAGAGAAATCCATCATCAGTGGGGTGAATGAGAAGGGTATGTGCATGCATCTGTGTGTGCGTGTGCATGTGTGTGTGTGCATGTGTGTGTAACTGAAAATGCACACCCAACTGATATGTATTAATCATTTTTATATACAATGGACAACATGTGTTTTAAAGGAAGAAATCTGACTCCTCATGAGTGCTGAGATTTCTTTCCCCTTTGGTAGTCATGTTATGAATTTGGTAATGCATGCACTCACCTTGGGGTGAGTTCTAAATTATAAGCTTTTAAGACTATTAAAACTGGAGTTCTCTGTCATATGCAGGCATTTGGGAAAACTAAAGCGAGACACATAAGGATTCTATGCATACTTGGAAATGAAAAAAAATTATAACCTATCCTTTCATTAACAGATTTAATATTCATATCACAAACACAGGGCTGTTTTTTTCCCCAACAATTCATGGTTGGCTGGCCTTAAGCTTAAGAATTATATCTATAATCTGACTAGAAAAGATAAACAGCTTAATGTCTAATGATAAACAAGACGGTTTATTTTATTTTATTTTTGGAGAAAGAAAGGAAATGCTCTAGGCCTCCTGTATTCTCATAATAGTCCTTACCCTTATGTTCTTTTCCTGGCACAGAAAGCAATTTAATGTGTAAACTTAAAAAATCAATAGCACTTATGGCATTATGTGCCATAGTGAGTTTGTGCCATCATAAGTTTGTTTCTCAGTTCAACAAGTGTTTGGCTAATAAGATATATTTATATTGTGAGCTACGCATTTTTAGTAGTATTAAATATTTTAACACAATGTTAGTAACTATAGCAATGATTTGAGAATTTAATTTGTAATATGTATCTCTATTTTACATGAGCTCAAATGAATAAACAATGTAATTTATTATGATAAATTGTAATAAACAATTTAACTGTTAACATTGTAATTAAAACATGCATTACTAGAAGTAAAAATGGCAATAGTTGTAGCATCTGTCACAGCAAGATATCCTTTTACTAGCTGAAAGCATTTCAACTTTTGATGAAACGAGAAGGCAACTGTTTATTTGTTCACAGAATCATTTGACATTTATTAAGCACTCAAAATGTCCTAGTATAATTGAGTTATTTATAGGGCAGGAAGCAAAGACACATAGACAAGTGAGACCACTGTTCAGTAGTCACACAAGGCCCTGCTGTAGCCTTTTTATATAAAATAGACTCTTTACAACTTCAAAGACTAATCAGGCTAGCATGGAAGGTACTCTAAAATTGTTTTTAAAATTTAAAAAAAAATTTCTTTTGAAGGGGAGAAGGCAGGGTAATTGGGGTTAAGTGACTTGCCCAAGGTCACACAGCTAGTAAGTGTATCAAATGTCTGAAGCCAAATTTGAACTCAGGTCCTCCTGACTCCAGGGCCAGTGCTACTCTTAAATTCTATCAGTTTAAAAAATACATTCCATACCTTCCTTCACATGACCACAAATAACCTTGACCTAATGTCCCTTAATGGCCACAAATGCAATAAACTGGAAAATAATGATTTACCTGCTACTTAAAAGCTTAGGGCAATGAATTAATTGTAATTAAAAGTACTGGATGTTTAAAATAGTGGCTCTGATGAGCATTCATTTAACAGATGCACAGCTATCCCTTCTACATTGTGACTCTTCCTGTCACAGTTTCGTTGCATTGTGGGTCAGTATAAGAAATTAAATGGGAATTTTGGGGGAGTTCTGCGAAAGCTGTAGACAACACGAGAAGGCCAGTAGACAACACAGAAAAAGTTTAGAAACTCAGAAATGCATAATATATGTATAGTATTGTATAATACCAACCCACATTTTACGATAAGGTACTATAAGTACCCCATAAAAGAAAAATAAAAAGAACTTCTCTGGCATGAAGGGAAGGCCAAAAATTTTATGCAGATTTTCCAGATTGCAGGGGTGCTGTGCCCCTAACCTCTGTGATATAGAATGGATAACTGTATATATGTGTGAGGTGTTACTTTAAATTAATTTTGCCTCAGATAATTAATAGCTGTTTAACCCTGGGCAAGTGACAATCTCTATCAGCCTCACTTATCTCATGTATAAAATGCGGATAATGATAACACCTACCTTATAGGGTTGCTGTGAGGACCAAATGAGATAATATATGTAAAGATCTTTGCAAACCCTAAAATACTACAGGTGTGTTAGCTATTAATATATGCTGTGGAAGATACAAAAATGAACAAAGATTGATGTCTGCCTTTAAGCAATTCAGAAGACAGGCATACAAATTAACATGTTAAAAGATAGTATGTAATAAGTGCCACAAAAGAGATTTATAGACACCTTAAGAGAAGGGAAGACACCATTTTTTGCTTGTAGTGAATAGACAGAGCATTTCAGTTGGGTAGTGGAGGATGGGTTAGATTCCAACATGGCAGACAATAAGAAGACACAAGGTGTACCGGTAATGGAATGGGAAGATCTTTCCCATCCATTAATAGGCCTATGTGACCTACTTTGAGCCTGAGTCACATGGAGCCTGTGGTAGGAGGAGCTTGCCGAATGGGTGAAGCAGAAAAGGGTGGAGCAAGAAGAGAGAGTGAGACAGAGCTGGGAGAGGGAGAGACAGAGTGGCTAGCAAGTGAGGGGAATTTTGCCAAAGGGAGATTGTGGGGAGTGGTGGTGCTCTCTGCATTGTTAATGTGTATAAACTTCTTTGTTACTATGGTGGATTTCGCTTTCTGGTATCTGAATAAATGTCTTGATTCTTTGAGGAAGAGAGTCTGTTACATTTTGTGATTCAAATCTGGAAATCCGCCTGCATATTCATAGCAGCTGCTATGGGTATTGCATTGACAATATATTTGGCATCACAAACAGGATCGCAAAATATAAAACCTCTACTTGGAAAGACAGAAAGGCTCTAGAGAAGGAAAAGGGTATTCTGGGATGGGAAGATTCACCTTATTGCTTCCTGGTGAGAGAATGGGCTAAAAGCACAGGATTTGGTGAAAACTGGATACCAAGGCTACAGAAGGGAGAACCTAGAGAATTAGAAAGATGTTTGCAAGGAATACCAATAGAACCAGGGAAAGAAATGGCAGGGGTGTGTAGAAGAGGATGGGCCTTGTTAACAAGTTATCAATATTATATGTAAAAGTAGAGACAAATTGCTGGAGGAAAAGGTTCAGATGAAAAAGGAGTTAGCTGATTTGCATGAGAAGCTTTCTATGTTAAAACTTCGGAACTTTCCTTTAGAAGAGAAGGCAACTGAGTTTAGCTCAGAAAAAGAGAAAAATTAACAAGAGGAAGGTGCAAGTAACTCTTGTGCATGAGGGGCCTGACTGGGACCCAGAAACCTGGGAGAAAGATACGTGGGAGGAAAATGAAACAAAGTTAAATGAGGAGGCTTCTAGGAATGCAGACATTAGTCCAACATTAGGAAGGAAGCAGGAGATGCACACAGTTTTAGGGAAGTAACTAAGTAAGTCACAGATATCTTAACTTGATTCACCCCAAAAATGGGAGAATCATTAGTATCTTAGATGGTGAGAATCAGTGAGGAGGATAGATAACATAGATTGTACGACAAGCTTTTAGGGATTACCATATTCAAGGAGGTAACAATGGGACTAATTGGTCAGCTTTAGCTGCAGAAGGATGCAATAAGCAGTATACCACTGATTCTATGAGGTGTAGTGGAGATAGATCCTGATATTTACTTAAGAGACTGTATGAGAAAGTTAAAGGAAGAGGTAATGAAAACTGTAATAATGGTCGGAGACACCAATGCTTATCATAGCTCCCTTAATGGTACTATGGTGAAGACTGCTCCCCTTGCTTATAAACACGTGATTCTGACTCTACTAACTGGGGAAGTAGGGCACCCTCTTTCTGAGGTGCTGGATAAGATTTCACAGTTAGGTGACTTAGGGGGATGGGGAAAAGATAAATTTCCTCAACAGAGAAGAGTAAATAGCCAGCAGATTCAAAGTCAGGATAGATTAACAAAGAAAGAATTGTTTACTGCTTTATTAAGAACAGGGACAGATTTTGGAAGAATTGATGATATTCCAACTAACAAACTATATATGATGTGCCAAGAAAAAGGACTTAATATTAGGGAAGTAAGAACTGCTCCTACAGAGCCTTCTGAGTCATTGTATCCAAGTTTGTCACACTTTCAGGGAGAATAGGAAATTGGCCAAGCCCCAGCTCAGAGTGAAAAAAAAAATACACAGATGGGATTACAGACCCCATATCAGTTTAACCATATATTGGAAAAATGGAGCAACTACTTAACTAGGGAATTAACAGGTACTGGGGCAGAGGCCTCTCTTATATATGGAAACCCTGATAAATTTAAACATGGAACTCCTATTATTACAGGTCTGGTGGTGGAGGGGGCACTGAAATATCAGCTAGACAAGTTAAACTAACGATGAAAACAGGACAATTACCTAACAATGAATATACCCTCGGGGCAGGTAGGTGATAAGTAGAACACCAGCCCTGGAGTCAGGAGGATCTGAGTTCAAATCTGGCCTCAGACACGTGACACACTACCTGTGTGACTTTGGACAAGTCACTTAACCTCAACTGCCCTGCCTTCCCCCCTCTAAAAGAAAGAATGGAAGGAAGGAAGGAAGGAATATACTGTGGTAACTGCACCTGTTCTTGAATATATCATTGGGATAGATATACTGAGAAGTATGATTTTTAAAATTACCTGAGGGGAGATACCAATTTGCAGTAAGGAAGATAGGAATTATCTATATATAATATAGTTTTATAGTTTTAGTGGGTTCATGGACTCCAGAAGCATGGCTGATGCTGTATCTACCTTGCTTTTGGTTACTATCTCCTTATTCTTTTTGGCTTTTGTCTGTTCAACTTGTTTGCTACATTTGTCTCCTACAGGTTTAATGTCTTCCACTTGTAGATGACTGTCTGCTTAAGCTGTCTAAGACTGTGATACATCACTCCTGGACCTAGCATTGACCAAGCTCTGGATCACAGCTGAAGAAATGAGCCCTCGAATGCGACCTCTTGGGGCAGGGATAGCTCTACATTCAATCTCAGCAGGAAGCAGTTATAGAAGAAGAGACCTTCTTCCCTTACCCCAAGGGATTTTGGGTCCCATTCTTTTGAGGAAGAAATGATGGGGTGCTTGTGCTCAAGCCTCTACTCTAAGGTATTATCTTATGTGTTTATTTCATGTTATCCCTGTTACATTGTTGTGAAGTTATGCTGATACCAGTTACCCCTAAACTGCCATTGACCTATATGATGGACACAAAAGATCTTGGGGCTGAATATACTGGTAATGGAATGGGAAGAATGTTCCCATCCATTAATATGCCTATGTGACCTGCTTTTGTGGTGGGAGGAGCTTGCTGAATGGGTGGAGCAGGAAGTGGGAGTAATGAGAGATAGAGCAGCTAGTGAGAGTGAGAGAATGATTTTGCCTAAGGGAGACTGTTTGTGGGGAGGCCTAACAGAGGGAAGGCTTGGGGATGGTGGTGCTCCCTGCATTGATACTATGTATAAACTACTTTGTTAATATGGTGGACTTGGCTTTCTGGTATGTGAATATTATCTTGGTTTTGTCTTTGAGGAAGAGGGTCTATTATATTTTGCAGTTCAAACTTGGAAATAGGCCTGTATATTCATAGCAGCCGCTGTGGGTATCACATTGATGATATATAGGATAATCATAGGGAACACAATGATTTTGTTGTGGTAGCTTTTAGATTTGAAAATGAACAATAACTAAGTAGATTGGTAGCAGCTAAATAATATACATTAGCTGGCCCCTGGCAAAAGAAAATAGAAATTTGTTTTCTAGAATGCCACCACAAATTCATTCATATCAACATGAGCCAAAAAGTGCTATTTGAATTACTACATAAAGATTTACCAACCACTAAATCAAAAATACCCATTTTTAAGTTGATACTAACTACTGACTTAAACTGCTGAGGAATTTAATCAGAAAGTTAGCATTTCCTTAGGGGGTTATTAAAAGTAATTGCTTTTATTAAACAGTAAACTAAAAAGAATGCTAGATTATAAGATTGGCAAATGTTACTAAACTATTACTGGTTACTTTTGAATGTTTCAATGGCATTTTGAAGTATTTTCTTATTTAAACTAGTCCTAATTATATTTCTACAGCAGCAACATTTTAGCTAGCTCATTCAAAGAAAAGCAGCCTGCACAATCAATTTCATATTGTTTTAATCTAGTCATCTCATCTTCTAAGAAAATGCAAATTTCAGGGGGTGGAGCCAAGATGGCAGCTTGAAAATAGAGACTCATTTAAGCTCTCCCTCAAATCCCTCCAAACATCTGTAAAAAATGAGTCTAAACAAATTCTAGAGCTACAGAACCCATAAAATGACAGAGGGAAACAAGTCTCCAGCCCAAGATGGCCTGGATGGGCAGGAGGAAGGGTCTATCACTGCCTACTGGGAGCAGAGTGCAGCCCAATGTGGGCTGTGCCAAGACAGACCAGGCTCAAGCAGACTGGGTGGAGCAGGCCTCAGGGACCTGAATCACTGAACTGTGGCAGTCACCAGACTTTTCAACCCACGCACGCCAAAGGCAATGGAGCAGGTCAGTCGGAAAACTGCTGAATCTGGGTGACAGAAGTGTGCAGTCTAGCTGCAGCCCTGGGGCAGTGGAAGAGGCTGCAGCAGTGGCAGCAGCAGCAGCAGCAACAGCAGTTGTCACGGTGGCTGCTTCTAGCCTCAGGCCCACACAGTGTAGGGAATCAAGTGGCTGATCAGAGTGGGAGTACAGAGGTTGCTTTGCTGGTACTGAGGCAAGGTTCTCTTGCTTTGCCCTGCTTGGATCTAGGTCATAGTCTTGGTTGGTGGTTCTTGGGGAAGGAGGAATGCTGGTGTGGCAGAGCTTTGTGGTGGCTGTGGAGTGGGAGTCCTCCTGGTGGTTAGATGGCAGAAAGGAGGGCCTGCACTCAGAGACCAGAGCACAGGCCAGGAAAGGAGCATCATACCATCTCAGAATAGAAGTAGTTCTGAAAACAGCAATGCAAACCCCCTGAAGTTTGGGACAAAGCACTCTCCACTCTGAAAGCAGTCATACCCTGACAAAAAGCTCAAAAGTTAAGTAATTGGCTGGGAAAATGAGCAAGCAGCATAAAAGGACTCAGACTATAGAATCTTCCTTTGGTGACAAAGAAGATCAAAACACAGCCAGAAGAAGTCAACAAAGTCAAAGAGCTTATATCAAAAGCCTCCAAGAAAAATACAAATTGGTCTCAGACCATGGAAGAGCTCAAAAAAGATTTGGAAAATCAAGTACAAGAAGTAGAGGAAAAACTGGGAAGAGAAATCAGAGTGATGAAAGAAAATCATGAAAAACAAGTCAATGACTTGCCAAAGGAGATCCCCCAAGAAAATACTGAAGAAAATAACACCTTAAAAAATAGACTAACCCAAATGGCAAAAGAGCTCCAAAAAGCTAATGAGAAGAATATGTCGAAAGGCAGAATTAGCCAAAGGGAAAAGGAGGTCCAAAAGACCACTGAAGAAAATACTACCTTAAAAATTAGAATGGAGCAAGTAGAAACTAGTGACTTTCTGAGAAATCAAGAAATTATAAAACAGAACCAAAGGAATGAAAAAAATGGAAGACAATGTGAAATATCTCATTGGAAAAACCACCTGAAAAATATATCCAGAAAAGATAATTTAAAAACTACTGGACTACCTGAAAGCCATGATCAAAAAATAAGCCTAGACATCATCTTTCAAGAAATTATCAAGGAAAACTGCCTTGATATTCTAGAACAGGGCTATCCAAAATGTGGCCCGCCTACAAGCATAGAAATTTATGTAAATGCTTTAGTAAATGAAGCCAAGGTACCACAGAGCTCTCACTAA
>CM053622.1:173862055-173905498 GCA_028646595.1 Phalanger gymnotis
CTGGACTTAGATCTTCAGCAGGCTCTTCACTCCTGCTCTGATACACCACTTAATTCCTCCCACCAAGTGAGCCTGGGGCCAGAAGCAACTGCAGCTGTAGTTCTGTAGCTGCCCCCAGGGCCATGGCTGAACCACAAACTCTATCCCAGTCCCCAGCAGCTTCTCTCACTAACCTACTCTGTTGTCTTTGGTGTTTGTGGGTTGAAAAGTCTGGTAACTGCTGCAGCTCACTGATTCAGGGTGCTAGGGCATGCTCCGCCCGGCTCCCGGTCTGGTCGGTCCGCGCTGTCCACACTGGGCTCTGCTCTGCCCCGCTCCACTCTGCTCCCAGCTCCGTGCAGAATAGACCTTACCCAGAGATCATCCAGGCTGTCCTGGGTGAGAGCCCTGCTTCCCTATGCTATTTTGTGGGTTCTGCAGTTTTAGAATTGATTCGGAGCCATTTTGTATAGGTTTTTGGAGGGACTTTCCATGCCCTGCTTTCCAGCTGCCATCTTGGCTCCACCCCCCATCATAGTCAAAAGTGATGATTTTTACTATTTTTCTGTTTTAGATAATAGTAGGGTTCTTAAAATCAGGTTTTAAAAATAGGTTAAAAATAGTTTGTTCCATGTTTCCCCCCAGTCTTACCTTGTAGCAAAGTTTTTTGTTCATTGATAAGGCAACCATATAATATTTTAGTATAGACAGAATCCAGTACGTTATGTGACCAGTTAAAGTCCTGCATATATCATCTGAGCAAAAATCTAGAGTGGTGGAGTCTATGAACTTGTTTTTTAAAGATATTTTGATAACTATTTCAATATTATTAGTGTCTTTTGTAATCCTACATATATTATTTTATTCATTTAAAAACATTACTGTGAGAAGAGCTTTGCCAGGCTGCCAGAAGGGTCCATGATACAAAAAGGTTAAGAACTCTTATTAATGCTGGAACAAATGAGATTATTCATTTTCCTAGAAAATAGTTTTAAAATTGGCAGTGCTGAATAATAATGATGATACTAAAAACAATTTCATATTTGAAATATCTAGGTTGCTTTTTCTATAATGAAGAAAAATTCTGGGTTAATGTTTTTATTTCTAGTCACTTATTCACATCAAACATGTTCCCGCATGTCAATTAGGAAGACAATGTGGTGTAGTGGGAAAAATGGGTTTAGAGTCAGAATAACTGAGTTTGAATGTGGGTTTATGTCCTTATGTCCGGGTACTATGTGACCCTGGGCAAGAAGACCTCTAAGGGCTTCAGCCTTTTCATCTATAAAATGAAGGGGCTGTATCACGAGGATCTCTAACATCTCCTCCTTTGATCCTGTGAGGAAGGCAGTGTGGAGTAGTGGAAATTTAGTGAACTTGGCGTCACCAGAGGCATGTCTGAAATCCAGCTCTGCTAGAGAACAGTTTGGTAGAAGTAGGGTATAGACCAACATCTCACATTATACTTTGTTGCTGATGTTCAGTCGTGTCCAACTCTTCATGACCCCATGTACCATAGCATGCCAGGCTCTTCTGTCCTCCATTATCTCTTAGTCTGTCCAAGTTCATGTTCAATGTTTCCATGACACTATCTATCCATCCCATCCTCTGCTGTCTCCTTTTCATTTTGTTTTCAATCTTCCCCAACATCAGGACATTTTCAAATGAGTCCTGCCTTCTCACTGTGCAGCCACAGTATTTAAGCTTCAGCTTCAGTATTTGATCTTCCAGTGAACAGCCTACCTCAGTTTCCTTAAGTATTGCCGGTATCTACTTTTGTTTCACTGACTACACCAAAGCTTTTGACTGTGTGGATCACAACAAAATGCGGCAAGTCTTCAAAGAGATGGGAGTACCAGATCATCTCACATGTTTCCCAAGGAAAAGCAACAATTAGAACCAAACATGGAACAACTGATTGGTTCAAGATTGGAAAACTAGTGTGACACAGCTGTATATTGTCACTTTATTTATTTAACTTATATGCAGAGTACACCATGTGAAATGCCAGGCTGGATGAATCAAAAAAGCTGGTTGCTTTTAAGGTGGCTGGGAGAAATGTCAACAATCTCAGATATGCAGATGATACTACCTTGATGGCAGAAAGTGAAGAAGAATTAAGAAGCCTCTTGATGAGGGTAAAAGAAGAAAGCATAAAAGCTGGCTTGAACATTAACATAAAAAAAAAAACGAAACTAAGATCTTGGCAACTGGTCCCATCATTTCCTGGCAAACAGAGGGAGAAGAAATGGAAGCGGTATCAGATTTTGTATTCTTGGGCTCAAAGATCACTGCAGATGGCAATTGCAGCCATAAAGTTAGAAGATGTTTGCTCCTTGGAAGGAAACCATGGCAAATTTGGACAGTGTACTAAAAAGCAGAGACATCACCTTGCTGACAAAGATCTGTATAGTCAAAGCTATGATTTTTCCAGGAGCAAATATATGGCTGTGAGTTGGAAAGCTGAACACTGCAGAATCAACACTTTTGAACTGTGGTGCTGGAGAAGACTTTTGAGAGTCCCTTGGACAGCAAGGAGGTCAAATAAGTCAATATTTAAAGAAATTAATATAAGCTATTCACATTGTATACTAGGATAAACTCCAAATGCATCCATGACTTAAGACGTAAGGTGAAAACATGAGCAAATCAGAGAAGCAAGGATGAAATTACCTTTCAAATTTGTGAAAAAGGTGAGATATTGTGACTAAACAAACAATATAGAGGATCCAAGATAATAAAACAGAACAATTTTGATTATATAAAATTAAAAAGCTTTTGCATCTAACCAAGTCTTTCAGTACTAACCCATATTTGCATATAGAGATGTCAGATTTTAAAGACTATGTTGTAATTTGGTTTTTAAGTGCTGACATAAAAAATTACGGTATGCTCAAGTGCAATAGATAAATATATAAAGGTATGTTTCACTCTTTCTACTTGAAGATAATAATATGTAAAGCATAATATCAAATGTATTTTTTAAAAAGACCATGAAAGATATTGTATCAAAATGTTCTTTCAATAAATTTTGGTTTTAAAAAAATTATCATATTTCTTCATGTATAAGACGCACACCTTTTTGAAAAATTTGGGGTCTAAAAACTGGATGCGTCTTATACAGTAGTTGTAGTTTTTTTTACTTGCGTTTCCCACTTTTTCACGCTTGTTTTTGCGCTCATTGTTGTAGTTTTTTTACTTGCATTTCCTGCTTTTTCGTGCTTGTTGTCTTTGTGCTCATTGTTTCACATTTGTTACCAGTATATTAGGTTATGTTTTGCCACGTTCTGCCCAGAAATGGCTCTGAAAAGATTTTCATACAGTGCTGAATTCAAGTTAAAAGTGATCCAGTTTGCAAAAGTGAATGGAAATTGTGCTGCTGAACTAAATTTGGTCCTCCCCCAACTGAGAAAACAATCCAAGACTGGCTACGGGAAGAAGAAACCCTACTGAAAATGCCATGGCAGAAGGCCATGAGAGGCAAGTCAGCAAAATGGCCTGATTTAGAGAGGGAATTGAAGATATGGATTGAGGAGCAAAGGGCAATTGGAATTCCTGTCTCCACAAAGATGGTTCAGCACGAGGCAAGAAGAGTTGCTGGTGAAAAAGATTTCAAAGGAGGACACAATTGATGCTTCAGGTTCATGAAATGGAATGGACTAAGCATGCGTACCTGCACCAGACTTGCCCAAAAGATGCCTGAAAGCTATGAGCAGAAGGTCCTTGAATTTCATTGTATTATTGCATGCATTTTATGATGAATAAAACTTGAGTTCAATACTTTATGTAACACATTTTTTTCAAATTTTGAGCCCCAAAATTAAGGTGCATCTTATTCATGGGAGTGTCTTATACATGGAGAAATCCAGTAGAAGGAAACAGTTAATGAGAGGGAAAAATCTTTCTTGAAAGTTTCTCTAGTAAAGGTTTCTTATCCAAGACACATACCGAAATAATTAGAATTTATAAGACTAAGAGCTATTCAAAGGAGATGGGCAGGCAACTTTCAAAGGAAAAATCCAAGATATGAACAACATAGGAAAAATACTCCAAATCACTAATAACACTTATAAAGCTATACACATATATATATATAAAGCACCCAACAGATGGGCAAAGATGACAGAAAAGGAAAATGACAAATGCTGGAGAGATTGTGGGAAAAACAGGCACAATGGTGCCTTGAATTGGTCCAAACATTTTGGAAAGCAATTTGGAAGTAATCCTCCAAAGTTATCAAATAGTAATATATGAGCAAAGCCAAAGGGGCAGGAATTGCTCTCAAAGAACAACACTGCCCCCCCCCCCAAATGGCAGTTATGGGAGAACAGAGGCCAGTGGGGAACAGCATAAGTGTGAGATCCTCACTGTCCCAACTTCCATGGACAGGCTGGCAGCTTGGACACGCAGCTAGATCTGCAGCCTGATCCAAGGTCTGGAAGCCACTAAGGCTCCAAATTACAGCAGGCAAAAAAAAAACCCGGCAATATGAGAGCACTGCCTTGTCACTTATGAGGTAAGGCAGTGAAGCGAGCCTGGACCAGTGAAATCAAGTTGTTCTTTGAATTGCCTAATAAAGAAGGAGGGGCAAGGACCCAGGAAATTCAACTCCAATTGTACCACAGCAAGCAAGCATTAGGGGAGTGGGGGTAGTGTCCCATCAGTTAAGCTTTAGCATACATGCATTCTGGAGGCTGGTTTCACTGGCTCACAAATACCTTTTGACTCCTTACTAGGTTCATACCCTAAAGAGATCAAAGAAAGAGGAAAAGAACCTGTGTGTACAAAATATTTAAAGCATCTCTTTTTACAAGTACCAAAAACTAGAAACTAAAGTGGCACCTTACTATTAAGGAATGGCTAAACACATGTACATAATTCTAATGGAATATTATAATAAGAAATAAGAAAATATATACTTATAAAGGAAACTGGGAAGACCTCTATGACCTGATACAGAATAAGGCTGAACAGAACTAGGACACCAATTTATATAATGACACCAACATTACAGATGGAAAAACAAATCTGAAAGACTTTGGATCTCTGATGAGTACGATGTTAAACGGTGAGTCCAGAGGCCTGATGATGAATCATAATACCTACTTCCTGACAGAAAAATTGTGGACTTAATTAAAATGCACAGTGAGACATATATTTTTAGAAATGGCTAACACGAGAATGTTTTTCTGAGTTAAGCATATGTTATGAGAGTTTTATTTTTCATTTAAAAATTATTCCATGAGGAGAGATAATAAATGCTCCTAAAATGAAGAAATAAATCAATCAATAGAAATCGAACTCTGCTATTTAGTACTTATGTGACCTTAAAAAAAAGAGTTAAGCTAGGTAATTCTAAGGTTTTTTTTCCTTAAGTGTTAGCTATTTGAAAATGACAATAATAAGCAAAATTTCAATTTCACGCTATAAATGGGCTATTTTTCTCTTAAATGGCTCAGAAGGATTTACAATTTTATTTTTGAAATGAATATATTTTCAATTATTGTCTTACTATATTATTCTCTTAGGAAGAAATTATACTTCATATAGTAAAACACCAATAATAAAATTCATTGTCATAGGATCAACTTTATTATGCCATTGGTCAAATTACATTCCAAATTATCTCTTTCACTGAAATAAGGAAAAACATGATTCTTGACCTTGATAGTAATAGAATAACTACAATGAACACCTAAAGTTTGTAAATCATTTTAAATAACAAAAAAATACAGAATGATTTTTAATGTTCCAGCTAATACACTTCAAGGAGTTAGTGAAATATTTATTGCCTAAGATCTTTTCTGATTATACCTTTACAAACTTTAAAAAAAAAGCACAATTGCTTACCAAGTCTCATGGATGACAAATTTCCTCAGTGGTGAGCATTCCAAAGACAGGAGAATTCTCATTCTATTTTTACTTTTCCATTCTACATAACAATGATAATAACAGCTAGCATTTACATAACACTTTCAGGTTTGTATTTTACCAATATTATCTTGTTTTATCCTTACTACAACCCTGGGAGATAGAGGTTATCATTATCCCCATTTTTCAGATGAGGAAACTGAGGCAGATTTACTCAGAATGACAGAGTTATTAAGTGTTTGATGAAAGATCTGAAGTCAGATCATAATGGCATTCTTTTTGGCAAGCGAAGGTATGTGTGGAGTTACCTTAAAGGACAAACCCAAAGGGGTGAGGAGAGGAGAAGGAGTGTCAGTCTTGGAGCTGGTAAAGCGCAGCAATAAATTCTGACATTTATTCTCTTCAACCTCTTTACTGATGTCCTGGCCATTCAAAGTCTGGGAGACTGTTAACATCCCTAAAGGGAGGAATCAAATTCAGTCTTCCTAAGAAATTAGGTAGTTTTCAAGAACAATGAAATTCAATACCAACAGGTATAAGCTAGTACTGTAGGGATCGAAATTCAATTGTACAACATATGGGAGATAGAAGGACTTGCTAGACATAAAAGTAAAGCAAAAAGTCAACAATCTTTGCTAACCACAAATTATGAATCATCAATGAAGTACTATTAAAAAGGGGGCAAAATAACAAACCAGCTTGCTTTAGTAAAAATATACATATGAAGGCTTTGAATGCATCCTGCATCAGATCTTATGACGGTGCTAGGTCCAGGTCTGCTGCCAAGTCTTTAAGATGGATATGAAGGAACCAGAGTTTTAAAGAAGAGTGTGGGGGGGGAGGGAGGGGGCGCGGCGGCGCGGAACCAGTAAAAGAAAATATGAGTTCTATGAGCAGACTTACAAAAGGATTAGAGTTGTTTATCTTAGAACATGGCTGTCCAATCTTAGGTTTTTATTGAAACAATAGACAGTATATTTTGATTTGCCATTTTATTGAGAGCTCTGTGGTAGCTGGGCTTCGACTACTAAAGCATTTATGTAAATTTCTATGCTTGTAGGAGGGCCGCATAAATCTCACTGCCACATTTTGGACAGCCCTGTCTTAGAAGAAAGAAGGCTAATGGATAAAACAGTGCTTTAAATCATACGAAAGGCTTTAAATTAAGAGAGATGCTGATTGCTATCTCTAACTATCAATGACCCAGAAGAAAAAGGTTTAAACTAAAGCAGGAAGGAAATGATGAATATCTTATGTAAAACGATAAAACAGAATATCAAAAGGCAATTGTGAAATCTCCATATTGAGAGAGCTTTGATACTGAACCTGATGCAAAAAGGGTTGCACTGTAATCCTCAATATCTTTAAAATTATTGTGATGGTTCATTCTTGCACACTCCTCACCTACCCCTCACCTTGTAGTGATCCAGAGTAACATATGTATGTGAAATACATGGCTCACATGCCTCTGGGCATCAACTTTTTTTGCTGAATATAACCAAATTCTGTTCTTCTACAGGCTAAACCAAATTATATTATTAATGAGCCTTACCTTCCCCCCCATGACATATAAGCATTCTTGCATTCTATTTTCTCCCAGGTTATTCCATTTTCTTGGCTCTGGGAAGGGCCAGCCACCTGTGCTGTTTATAGCATCCTTAATATGCAACAGTGTAGTGTTTGCCTTTGTAATTAGGCAGAAGTTAGTTCCATTTAGGTGTTTTTATCATCACATTAATTAACATCTATTTCTAGCTCTGCTCATTCACTTAACCAAGCATTGTATGCAAGAACGATATCTGCTTCTCATGTTATGGAAAAAGTTGGCATATTCTCTCTTCTAAAATGAAGAACTTATTTGGGTACATGGTTTATCTTTTAGAAATATCCCTTTAAGAAGTTACTGGCTTTGTTTTTTGTTCTGGGATGCCATAGTATTTGGCACATTATCCTGCATGTAGTACTCAAAAATTTGTCTAACTGAATTGCATGCTCAAGGTCAGGCTCATTATTAACTCTTTCTAGCATATAGACCCTATGATAGGAAACCTATGATGATTCAACACACTGGAAAATTTATACTCTGATGAAGGTCTTCATCACCTGCTCAGTATTGACCTGAATAATTTAAATGTATGAGAGAGATCTATGCCAAGTCTTGAGAATATATTGCTTATGATTTAAAAGCTGCAGACCATTCACCCTTGTGTCATCCATCTAGTCTAAGGTCAATGACAGCTCAATGCTGCTATTTCTCCACAAGCTGACATTTTCTGTAAAAATCCTTTCCTGAATCCCTAAGTATTTCACCAAGTGCCTGCTGTGCCTACTACTGTGCAAGGTCCTATGGGAAACATTTTTCAAATGTACACAGTATCGCCAGATAGGAAGAGAGCTTTTGCCCTGATCTTGAGCTACTTGGGACCTTTTGGAGTTAGAACAGAGATAATATTAATATATGGTTTTCTAAGTTAATATGAGACCTGAAAGGATTCTTATGTACAGTTTAGTGTCCTCTCTTTCTATTTGAGTTTGATACTCATGGTCTACATGATTTTTTTAAATCTCTTCTAGTCCCAACATTTATAATTCTAAGTATTATATAAGTTGCTTAATATGAAAAAAGGACCCAGGAGATGTGTATTCCATTACAAAAGTTACTATCTATTCATTGTATGACCTTGAACAGAAAGTTTTTATCTATTTTATTTTGGGGGACTGCAGGGTCTCAACTTTTAAAATTGAATGAATACTCATTGCTTACTTTATGGAAATGCTAAGAAAAATAACAAGGTCATGTCTTAGAAAAGCTGTCAGCTTTTTGGAAGAAAAATCTCACTAATGAGATAAACCAATTACTGCTTGGCAAAAAACTGGAAAGACAACAACAGCCCAAACACAGATCTTTTTATGCTATCTGACTTAATGATCACAGAATTAAACAAAAAGCTGACAGGTATACTTCTTCATTCCTAAGATGAGATAGTATCTTTCATTTATGCTTCATATAAGATTAATTGAAATAAACTAATTTACAGCACCTTTTATAGCCCACCCAAATATCATTCTGAAAGGGAAAATTTTTGCTTGCGTTTTCATGGGTTTTCAATGACTACATTCACAATAAGTACCTATAGATCAGAAGATGATAATTCTAAAAATCCTGAGTGAATGTTACCTTAAGAAGCATTATTTGGCAGGGATCCCCCCCACTATTTTTGTGAAAATGAATTACTCTGACTTTTAAGTCTTGAGACTGGAGCAGTAGAGATTGTGGGGGAAAAGGACCAAGTTTCAACAATGTTTCATTTTGAGGCAAGGGGTAAACAGTGAAAATTAATCCCCTAACAGGAAGCATAGAATCAATACCTTTATAAGCTAGGGCTCCACTCTTGACAGGGAACTCTAGCAAATAAATAGAAAGCTTTAGTGGCAACCTGCTTAGAAATCTACCAGAAAGGGTTTCGAGGTCTATGGTTAGATCCTGAAGCCCAAACCTCACTTGGTCATTGTTCAGATTCTGATGGCTCAGTGTAAGCATAAATAGCAATTGTTTCTGTTTTAGCCAGAAATTCTGAGGGTCTCTTTGCCTCATTTTTACCTAGCCTTAATCACTGAGTGGGCACTGCCTCAGTCAAATTGAGACCTGGGAGAAACCTTAGCTTAAAAAGTCTAAGATTTCAGAGAAAGAAAATTATGGACCAATTTCCCTAATGAATATGCAAAAATTTAAAATAAAATATTAGCAAAGAGACTGCAGCAACTTATCACAAGAATAATACACTATGACCCGGTAGGATTTATTCCAGGAATGCAAGGCTGGTTCAATATTAGGAAAACTATCAGCATAATTGATCATATCAACGACAAAGCTAGCAGAAACCATATGAATATCTCAATAAATGCAGAAAAAGCTTTTGATAAAATACAACGCCCATTCCTATTAAAAACACTAGAAAGCATAGGAACAAATGGAGTCTTCCTTAAAATTATAAGCAACATCTACCTAAAACCATCAGCAAGCATTATATGTAATGGAGATAAGCTAGATGCATTCCCAATAACGTCAGGGGTGAAGCAAGGATGTCAATTATCACCCTTATTGCTCAATTTGGTACTAGAAATGTTAGCTTTAGCAATAAGAGAAGAAAAAGAAATTGAAGGAATTAGAATAGGCAAAGAAGGAACTAGTTATCACATTTTGCAGATGATATGATGCTTTACTTAGGGAATCCTAGAGAATCAAGTAAAAAACTACCTGAAATAATAAAAAACTTTAGCAAAGTTGGAGGATAGAAAATAAACCCACATAAATCCTCAACATTCCTATACATTACTAACAATGTCCAAAAGCAAGAGATAGAAAGAGAAATTCCATTTAAAGTTACTGTAGACACTATAAAATATTTGGGAGTCTACCTGCCAAGATAAACCCAGGGCCTATATGAACACAATTACTAAACACTTTTCACACAAATAAAGTTAGATCCAAATAAATGGAAAAACATCAGATGCTCATGGTTAGGCCAAGCTAATATAATAAAAATGACAATTTTATCAAAATTAATTTACTTATTCAGTGCCATACCAATCAAACTACCAAAAAATTATTTTACAGAGCTAGATAAAATAATAACAAAATTCATCTGGAAGAACAAAGGGTCCAGAATTAATGAAAAGAAATGCTAGGGAAGGTGGCCTAGCCATACCAGATATTAAACTGTATTATGAAGCAACAGTCATCAAAACTACTTGGTATTGGCTAAGAAACAGAATGGTGGATCAGTGAAATAGGTTAGGTACACAAGACACAATAGTCAACGACTATAGCAATTTACCCTTTGATAAATCTAAAGAATCCAGCTTCTGGGTTAAGAATTCACTATTTCACAAAAACTGCTAGGAAAATTGGAAAACAGTATGGCAGAAACTGGGCACAGACCAATATCTTACACCATATACCAAAATAAAGTCAAAATGGGTTCATGATTTAAGAATAAAGGGCTGATATACTATAAGCAATTTGGGAGAGCAAGGAATAGTTTACCTGTCAGATTTATGGGAAAGGGAAGAATTCATGACCCAACAAGAGATAGAGACCATTACAGAATGCAAAATGGATAATTTTGATTATGTTAAATTGAAATGTTTTTGTAAAAAAAACAAAAACAAAAACCAAAAAAACCCAATGCAACAAAGATTAGGAGGGAAGCATAAAATTGGGAAAAAATCTTTACAACCAGTGTCTCTGAAAAAGGCTTCATATCTATAATATACCGGGAACTGAACCAAATTTATAGGAATACAAGTCATTCCCCAATTGAAGAGGCAGTTTTCACAGGAAGAAATTAAAGATATCTATAGTTATGTGAAAAAATACTCTAAATGACTATAGAGAAATGCAAATGAAAACAACTCTTAGGTACCACATCTCCCCTGGCAGATTGGCTAACATGACAAAACAATAAAATGATAAATGCTGGAGAGGATGTGAGAAAAGTAGAACACCATTACATTGTTGGTAGAGCTGTGAACTGATCCAGCCATTCTGGAGAGCAATTTGGAACTATGCCCAAAGGGCTATAAAAACGTGCATACCCTTTGACCCAGCAATACCACTTTTAGGGCTGTATCCCAAAGAGATTATGCAAGTGGGAAATGGATCCGTATGTACAAATATATTTATGGCAGCTCTTTTTGTGGTGGCAAAGAATTGGAAATCAAGGGGATGCCCATCAACTGGGGAATGGCTGAACAAGTTGTGGCATATGAATGTAATGGAACACTACTGTGCAATAAGAAACGAGGAACAGATGGACTTCTTTATAACCTGGAAAGACTTAAATGAACTGATGCTGAGTGAGGGGAGGAGAACCAGGAGAACATTATACACGATTACAGACACACGGTATCTGTAAGAACTAACTTTGATAGACTTGACTCCTCTCATCAATACAAGGTTCAAAGACAGTTCCAAAAGATTCATGACAGAAAGAGCTATCTATATCCAGAGAAAGAATTATGGAGTTTGGATGCAGATTGAGGCAAACTATTTGCTCTCTTTTTTCCCCCTTCTTTTTTTGGTTTCATTTCTCCTTTCTCATGATTCATTCCTTTGGCTGTAATTATTCTTTACAACTGGACTATTATGTAAATAAATTCAATATGAAGTACATATAGAACCTATGTTAGATTACATGCCATCTTGGGGGGGAGGGAGAGGAGAGGGAGGAAGAGAAAATTTGGAACCCCAAAACTTGTGGAACTGAATGTTATAAACTGAAAATAAAAAATAAATTTATAAAAAAAAAAAGTCTGAGGTTTTCCACTGCACCCAGGGCCATCTCCAGTCATCTTGATTTATATCTTGCCACTGGACCCAGATGGCTCTGGAGGAGAAAGTGAGGCTGGTGACCTTAAGTGAGGACCCTCCCTCACTTAAATCCAATTCGCTTGCAAGTTATGACATCTTCCTGACGTCATGGTCCTCTTTAACAACAAAGGATCAACAACCTATATCCTGAAGTTACTGAGTTCATGGTAGGGTTGGGTTTAGAACTCAGGTTTTTGCTTACATCATACTACCCGGACTAATCTCAGCTTTGCTCCTAATTAGTTCTGTATCTTCTGGCAAACCATAATCTCTGTGGGACTGTTTTTTCATCTGTAACACGAGAAGGATTGGCTTAGATGGATGCTAAAATTCTGTGATACCTATCAAAGCAAAACTCGTAAAGTACATCTGCTGAAGAAAAAAAATATGTGTGCATGTATACATATATGTGTGCATATAAATAAATATGTATATGTACACGTATATTATATCTTCTATTTGAGAAGTATAATTCAATTTAATTAAAAGGTAGAATGGAAAGTAATTTGTAGTTCAAAAATCAGTTTTTAAATCCTGACACCTATGAGGTCTGAGATCTTAAGCAAGTCATTTAACCCCAGAAGGCAGCCAGACACAGTGGATAGACTGCTGGACTTGGAATCAAGAAGATCTGAGTTTGAATCTAACCTCTGACACTTATTAACTGTGTGATACTAGGCAAGTCACACTCTTTCTTAGTTTCAGTTTCTTTGTATAACAGAGATAGTAATATCACCTGACTCACAGGGTTGTCGCACAAAGACTAGGTACTGGAGATAAAGACAAATAACACAGGTCCTGCTCTCAAGGAGCTTATAGTTTGATAGGGAGGAGGGGGAGAGAAATGAACAAATGCACAAGCATCAATGATCAAAGGGAACCAAGAAGGGGAAAAGAGGGAGTGGTACCAGCAGAATGTAAGAGAATCGCTGAGATTGGACAGCTTCATCAGGGTGTGCCTTATGTGTAAGGAAGATGTCTAGATAAGAGGCATTGAAAGACATCTAAGTCCAATCATATTTTCTAGATGAGGAAATCAATCACAAGAGAGTGACTTCTCCAAAGTAACAAAGTTTCTATCAGAAGAGACAGCATTTAAACTCAGGTCCTCTTGATGCCAAATGAGGAACCCTTTCCCATAATTTGAGAGGTATTTGCCTCCAAATATCTTTCCCATTAACATGCGAAGGTGGTATTTTACCAACTTCGATTTAAAAACATTTATTAAACATGTAGCATTTGCAAATCACTAGAGATATAAAGGCAAAACTGAAAGCAATCCCTGCCTCTGAGGAGCTAATAACATGAATACATACAAACAAGTACAGTGTAAGGAGAATTGAGGAAGGGGAGAACACTAGCAAGTACAGAAATAAGGGAAGGCTTCATGGAAGAAGTAGTACTTGAGTCCTGAATGACGGTAACTATTCTGAAAGGTAAAGATGAGAGGAGAGTAAAACAGGATAGGGTGGCCTATACAAATGACCTTTAGATGAAAGAACAGTGAATTTGAGACAGAGGGAGAAATAGCTAGTAGTCCATTCTGGCTTTAATGTACAGTTCACTGAGGGCAGATGATAAATGTGAAATAAAGCTGGCTGCCATAATATAAGGAGCCTTAAAGGTCATGCTGAGTTTGTATTTTATCCTGTAAAAAATGGAGCACCAGTCACTGGCCGTTGAGACAATTCAGCCCCAGTCACTTACTAGCTTTGTGACCCTAGGCGAGTTACCTAACTTCTGTTTGCCTCAGTTTCCTCAACTGTAAAATGGGAATAATAACAGCACCTTCCTACAAGACTTTGTTGTGGCAATCAAATGAGATAATATTCATAAAGTGCCTGTCACACAGTTGGCACTGTATAAAGGCTTGTTCCTTTCCCTTCCTCCACCTTAAAAAATTCCCAGATTTTGAGGAGTCAGATGTAGAACATATCTCAAAGTGATAAGCGTCATTTATGCATACTATTTATCATTCATGCACAACTGCTGAGATAATTATATGAATTACGCGGTGTGTCAGATTAATTTTGTTTTAATTTTACGGTACCAGTCAACTGTTTGCATACCTTAGCTATCTGCTCACAACTTCAAAAAAAAAATAAGGGGGAACTCTAATCCATATCCGGTGAGGTTAGTTTACATTATCAGGGAACTTTGGGTTGAGTCTTAGTGCCCCAAAAGGGCCTTTTTCAACCATTTCTCTCAGACTGTAATGACCTGAGACTGTGGTCTCAATGAGACCTGATGGTCTGAGGGCTTGGTCCCAGATTCACTTTCCTTGGCCAGTGCCAGTTGTTCTTTGACTGGTTCAGATGTCGGAATTCCTGGTGAGGAAACTCCTCCTAAATGAAGAACCTGTGTACTACAATTAATTATTGGTGTTCCCACTATTATTATGAGGACCATGATAATGGCAATACTAATTATTATAGCATTCCTCTATCCACTGGGCCGAGCTGCCTTTATGTCCAGCTAAATATGCTTTAAAATCAGTTTGTCAGAACGATACTACCAAAGAATATAATACTAACAAAACATTTAAAGTACTGTAGCTTAATATTAAACTTGGTTTGTCAAGCCAAGACTATAAGCAAACAATAACTTGTAAGACCTGAGTGCTGGAAGATCTGATTTCAGGTTTTAGCTCCATACCACTCACTTAAGGCTTCAGATTCTGGTTTCTTCCATCAGTGTAATGGGGATAATTTTAATTGCACAACATACCTTAGAGTGGCAAAGATGTCAGAGAGTAAGGGGAAACAATACAGCCTAGCTGTCTCCCATAAGTACTCCAACACTGATCAAGGAAGAGTACCAGAATGAGTGGTAATCAAGAAATCCAAGGAGAAAATACAATGGGTCATTTTTCTAGTCCAGCTAAGTACAGGAAGCACAGAATAAGGACTAGCTGGTGGTGGCTGCTTTGATCCCTCCCTTAGAATAAAAAAAAACATTTACACAAAACCAACAGAAACAGCCACTGAACCTGACAGTGAATAGATAACATTTCATATAAATATGAGCCCTCCCCCTCTTTATTAAGTGGAGTAAGCTGGGATGAATCATCAATTCTCCAGGGTAGAGGCCGGTAGGCATGACCTACATTTGATGAAGCTGAACTGGTTCTATATGATCACTGCTTCCTTCCCTGGAGGCCCATTAGCCATCAGTGGCTCATCAATCTGCTGGTTCTCTGCTCTGGGATGCACTTTGTATGGGCTTGACAGAATTGAACACATTAAGATTAGCTGGATGTTCTCTTACTATCTTCCAAACTTATCTTGGGTATCAGGCTCCCTGTTATTTGTTTCTGGCCTACCGTTTCTGATCTAAAAGCTCATTTTCCTGAAACTGAAAGAAAAATAAGAGTTGAATTGTTTTGTGTTCTTTCTATCATAATACTAATTCACTCCAACTTAAGGCAGCTATTTCCCCTATCGAGCTAAAAGTCTCAACCCTCTCCCCTCCCTACGATTTTGTTGTTGTTAGCATTATGTGCCAATTTCTGTTGATTCTGTGCTCTAACACTTCTGACACTATTCTTAGAAGGCCACTGATAAAACCATGCTGTTACATATGTTACATAAATATGAAAGCAAACTTTAATATTCTATATATGTATTTCAAAAATATAAGTCAGTTGATGACCTCCACAAACACTCTCAATCTTGTTGGAAAAGCATCTCTTTTTCATCTAGATTTTCTCTATGAGCCTTCAAAATTTCATTCTTAATTTCCCATGCACTGACTTGCCCTACAGACTATCAGGCCATGGAAGCCTATCTATCCCTTCTCTGAATCCTTTAAAATTTGCTGTCCCTAAATCTAGATTGCATGACAGACTATGTCTGGCTTTCTTCTCTTATATCTCAAAATCTAAAGTGGACTAGACACTCCACTCCTCTCCCCAATGTTTGCAGCATTTCTACTTCAGCAGACAGTCTCTCCTTAGTCGGAACTGAGCCCAAAACAACACTTCCCATTGTTAGTTCCTCTTCTATAAACATAAAGTTATCATTAAAGTAAGCTAGAAATGGCTTGCTGTTTTTCTTTTGACAAAGAGCTCTACAAAATGTCCAGATAACCGAAGTTATCTATCACTACAATATCATGCTTCTGCACCAGACTTATGACCTATTTCCCAAATCCTATCAACTCTTTCTGGCCATGTGGTCAATGGTATAATCTGATGACAATATTGTTTCTGTGTATACTACTGCTGACATTTACTGAAATGTCCTTGCCCTTATTTCCTTCTCTGATTCCTAGACTTCTTTGTAAGCATACCTTTCCTATTATGTACAATGCTGTTCCTATACCTTTCAAGAGTCACATTCTAGTCAAAGAAAACTAAAATCATCATCAAATTTCAGAGATATCTAATGAGATGAAATTTGTCTCTTTGTAAAGAACACAAAGTTCTAAAAAAAAAAAAAAGAAAAGAAAATCATTAACTACAAGAAAGAATGCTCTAAATCACTAATAAATGAAAGGCAAACCAAAACAACTTGCACTGCACACATAGCACAAGATGACAGAAGATGAGAAGAGTCAATGTTAAAGGAGTAACAAAGAAATGCAACTAATGCACTGTTGCTGGAGGTGTTAATAGGACCATTCTGGAGAGCAATTTAGAATTATGTTAAGAAAATGACTAACATATCTTTATCTTTTGATGGAGAGGTTCCACTGCTAGCCAAATGAAGCAAATGATTTCTTTTATAAAAGCTTCCATGTGCAGCAAAACATTTATAGCAGTACTTTTTGTAGTAACAGAGAACTAGAAACCAACTAGATGTTCACTGATCAGGGAATAGCTCAACAAGTCATGGAGCAATGGAGTAACGATGTGTGTGAAACTATGAATGTGGTGAGAACAGAGAAAAATGGAAAGACATATGAACTGATGAAAACTGAAGCATATCCAGGAAAAGAACAAATATGATGACTATAGAATATAGATATGAATATACATATAAATATTATATAAATATAAACAGTAAATAGAAAGAAAAGCAACAAAACAATATAAACCGAACACTGTGAAATTATAAATACTAAGTTGGTTCCACAGTGATATAACCGATATTTGAATTCAATAACAGCTACAGCTTCAATTACTTCGAAACACCAATATCATCCATATATTGGTTGCTTTATTCTACTCTTTCTATTTGTACTCCAGTCAAAGACATCATTTGGGGCTCAAAATATCAACAGTTATGAGTAGAAATAAATTGATATTAATTCATACATGCTTTTCATATATGATGCAAAAAACTGTTATCAGTTGGCAATTATCCTCTTGTGTAAGGGGAGATTAAAACGATATGATGAAATTACTGTATCTGTATAAATGTCCTAAGGGTTTAACAAATCAAGCTTTGGCTAACTGAAATCCCATTTTTAGAAAATATTAAGTAAACTGAGAATCCTTTATTAAGTAACAGAAAATCAGTGCCAACTACAGAGAAAAAAGGAAATAGGAAATATTTTGGAAGTTTTATGATACTACTTCTGTACCAACATCAAGAAAAAAAAATTCTGAGTGCTTAATTCAAACTATGGTAAGGAATAATTTAATTTCTTTTTCAAACTTAAAAGTAAGCACCCAAAATGCCTTACCATGGCATTTGTTGTATGTGGAATGTGATATTTTACCAGGAATGGAAAATGAATGAGCACAAAAGAATTAAAAGCCTTGACTAAAAAAAGACTTATTTTTTTATTTTTAGAACTTATGCCACAGTCTTTTTTCTTATCTGTAAGAATGGTTTCACATAATATTAATGTCTATTCAACATCAGGGTGGTTTCAGAAAAAGATTCAAAGAGTAAATGTGATGGTAGACATTCATGTTATCTAAATACACTCATGAAATTCAGTTAAATAGTGTTCTAAATTTACCTGAATGATTTTATATTGACTTACTACATGTGAAATATAATTTCTCTTTGACCCAGATAAATCTCTGGGTCATGATTTGAGAATATTTTATAGAAAAGTAAGCAGTGGCATACAGTGGCTAACCTTTTTTTTTTTTTTAAAAAAGAAAATTCAGTTATGTTACAAGTTAGAGATGAAGGTACAATCAGACCTTAGGCTTCCCGAATTTTAGACCTCCTGGTTTTAATGTCTAAATTAATTACCTTCTTTTTGACCTTCATGAAGTGATAACTATGCATCGATTAAGTAAGATCATTGTAACTAGGAAGAGAAGAAAACAACAAAGTCCACCAGTAAACTTTGCTGGGTAAATAATAGTTCTATGAATCATAATTTGGAGCATGCTGCATTAGATTATGTTGTTCTGCAGAATACACATGGAATGAGTTCCCTCACTGATGAATTTTCAAAAGCTTAAATTAGTTCTGATATACTTTTTCCCTAAGAGAAAAATCAAGTCCAACATGTGTAATAACTATGTTAAAGGGGAAGTCATTCCACTAAAATATATTTACCTAAAATATAAAGAACACATTTAACAACACTATGATGATAATGAACTCTGAAACTATTTTTAAACGATTTAATGAACTATTTTTAAGGTTAGGTACTGAATACCATAATTTCTAGATGAAATGAAAAGCTACTGCTAAAAGTTTCCCAAAGGGATAATGAAAAAAATACTCCAAATATTCAAGATGCAAAGCTGCTAACATTCTATACAAAATGACTTATTTTAATTCTACAATCTTTTCCCAGAAATCACTGGCCTAGTTTAAGCCAAGTGACATGAGGTAGTCAATACCAAAGTTGCCCTATGTAGTTCTGTGATATCACAAAAGACTTGGAGGTGATTATGGTGTGTGAGAAAAAGAAAAAAAAGGAAAAGAGAAACCAAAAATACGCCTTTCTGTTGTAACTACCATTTATGTATGAAATTGGGTCTATTACATGACAATATAATTGGCTGTTGTCAAATATTGACAATTCTCAGAAATGAACGAATAATGTTCTAAAACTCAAAAGGCATTAATAAAAGCTCACGACTAAACTGCTACGTTTAAACTTCATAGCCAAATATAATAAGTTGCAAGTTTTTTTTTTATTAGAAGCAATTCCATTATATTAAACTAAGAAAATAAGAATATATTTAACATGATGCTGGTAATAATGAATATTGAAAACCTACCATAATTATTATTCTGTTTAATGATAGCTTTTTCACAAAGACTATTTATAATCTTCAAACTTAAGTTTTATAATCCACCTTCTCCTCCAAAATGAATAGACTACAAGATAAGACAAACTTTATGGTTTAAAAGGACTTGCTTTCTAATTCCATTCAACAGCAGTTGGGGTTACAGCACTGGCTATTGTGAGGCTCAGGCATGTTCACCTGAAAGCCATTCTACAGCCCAAATTACTGTAGTTTTACTTTATGGATCATTTAAAATTGCTGTGCATTTGTGCTCAAATTGTGGAAGAGCCCTGGTTTGGCAACTACGGTCTGGAAGACTACAAAGAACTTTAACTCAGGAGTTCTTAACTCCTTGGGGAACAATGAAAAGATTTCAGAGAGTCCATGAACTTGAATGGGAAAATCTTCATTTTCACTAACCTCTAAGTGAACTTCAGCATTTCCTTCAGTTAAAGAATGTAGGCAACAACCATTATTCTGAGAAGAGATCCATAGGATTTGTCAGACTGCCAATGGGTTCATGACACATAAAAAAGAATAATGGATCTAATTTAGACCCTCCCTACAACTTCAACCATGTTTTCCTTGTTCTTTGGGGCCAAGCAGAATAAGCTAAGACCTTTTTTCCAAAAGGCAGACCTTCAAATATCTGAGGACAGTTTTGGTGTCATCTAAATGTTCTTTTCTAACTAAAAAGACTCATAGTTCATTCCACTGATATTCACATGGCATAGCATCAAAGACCTTTGTCATTCTGGCAGTCATCCTCCAGATGAAATGAGAAGCTCTTCAGATAAAATTCTGACAATTAACAAGTAATTCTGATCAGGAAGGAAAGAGTAGGTAACTAAAAATGAATGGAAAAGCACTTATAAAATGCTTACTATGTACAAAGCTCTGTGCCAGGTACTGAGGGGTACAAACAGAAAAGTGAGGAAATTTCTGACCTCATGTGAAATTCACTAACTTTAGATTTTAGAAAAATTTATATTAAAAATGGAAGCCAGGAAGGAAATTGAGCATGAATACAAAAGTATGACACTTAAAAAAAAGGTTTTTAAAGCTTCAGACTAAGTGAACAAAAACAGAGCTGAAATCTAAAATAGGTGAGAAGATGTTTGGAGGGCATCTAGCTACCTTCAGAGAATTTGAGACAAATGCCTTGAATGAACATCTTGGTGTACAAAAAAAAAAAAATAAATAACACCCCCCTCCCCAACTTTGTGGATATGATTGCTGAGTTGTCGATGAACTCAGACTACTAGACTCTCAGGACTGTGGCAGAGAGGACTCCTCCTCAGGTAGGAATTGGAATATATGACCTGAGATCCTTTTCAAGTTTCGGATAAAAAACACTCTGTAAACTGTCAATGTCCTCCCTATAATGGCATCCAGAATTGAACAACACACCAGATAGGTTTGATCTGGATAAAGCATGGTGTGGATTATTACTTCTTACATTCTGGAGAGAATGCCTCTGTTAATATCGGCCATATTGGTTCTTTTGGATGTAAAGTTGTAATATATTGAGTTACACTGGGCTTGTAGCCCACTAAAATTCCCAAGGGAGGTGCAGAGATCAAGGAAGGTCCCATGGAATAACACTTAATTTAGCCTTTATAGAAAAGTTATAGGCTCAACAATCAAAGAGGGGTAAGGTTGCAGGGACCTTCTTTTAGAGAAAGTTAATGAACAAAATCCTCTGGCTTTTCCCTTCAAGAGCCTTTTTATTCCAATTTAATAAAAATATAGTGATGTTTCTCCTAATCAAGAATCAAAGTATGACTAAATAATATTTTGAATGTTTTTAAATATACATGATTAAGTTCTAGTAATTAACGATTATCTCAAAAATTAGAAACAGGATAGCCATATGGCCCAGTTAATAAATGCCTATAATTGAAACCGACTTCACATTCTCTTTGTTTAATACATAATATTTACATTTTGTTTTTACAACCAACTGCATAACTCCAGAGAGAAATACTAATTGGAATTCAATTTTGGAAAACGTTCAACTCTGAGAAAGCTTCATATTCCAGTCTTTTGAACACACTTGCTGCAGTATTTTCTATTATAATGCTGATGATACTTCTTAAAATTTCTTCAAGGCAAAATGCATTTAAATTCCTGTTCTAGGCTATTAAAGTTTTGAACTATTAACACTTAAAACTGCCTAAGACTTTTGGGACATACTCTGTTCATAAAGCAAATAAGTTTTTTTCTTGCGCCACTAATAATCAAATGAGAATTTTCTTAGGTAAGTCTATTCAAAAGGTATAACCTTTTGTGAGCCAATAACCTTCATATACACATATTTGCCCAACATAAGAAATTAAGTAGGAATTCTATAAATACTTGACTGATTTTTAAAACAATTTAAGAGGCTCTACTTCAGTCCCTAACAGGTCTTTCTAATTTCTAAAACAAAGAACTCACGATGTTTCATGTTTAATCTGGTTTATTTAGCTACGTAGGTTCTGAGTATAGACAATAACAACAAAAACATGAATTATCTTTAAATTGCTCAGACATTAGAACAAGAGGACAAAGTAAAAACAGAAAGAATCCACCTGAAAGAAACCTTAAAATGAAAATTTCCTGGAACAATATGACCAAAATACAGAGTTTTCAGGTAAAAAAAAAAATATACTGCAAGCAACCAGAAAGAAAGAATGAAGTACTGGGGAACCACAATCAAGATTACATAAGAGTTAGTAGCTAACACTATAAATGAGTAGAGAATATGGAATAAAATCTTCCCAAAGGCAACAATGTAGGCCCACAATCACAAATAACTTACCCAGAAAAAATTGATTACAATCCTAAGGGGAAAAAACAGACCTTCAATCAGACAGAATACTTCTATGCATTCTTAACTGAAAAACTAGAGGTGAGTAAAAAATTTAAGATACAAACATAAAATCCAAAAGAAATGTAAAAAGACAAAAGGGATAGGGAACAAAGAAAGGAAAAGGTAGAAGAGAATAGGATCAAGGGGAATACACAATTAATGAACACAACTGAATGTGAATGAGATGAGCTTATCCATAAAATAGACGAAGGTAGCAGAACGAATCAGAAAGTTTGTTTTTCAGTCATGTCCAACTCAATGATCCCATTTGGAGTTTTTGGCAACGATAGTGGAGCGGTTTACCATTTTCTTCTCCAGCTCATTTTTACAGATGAGTAAACTAAGGCAAATAGAGTGAAGTGACTTGCCCAGGGTCACACAGACAGTAAGCATCTAAGGCCAGATTTAAATTCAGGAAGATGAGTCTTCCTGACTCCAGGCCTGGTGCTCTATCCACTGAGCCACCTAGCTGCCCTGAAATAAGAAGTAGATTCCAACAATACATTGTTTAAAAACAAATACAGTTGAAATATAATGACTTACAGAATCAAAATAAGAGGTTGGAGCAAAAACTTATTCTTCAGCAGAACTAAACAAAAATCAGTAGCAGAAATCATGACTTCAAATGAGGCAACTGCAAAAGTAGGCTTAATTAAGAGATCAACGTGGAAACTACATTTTGCTGAAAATTACCAGCAACAATGAATTTTAATACTTGACATTCATGTACCAAATGGCCTAGCATCTAAAATACTTAAAGTTAAACAAATTACAAGGAGAAATAGTAAATGTACAAGAGTGGGGGGCCTCAATACACCCCTTTTAGAACTAGCTATTCTAACCAAAAAATAAACAAGGAAACACATTAAGGAACTAAAAAGAATTTTATAAAAGTTAGAAATGATAGAGTTCTAGAAATTATAGAGGAGGAATGGAAAGGAATATAGACACAAAAAAGTGGTCATTAGAGCATAATATCTTCACAAAGGCAGAAAAAATAGCGGAAAGGAGGCAATACATGCTGTGATAGTTTGAAAAGATGGTGTGTTTGAAAAAATAAGGTTTGTTTTTAAATAATGGGATGGGAGAGATGAACATGCTTAAAAGAGGCAGGAAAAGCATTTGCACAGCGGGAGAGACTGGAGATGTTGTAGGATGCAGGGGAGATGAAAATGACTGATGGGTGAAATGCCATAACGGACACGAGAGTTCAGGGTACAAGTTGGGGTTAAGAAAAGAAATGGGGGGGGGAGATAAGATTAGAAAAGAGAGGGGAGCAAAAAAAAAAAAGGTGATGACACTGAAAAGCCCTGAGTACAAGAATAGGGGAGATGAGGAAGCTCACAATAAATGACCAATATTTTCAGTCAAGGTGAAGGCAAGGTCATCTACTGAGAGAAAAAGTTTAGAGCAGAGGTGTCAAACAGGCAGCCCACTGTCCACATGGGGCCATAACACTCCTGAGTGTGGCTAGAAGGAGACTAATGTGTTGATATATTCATAAAACTAGAAATCTATAAATGTGTGTGCTTCTCTAGGTCAATATGTAACCTACAGGGTTTCTTACATACAGTGTAGTGGCCCCCATTTCTTCTATTTGAATTTGACATCACTAGTTTAATGTTATCACAATTATTATCACAATTAGTTATTATCACAATTAGTCCTGTCAATGGAGGATCAGCCCTGGATTAGTATCAGGATAAAATAATCCTGCAGTAGTATGGTCAGAAGGGATCATAGGGAGGGGAAAAGGAGATGAATGAAACCTAAGTTACAGCAACTATTAGAGACTAGAGTTCTGGTGGCCAGTCACCTATAGCAATTGACAATATATAAGGTACAAAATATATGTCAGTTCTGCTTGCTTTGCCTTTTATCATCTTCACTACCAAAGTTAAATTTCTCAACTCTTAGTTTTGAAACTCCTTTAACAGTCTGTTCCATTTATCTTCAGCTTTCATATGAATCTCTTTACTGCAAAAAACAAAAAAATCAGATCATAATTTATTTTATCTACTTCTCATGATCCCTGTTCTAATACTTTCTCTTATTTCCCAAAGCATTTCGCTCAAAATAAATTCATCAAAAGATTAATTAAAATTTCCACTTTTTTCAAAAAATATAAAGTTTAAGTCTTACCTGGCTTTAATAACTAAGAACTCACTCTTCTGTATTTAAAAAAAGAATGGGTCAAAGTGAATTACAAATAAATTCTGGTTATTTCCTAGATATCGTAACATAAGGATAGTACCTTTTTCTAGAACCTACTGTGAAGAATGAGGAGCCACATACTATGTTTCTGTTCAAATATAAACTGCTAGAGATAACTGCCTTTTTTGAGGGAAATCCTAGATAATCTTACTGCTGATACTGATGAGATTAAACATAGATGAAGGTACAATTAGCTTTTATCAAAATTTATAGGATCATAAGACTTAGAGCTGGAAGATGTCGAAGCTCTTCAATTTACCCAAGAAATGTGGCATAGTAGATAAAGTGCTGGAGTCAGGGAGACTTGAGTTCAAATCTAGTCTCAGACACTTACTTGTGATCCTGGGGAAGTCACTTAACCTTGTTTGCCTCAGTTTCCTCATCTGTAAAATGAGCTGGAGAAAAAAACGGGAAACCACTCCAGCATCTTTGCCAGGAAAACCCCGAATGGGATCACGAAGAGTCAGACATAACTGAACAACAACATCCCTTCTAATGCACAATTCTATGATCTTTTGATTTTTCTGATCCAGTTTAGAGTGGATGACATTCCCTAACAGCACATATGGGAAAATGTGATATGATTATTCACAATGAAAGATTTCTTCTATTGTATGAAAATCCACTTATTCCTAGTGATTTCACTTTGAACAATTTAAGTACTAAAACAATCATTATACAGAAACTTTTCTGCAGTATTTTTTATCATCAGTCTTAATATTTAGTTATTTAGACAGATTGGTCTTTTAAAAACAGAATTGGCCCAGGTAAAGTGTGGGGAAGGGAAGGGTAATAAGCATTTGTTATATGCTTAGTATGTCCTAGGCACTGTGCTAAGTGCTTCAGAGACGTTAACTCATTTGAACTTCACAACTGCTCTGTGAGGTAGGTGCTATTAACACCCTTATTTTACAGATGAAGAAAACTGAGGCAGACAGAAGTGTTTAGTGACTTGCTCAGGGTCACACAACTAATAAATGTCTGGGGCTGGATTTTGACTAGGGTCTTGCTGACTCCTTGCCCTGCCCTCTAGCTAGCCACTGCTCTACTTAGTGACCTTAACAGATTGTTCTTATATGCAAATTCTACTATACAAAAGAAGCAACTATTATAAATGGGGCTCTTGCTATTGTCACATAATGAATCAATGAAGACAGCATCACTGGATTCAGATGAAAATTAATGGGGAGTAATGGATATTTTAAGAATAAGCCCCTGCTTATCTTTGAAAGCGATATGGAGGAATTTGTGTTTTTTTAAAAAAAAAAGACTTCTTTATATAACTAGATGTGTTTAGATGCACATATAGGAAAAAATAAGTAACAGAAGCTTAGATAACAAAACCCCTACAAAACTTAAAGAACATATAAAGTTAATTAGTATATGCATTTATATGTGTTTCCAGAAGTTTGTTTTTTTTTTGAGAACAACCTACCACTGTTCCTATGTTCCTAACTGTTCATGGTTCAGATGTTTCACAATGGGAGCTGCCACTTTTCAGTTGGAAATTCAAGGAGGATGATTTTTGAACCTGATTACTATTTCATATACTAAAAATGAAAATGTGCGGAAACCAACAATCTTTCTCAAAGCTTTTTTTAAAATAACAGTATGGATATTTTGATTCATCAGTTAATATACACAAAAAGTCAAAATCTAAGTTAGAATCTACTTCATTTAAAATATATAATGAAGATAGGTGGTTTTAATTGAATGACATGTTTTTCTCATTATTATTCTTCCTTCTTCCTTTTTTAAAATTAAATAAGTTCAGATCTTAGCTCTGATAAGCTAATGGTCTAACTATACACAGACTACTGACTCACTGATAACTCCCACATCAATAGCAAGTCTTTTCCTGTCTATTAAAATCTGGTCAATTACATTCTCAATGGCGTTTACCAATGACAGCGTGCTAACTGCACCTAACCTCAAGACCCAGCTAAAGGACCTGACAGAAGAGATTTATGGTCACCCAAAGAACTGGTCTATCCATTCATTCACAAGGGAAAGACTGAGTGGATGGAGAATATCTATTCCCCACATTTCAAACTGCATTTGGATGGACATCCCCTAGATTTTGTCCAAGCTCTATTGAAGATGATATATCAGGACAGGATGGAGAAATGGGAAATTAGGTGGGTCCAGAGCTGAAAAGGAGAGTGGGTTGGAATGTATTAAGCAAACAGCAAAACTCTTTTACTGATTCCAATCTTCCCATGAAAGCAAAAGTCCATATCTTTAATGCTAATATTGTGTCAGTTTTGTTTTATGGCAACAAAATATGGTATAAAACTACCTCCAAAGACCTCAAGATGAGTTGTACCCACCAGAGGACAGAGGAAAGGCACGGTAGATTCTGAAAGTATGTAATATATAACCAATAAGGAACTCAAAAGAATATAAATAAAGGACAATATCAAGGAACTTTAAAGCAGAAAGAGAAGATGGTGATGTGGTAAGAGCAAGGGATTACAAATGGCCAGCCAAAAGTGTTCCAATGGTACCCCTGTGATGTTAAGAGAAAGAGAAGGCTTCAAAGAATCTTGGGTATAAAAGAACTGCATAGGACAGGCATTCATGGGCAGGTTGTGATTTGTATTGCTGGAAGGAACTCCAAAATCGATGAGATCACAGGTCTATTTGAATGCTTGGGAGTTCTAATGGGAATGACAAAGCAGTTCCTTCTAACTTATGGTACAATAAGTGTACTCTTGGAAAGAAATTGCTCTCTCAAGTGTATAACAGGGATTGGGAATACAGGATTCTTTCTCTGTTGTTTACAAACACTTGTTTGGTTGAGAGATAAGATGGCATATGAGAGTGGTCTTCAGAGTCAAGGAGATATAGGTTTTAATCTTGCCTAAACACTACTAGCTCTGTGACTCTAAGCAAATCACTTAGGGATCCTTAACTTTTATAAGTCTTTCCCTAATCTAAAATGGGAATATTAATATCTGCAATATCTACTTTATAAATTTTTAAAGTCAAATGAAATAATGAATATAAATCATTTTGCAAACCTAAGATGCTGTTAGTTATTAATAAAAATCCAAATAAATAGGTTTAATTACCTCAAACTTTTAAGTATTTTTTTTTTTTACAAAATAAGAAATGTTAGACTGTGAAGACTGAATTGAGTCTGTATCATTGTTTTACTGATCCCATTTACGAGTAATTGATTCTGTCCCATAACTGCTTTTGTCCTGTAATTGCTTAAGTCATGACTCTGTCTCTGAACTTAGTTCAGAGGTTCAGATGGCTTGTAACAGGTTTAGTTCTAATCACTGATCTATTCTTGCTTCAAGGAATTTAACTGACTTTGGGGGATGTGTGTGAACATAAGGGAGTTGAGGATAGATCTTTACACCACCAAGCTATTCTTCAAGGATGTCTGGTTTTGTTATCTTGCACCTAGATTTTCAGGAGGGAAGAAAGATTGTTGCTAGTCCCCATTGTTCAAATGCCTAAGGTACACTTGTGAGTTTATGGAGAACACACACAAGACAAGTGCTCACAAGGTGGTCAGAAGCAATAGGACACTCTCAAGTTAACTTTGAAGAACATTGGAATTGTGTGACATGGGAGACACTAGCACAGGACCACCTAGCATGATGTGCCAGCATCAAAGAAGGTGCTGTACTCTATGAGCAGAGCAGAACTGAAGTAGCTGAAAAGAAATATGAGATGCACAAATTTAGAGAATATTCACTTGGACTATCTGTGCCTGACCTGTGGTAGAGCATTCTGAGTTCATGCTGGTTGATCACCGCAGTCAAGACACGCTATAATTTGACTTTAACATAGTGATATCGTTTTAGTCCTCTTTGAGAACCAAGGACAACAACTAACCACACAAACTTCTCTACCTGTAATAAAAATAAACAAATCTTACAGGCCAACATCGAAAGGGAAAAATCTGGAATGGATATAAAATTTATTAAGTTTATAAACTATTATGTTTTCTCAAGCATTAAATATCTGGAGGCCACAAGATTCATTCTTGGGAAAGTAGATATGGAAAAAATGTACTAAACTAAGATAAGGTCAATCAACGAGCAATTAACCATAAAATCCTGTTATAATTTTAATTAAAGTATTATTAAAAATTTTAATAAATTGCACGTACATATAAATTATCTTTGCTGACATAGGTAACGTTTCTAAAAATGTGAAATGATGCCAAATAAAATATAAATTTTTTTTCTTGTTTACACTGAGCTTTTGCTCTTATGCTGTTCTCATATGGAATAAGATTACTACAGCAACCATACATAATTAAGGTAAGATTAACTTGTCTCACAATAGCCTAATCAATCCTCCCTTTCCTGCTTTTGGGTGAACTATCCTACAGTTGGTAATTTCTGTCTCCCAAGGACCAAAAGGTAAATGGTGTCTCGCAAGCACCAAAAGATAAATTGTGTCTTCCAAAGATCAAAAGCAAAATCCTTGTTTTTTTATACTGCATGGTCAGTAGTACTTTAGTGACATAATATTCAGTGTGCCTTGCTAAAACCCTTTGTGATTTTACCAGTGTGGAGAATTGTATTCAATGTTAGTAAGATCTGTACTCTTTTAAAAAAAAGAAAAAAGACTCTGTAGAAAGTGGCATGTCAAAACATTTATTTGTTCTGCTTGAATTTTTAGATGATATAGGTAGAACAAAATCATATGTAACACTGAGCAATCTGGTAAGTTTTGAGCACATCATACATTAATGTCTTCATCTAAACATTTCCTTATATATTCCTATATGTTCCATTTATCCAATTTGGATGATTAAATTCAGCAAATAATTAGTTTTATCATGACTCCAATTACTGAGAGATTCATCAAAACTTCAGATATCTAGATAATATTTCCAATAGTTGACTGCTGTTATTTGTTTGTATGAAATTACCAAGTGAGCTAAGGCAAGACTATTTATTGCCCCTATCCTACAATTTTGACACTTTAAAATGTAACTAATTTCCTTTTCACACAACTTTCCTTCTGGTAAAACTCTCATTAGTAGCAACAGCTAGAGATATTCAGCAGGTTTGGTCAAAGCATTTAAAAAATGCATTGGATGGTAGGTCCTCAAAGCCAGACTATTTTTTGCCTTTCTTTGTATCCCTGGCATGTTGCACAGTGCGTGGCACATGGTAGGAGATTAATAAATGCTAACTGACTGAAATGCTTTATGGAAAGACATTCAAACTTCTGATAAAAGTATGAGTTTTTTAAAATTATTTTTTATTCTAAAATACAATACCAAATCAGTACTTTATTCATACATGAAATAGAAAAAATGATAAGTTGTACATGAAAATGTGAATCTCTATTATGTACAACTTGCTTTTCCTCTTATGTAATATATTCAACATTTATCTTTTAAAAACGGTCTTGGTTTTCGCTGTTCTGGCCTTTCTTCTATTCTCTTCTGTGCATTAAAAAAATGCTTCAAACACCCTCTTTTCTTTTGGCAAATCTAATCCCTCTTTCTTTCTCTCATTCAACTGAATATTTTTTAAAAAGGAAAAAAATACCTCCCCTCCACCCCCATCTCTGCAACTAACATGCATAATCAGGTGAAATAAATGATCATATTGGCCATGCCTGAAAATATATACCTCATTCTACACCTTAAGTCCATCACCTCTCTGTCTGGTATAAGCGGCATCCTTCAGCACTGGTCCTCCGGAATTAGAGTTGGTCATTGCATTGATTATAATTCTTAAGTTTGGGTCTGGGTGAGGGAAAGAGAAGGGGGCTAGGGAGCAGAAGTTATTTATGTCCAGAATAGAGCATCAGTGTGCTCAAGTATACTACTGTTCTAGTCTACTCTTCTAGGTATGAGGGGAGAGGGGTACAAAAAGGAGAGAGTTTAAGAGAGTAAGATGAAGGGAAATAAATAAAATTGAAATGTTTTTGCACAAACGAATCCAATGAAATTAGAAGGGAAAGTTAACTGGAAAAAAATCTTTGCAGCAAGTTTCTCTGATAAAGGTCTCATTTCTGAGATACATAAAGAGCTGTTTCAAATTTATAAAAATAAGGAACATTCCCCAATTGATAAATGGCCAAAGAATATGAACAGTTCTCTGGGGAGATTCGAAATCCAAGCTGCCTCTAGACATATGAAAAATGCTCCAAATCACTACTAGAGAAATGCAAATTGAAGCAAATTTGAAGTTCCACCTCATGTCTAGTAGATTGATAAAGCTGATAAAAATGATGATGTTGGATGGGCTGTCAGAAAACACCACTGATGCCTTCTCAATGGGTGTGTGAACCAGGGTAGCCACTCTGTAAACAACTTGAAATTATGCCCCAAGTTATTAATTAGTGCATACCCTTGGACCTAGAAATGCTACTAAATAGTACCCACTAATAATTAGGTAAATAATTAGGTCAATACCCCAAGGAGATTAAAAAAAAAAGGAAGAAGTCCTAGATGCTAACACACACACAGACACAGACACACACACACACAGTTCTTTGTGGTACAAAGAACTAGAAACTAAGAGGGTGCCTACCAACTGAAGAAATGACTGAACAAAGAGTGAAAAGGAATACTATTGTGCTGTACGACATGAGGAAAAAGATGCTTTCAATGAACTCTGGGAAGACAGGTATGGTCTGTGGCAAGAGGGAACTGAGCACGACTAAGAGAACAATTCAGAATATCAACATAAAAATGAACAATTTGGAAAAACTACACAACTCTAATTAACATAATGATCGACCCCAATTCAGGGACATTTGAGGAATGTGGCTACCCACCTCCTGACACAGAAGTAGGGACTAACATGCAAAATGAGACGTATGCTTTCAGATGAGATCAATAAGGCAATTTGTTTTGCTTGACTATGTTTATGTGTTACAAAGGGTTGGTTTTTTCTCCCAAGAGTGTGGCGGAAGTGAGAGAGAGAAAAATAAGAGCTTGATAATTAAAAAATATAAAATGTAATTAAAAATACACATAATAGAAGTAAATTCTGAAAGAAACAGATAATCATGAAAGCTTTTAAAATAACATGCTGAATTTACTGTGTACTTTTAAAAGCACTCTGAATGCTCTATTTTGTAAATGGAAATGTTTACTTTTGGGGGCGTTTGTCAAGTTCAGAACAAAAAAAAATAAATTAAAAATCTGAGTAGAGAAGGTAAGGTGAAGGGCATATAAACATAGCCTAGTTATGATCACAAACTTTGTTATTTTCCTCCCCAACACAGTGCTTTGTGCAGAATAAGAGCTAAATATTTACTTAACAGATGAATCCCACTTTATGGTTGAAAGATATAAATGAGGAAATATATGGTAATACTGAAATCTAATTTACTCTGGCAGAGCCATGCTTAGGACTTGTCCAGAAAGGATACTACTAGTTATGGTTCCCTGTAAGGTCTTGTTATTAGGCCTCACATTTTCTGTTTACACCAAGGGTAGGTGAAATGGGTAATAAATCAGGAAGACCTGAATTTAAATGTGGCCTTCTACATTTACAAGCTTCTACCTCAGTTTTCTCAACTGTAAAATGGGGATAATGACAGCACCTATCTCATATGGTTATTTTCACAAGGTTGCTATTAAGATCGAATGGGATAATATTTGTAAAGCACTTAGCGCAGGGTCTGGCATTAGCAGGCACTTTAATAAATGCTTGTTTCCTTCCTCTGTGTAACGGGTACATCTCACACCTTTTTTTTTTTTTAATTTGTGGCTATGTTCAAAAATATATGTTTCATTATGCATTTTGATTTTATCATCTGTCAGGAAGTGAATAGCCCTGGCTCAGCCCTGGTTTCCTGCAAACATGGTTGGTCAGAGTTCTTAAGGCTTTCAAAGTTGTTTGTCTTTACAATGTCATTTTTTAATTACATAAATTATTCAAATCACTTGAGTGTTCCTTCAGAAGTTTGGGATGAGGAGGAATGAGAGAAAATTGACTATTAGGCCAGAGCAAAGTAATGAAGACTTTTTGCCATTATTATAATTTTGCTGGCTTGTTTTCCATTGTACCAGATAAGGACACAGTGTCCAAGTTATAATTTTCTAGTTCTTTGAGAATGAAATCTTTGGGGGACATATTTATCTGAATGATTATTTTTGTAAGTTGCTATTATTTATTCATCTCTTCTCTGGCCTAAAGGATTACTAAAAATAAAAAGCCAATGTTTCCATAGCCCTGTGGAGTTTACAAAGTACTTTTTATACATACATCATCTCACAGGAGTCTGCTGCATTATAGGTGCCATTATTCCTTTTTTTCAGATGACAAACTGAAGGTTCAGATGATGAATCTGAAGGCAAACTGACTTGGCCATACAGTTTGGTTATACAGCTAATAAATGTCAGGGTTGGGACTCAAACCCAATTCTTGCTGATTCTATGTCCAGTACAATATTCTAAAGACTCTGTCATGTTGCCTCTCAAAAATAAATGCCCAAACAAGCACATAGTTGTTCTATTCTTCTAGAAAGCTGTTACCTTACTTTCTCAATGAGAAGGGGGTCTACATTTTTGAACAATTTTGTATTATCCCACTACACTTAGAGTTGCATTAGGCAAAGATTAGATATTCAAATACTGAACTGAATATTCAAGGCTTGGTCAGCAGAAAATAGGGGTTTTCGTAATACCATAGTACAACAACCTTCAACCAGAATAAAATGGACAAATGCTTCTGAAATACCAAAATAATTTTTGTCTGAGCCATTTTCTGTTAAGGGCATCGCATGGTGTCCCATACAGTATCTTGCATGTAGTAGGCAATTAAATATTTGTTGATTTGGCTAAGGAAATTATGCATAAGCAAACAAAGAACCACATGTCCTTCAATCTATCATTCAAAAAATCATTGTCGAATTCAAGTGAAATTAAAATTCTACAGAACAGCTTGCCAATGTGAAATCAGCAGGATGTGCAGGCAAGTAGAACACTTATGTTCAAAACTAAAGCTGAATTTCAGTATGGATTGTGCCACAGCTCTTAAAAAAAAAAAAGAAAAATCATTCTTAAGTGCTGAAAATTTATTTGGTAAATATTCTACATGCAAAGAATTTGTTTTGATTCTGAATGAAAGCATTGTTAGTAACTTGAAACAATATGGTGATCTTCAAACTCCTATACACTTACATTTAAAAAGTAGGTAAGTTTTGAGCCCAAGTACAATGGTATCTACCTAGCCAACTCCTTTATATTTCCTTTTATTTGATACTTATTAGGTAGTGCAGCTAGATGATGCAGTGGATAAAGTGCTGGGCCTGGAATCCAGAAGACATCTTTGTGAGTTCAAACGTAGTCTCAGACGTTTACTAACTGTGTGACCCTGTACAAATCATTTAACCCTCTTTGCCTCAGTTTCCTCATCTGGAAAAAGAGCTGGAGAAGGAAAGAGGCAAACCACTCCAGCATCTTTGCCAAGAAAACTCCAAATAGGGTCACAAAGAACTGGACACAAGTGAAAATGACTCAACAACAAAAAAGTAAGTCAAAGTTGCCTTAAAACAGAATGTCCTATTGCGGCAAATAACAAAAACTCCAAATTCCATGCTATTATAAAACTCATTATGCTCTATTTAAGATGGCAGAGAAGTGAAACTACACATTTTTGAAAAATTTCCATTTAAAATGACTTAAAAACACACATATACAAGTTGTGGTATTCAGCTATTTAAAACTGCGCTACCTAGAAAGATTCCTTCCATGAAAGCAGATGGTTAAGTTTTTAGAAGAAAAAAAGGATGTTTCTCAAATGTAGAATGGATGTGATTTTCTATTCAACAAATCTACAAGACGGCTATGCTTCATCAGCTTTAATTAAAAAAAAAATCTTTTGTACAACCAAAAACAACATAATTTTAAAAAACAGACTGGGAAAAGAATTTTCTGGCAAAGATGGTAGAAAAAAAACTACATATAAAATACTAAAAAAACCTTAAAATTGTACAAAGGGAATTACTAGTGCATAATGGATAATTAGTTCAAAGTTTTAACTGGTAAATTTTAGAAGAGGAGTTCGCTCACTAATAAAGAGATATAAATTAATACAATTCTTCAGATACTACCTCAAACCATGAAAATTGACAAAAATAATTAAAAACTATAAAACTAAAACTAAAGACTTGTAGGATCATGCAAAAAAAATGTATCCATACTCATTGCCAGCAGAATGGTAAATAGAAAAATTTTTGGAGACCAATCTGACAGCACACAGTAAGTTACAAAACTAGTCATATCCTTTGAGTCAGTGACATGTCTTTACTCCAGTTTAGCTACCCACACTTGGGTCCATCATCTGCAACTGTATTGCTTCCTTGACTCTGAAATCTTACATTCCTCTTTCTGATCACAACTTTCTATCCTTCAATTTCTCCTCTCAATATCATTCCTTTAAAAACCATTCTTCATCTGCCACTTCCTGTTCCGGATTCTAGAACATCCCCTCTGCCCTGGCTTTACTTTCCTCTCCTGAGTTATAGGAGACTGGCTCAACTATGCTCTGCGATAAACCCTCGAATCACTTCCCTCAGATCGTATCCCATGTTATTCTTGTACCATCTTTGCCAAACCTGGATTCTTCACTAACTGAACTACTCGTATGCTCTTGAATCATGATACAGAAAATTCTATAATGATGATGATGAAGGTAATCTATAAATTTGTTACATTATTCATAGATACATCACAGGTAGTAAAAGGCCATATAATACACCAATCAGAAGATTAGGGAAAGAAAATATCTCTACATAAATTGAAAAGTTTACACACTAACAAAAAGTTAAAATCAGAAGTTTATTTAGTTAAAATTAGAAGTAGAGCTAGGAAAAAAATCTTTGCACAATGTTTCTCTGACATAGCCCAGCTATTCAAGATACACAAGGAGATGATTTGAATATAACAAGAATTATTTCCAATAGAGGAATGGTCAAAGGATAGGAAGTCAGTTCTTAAAGATGTTCAAGCTATTGACTGACTAATGAAAAAATTCTCCAAATCACTAATAATTAGAAAAATGAAAATTATAACAATTCTGAGATTCCACATCACATTCACTCTATTGGCAAAGATGACCAAAAAAACCCCAAATTGCAATTGTCAGTCACTTAATAAGCTCTTTGTGAAGTGCTTATTATGTGCCAAATACTGTGCTAAGCCATGGTGATGCAAAGACAGACCAAAATAGGGTCTCTGTCCTTGAAGAGCTCACATTCTAATGCAGGAAACAATTTGCAAATAACTAAGTACACACAAGACATACACAGGGAAGATGGAAGATAATTTCAGTGGAGAAGCACGAGCTGCAAACGAGTAGGGACAGGAGAGGCGAGGAGAGGTCTCCTGCAGGTGGGATTTGAACTTGAGTCTTGAAGGAATCCAGGGAAAGGCACAGAGATGAGAGGGCAGATCTCTCCAGGCCTGGGAAATGGATATGGCAAAGCCAGGAGATGGAATGTCATGGAAGGAATGGTGAGGACTGGCAAAGCAGGAAGGTGTCAGCTTCTGAAGGGCTTGAGATGCCAAGTGCATGATGTGAAGTAAAGAGGAGCCATTGGAGTTTATGTAGGAGGTGTGGAATGACTTTAGGAAAATCATTTTAGCAGCTGAGTGCCAGATGGATTGGAGTGGGGAGAAAGCTGAGGTAGGGAGACCATCTAGAAGGTTATTGCAATGGTCCAAGAAAAAGATGATGAGGGCTTGCAGATTAGGGAATGAAACCTGAAGACAACTCAGTTGGAAAGACAAGGCAAGGTAAATCAAATTACTAGAGCTATTTTTGACCTCTCGGACTTCCTTCTAGACTCAGCTCAAATGATACTTTGTACAAGAGGCCTTTCTTGGTTCCTCGCCCCCCTTTTCCTCTCCCACCTACTCAACCCTTTTCCTCTATAGTTACCTTCTTTCTACTCTGTGTCTATCTTCTATAGATCTATTGGTTCATGTATTGTTTCCCTTATTACTATGTCAGCTCCTTGAGGACTAAGACCCTGGTTATGCCTCTCTCTAGATCCCAGGCACTTAGCATGGTATCTGGCATATAGGAAGTGCTTAATAAATGCTTGTTGATTGACACAACTAGCTCTAGCATTGATAGATCATATAAACCTGAACTAACATTCACAAAAAATAATTTAGGAAACAAAGGAAAGGAATTATCAACTTGGAACTTGAGAAAAGGATTCCCTCTATGAGTCTCATTTTTTCTTTTTTGATTGAGCAATTTCTTCTCTGAAAATGTGACATAATTTACTCAGTCTGAAGCCCTGATGAAGGGGTAAATGCTAAGACAAGTCTGACTGAGAGCCATTATTAACTATAGGATTAATAAAGTCAGCATTAAGACTCAAATTGAGCAACTTTCCTTAAGTGCTGAAATCTATATAAATTTAGAAAGAACAAACAAAAATAGTTGTATGAGACTGAAAAATCTTAGCTGGCACTTCTTTAGATTTCAATAGAGTTAATGAAATTCTACCCCCTGCATGGCATTATACAGGGTAGCAGGACACTGAGAACAAGAAATGCCATATTGAGGTTTCTGCCAGAACCATTAATCAAGGTCTTACTGAAATACCACTCAAAGAATATATTTCTTTTAAAGTATTAGTACAATTGCTTCCAGATGAATAATGCCCACCTCATCCAATGGACTCACCAGGAGAGAAGAAACAATTTGCAATGGCAATAATAACTTTTGCAAAAAAATTTTTTCCCAACATCTTCTCCAAAGGGAAGAAGAACAGCTTGCATGCATAGGTATACAGAAGGTATACATTTCCTCATCTTTCCTTCATGCTCCTGGGAGGGACAGCATTACTGCTCCAAGTCTTTATGTCATGAACTTTACCTCCTAGACACTAGGGAACCTTACTATGTTCTGCAACAAATATCTGAATTTCCTGATAAACTTATGAACATTTAATGCAAAAGAATGTTTTATGTTACTGCTTTCCTCTCACCTGGTTCCCCACTATTTCTTGCAAAGGGGGTTAGGTGGATTAATAAAGTCAGTAAAGTGTTTTCTTCCTCATTGTTATTTTAGTAGCCTTTCCTACCCTCAAATATTACTGTGCAAGCCTAGGTAGTGCAGTCAGTCAACAGAGTACTGGACCCAGGAGCTAAGAAGACCTGAATTCAAGTCCAGCTTCAAACACTTACTGTGTGACTCTGGGCAAATCACTTAACCTATATTCCTCAGTTTCCTCATCTGTAAAATTGAGATAATCATAGAACCTACCTCTCAGAGATATTGTAATAATCAAATGAGGTGTTTGCAATGTGCTTTTCAAACTTTAAAGCACTATATAAATTACATTATTACTTAAAACAAAGTTTAAAATTAGTTAATTTTCTCACAATTCCATTATTTGAACTTGGTAAAAATTATGTTACATGTTCACTTATAGTCACATGTATGTCTATGTTTCAGGCTGTACTAAGGGGAATAGGGACACAATGTTAGTTAGATAATGAGATATCCAAAAGGAACAAATACTTTCAGATAAGATGAAGATAGACACTAAAACTTTACCACTTAATTATATTAGTTGGACTTTTAGAATGAATTACTCCATTGCTGTAATATAGTCCATTCATTCAGAAAACATTTATTCTATGTACCAAGTCACTGTTTGCGGTCATGGACTTTACCTTGTCAGGAAAAACTTCTTGACAAGAGGAGCTATCAGAAAACAGAATTAACTGTCTGGGGAGTGACTGAGTGGATCTAAAAGCTGGGGATGAATGACTGATCATTTGTGTGGGATGCTGCAGAAGGGATAAATGCTTTAAATAGGGATTAGACCAGGTGACCTCCAAAGTCCCAATTAGGATACTATAATTTCTTTCAGTAACTTATTATGGAGAAGGAGAAATGAAGGGAAGAGGGGAAGAGAGTACATAGGACTTTATGGATGATGATGAAGATGAATGTTATTATTATAACTAGCATTTATATAGTGCTTTAAGTTTTGCAAAGTATTTTGCAGATATTATGTCATTTGATCAACCCAACAGCCCTGTGAGGTAAATGCTATTATTAACCTCATTTAACAGATGAGGAAATTAAGGGTGAGAGGGCATAAGTAACTTGTCCAGTGTCAAACGGCATCTGAGGGAGGATTCAAACTCAGGTCATCCTGACTCCAAAGTCCATCAATCTACCTACAACACCATCTACCTGCCTACCTTCCTTTATAAAACAAACCATTCAATTTTTTTGGACAATTCTTGCTATGAACTCATTTCTTATACTGAGTTTGATTTCTTATGCCTTCCAGCAAGTATTAAAGTGTAGGGTGATTTGTCTTAGAGGACTGAAAAAGACTATTTCTACTGCATCTTCTGAATCTTGGTGAATAAGGTACAAATAGCTTCATGGTGTCCCCTTGCCTAAGCTTCACTATTGTAGAGAGAGAGACAGACACCAAATAACAACAGAATGATGTTTGATATTGCCCTTGGTTCCCACGTAAAACCAATGCCTCAGTTCCATTATTCATTTGTGTAAGGTGAACCTATGAACTAACCTTCCATTTAGCTGCAATCCTTTAAGTTTTCTAGCTTCATTTATAGCAAAAAAAAAAAAGTTGGAAAAGGAGATAGATGGAGTTAATAATCACAGTTTTTAGATGATCTACATAACTATCACATGATAGACACACAAGGAACAACAGTAGTTAATCTCTTAGATGAATACGGTTAACTGCAAAACATTCCCTTTTCTACTATCTCATCTCTGTCAATCTGTTATTGTTTGTAAATACAGTGTGCACTGAACATCTGCTATAAGTAAACAAAAATCAAACACTACCATATATTCCTTTCATTCCAGATTATAACTAGCTTCTATTTTTGAAAGCTGAGACGAGATCATTTTGATGAAATTCAAGTTAATTAGTAATTATACTATTAATAGGTAAAACTCTTGAGAAAATAAAAGATTTTCAGATTTAAATCTGAAAAATTATACCAAAAAACAAAGCAAAGCCCCCCACAACATTAAATTCTAGTAATTTCTTTTTGTCTTCACGTGTAGAATTCTTACCTGGGTATACTGCCTGTCAGGCTTCTTTCACTCGATGATGATGATCCAGGTCTTTGTTCGATTTTTGTTCCAAGATTCTCAGTTTCACCCTCCTGGGGTTTCTCTACCTCCTCTTCTAGCTTCTTCTTTTCAGTGTCACTGTCATCACTCCCTTCTCCTAAGATGTCATCAACCTATCAATTGATCAATAGTCAATATATTCACAAACTAATGCAAAATAAAGTAAGTAGAGCCAGGAAAACAACATACTCAATGACTACAACATTGTGAATGGAAAGATTAACCACAAAACACACATATGTGTATGCACACACATCTTTTCTCAGCTCCTTTATAGAGGTTCAGAGTTGGTAAGTGTAGAATATTGCATATAAAGTCAGATTTTTTTAAGTGCTAACTGGTTTTACTAAATTATTTTTTCCTTATTCCTCTTTTTAAAAATTCTGTTATGATGAGTAGCTCTCTGGGAGGGGGAGGAATAGAGTGATAGGAATTTTAGGAGACATAAAAACAAAAATATCAGTAAAAATCCTTAAAAAGTTAATGTGTTCTTACAGGTTTTCTTATATAGTTACTAACTCAGATTTTAAAAGTTTGTTTACCCAAAGAAAACAGAGCAGTAATTCAAAAATTCCTATTTTGAAAATCCACAAAAAAGACATAAAAAGATATGAATTTTAGATGTTTATCAAAATTAATTAGACAATTACTCCCATGATATAATTGCATGCTGAGACTTAAAGATGACCAGTAACACTTTACAATTAGTTATGATAATATGAAGAATAACTATGAAAGGGCAGAAGTGAAATATGACAGTATAAAGAGCACCAGATTTGGACTCAGAGAACCAATTACAGCAACTACTTAATAAATATGTGTTGAACTGAGTGTCACCATTAGCTTCTTAAAATATGAAAAGTGTGAAAGCCCACTGCAGGAGTGACTGACGGATCCTCTCACTAGCACTTTTTGCCCATTCTGCCCAGCCCACTCCTGAATGGTTTATAAAGAAAGTACACAGAGACCATCAGTGTGGTTACATGGTGGGAAAGTAACCTTACAAAAACGCTTGCTAGTGTTTGTAGGCCCAGTTATGCTAACTATTAATGTGTGATTGCTATGTTTTTTTTTTTTTTTACTAAAATCTGAAGGTTAAGTTGAACAGAACCAGTGTCATCCTTGGGCAAAGAAGTGTATCATAAGTTCACATAACTTTCTTCTCCCACTCTTCTGTTCTCCACTTTACAACATACCCAGATTCCAATTCTTTTAATGCTCCCTTTATGATCCAGCTTCTGAAGTTGAAGTTGGTTTAGTTTGTACTGATTCACGTCTCTAACTCTATCATTCCTCTTAAACATCTCTTTCATTTTCCTATCTCTGCCTGTTTCCGTATTGAACTTAATATAGTTTTAAGCCAAATTAAGCGTATGTGTGCTGAACCCTCCTTTGTTTAATTCAGATAAGAATGAGGTTTGAGAGATGACTATTTACCTTCACTCCTTCCTCCATTCTCACACACTTCAAATGTGAGAAATACTAAGCTCCTCCCTCTTCCCAATTTCTTGACTAATGTACTCCTTTTTTTTCTTCTCTCAAAATCAATAAGGTGGAACCAAACTACCCCCAAGTTGCACGTTTGTCTTTTTTTAAAAAAAAAATAATTTATTCTAAACTTAAATATACAAACACACAAAAGAGAAAAGAGGATTTTCTGTGAAACTGTCAATGTCTCCTTAATGTCTCCTGCGTTTTAAAAAGTATAAAATAAATTCTAAGTGTTTCTTTCAAAATTGTCCTGGTTGTCTGTTCTTCTGTCTGAACTCTCTTATGTTAACAGTGTTTCTCATATTTGTCTTCCTGTGACCCTTCAAGACAGTGGGATTTTGAAGGAACGTGTCTCTTTTCCCTCATCAAAATGTAAGTACTTTATCATCATTTAGCCCATTCCAATTTCTCAGACTGGTTTCCTGTATTTGTACTTTAAAGGTTTTACCCAACTCTTATATTTTTATGAAGAATGCTTAAAAGTTCTCATTTATTAAAGGGTCACATTTTCCCCTTGTAGGATTATGCTCAGTTTTTTCTCAATAAGCTACTTTTAGTTGCAATACTTAGTTCTTTTGCCTTTTTGAGTTCCTATTCTTTGTACTAGTTGCAGTATAGTCTTATGTGATCTGATATGTAGCTCCTTGGTACTGAAACATTCTTTCTGGCTCCTTGAGGTATTTTTCTTTGAGAAGCTCTGAATTTTGGCTAAGATATTCCTGGTAGTTTTCTATTTGGGATTTCTTACAGGAAATGAAGGTGGTTCTTTCTAGTTTCACTATGTCCTTTGGTATTGATAGATCTGGGAAGTTTTCTTTTATTATGTCTAGAAATATGATATCCAGGTTCTTTGAATGGTAATCTTTTTCATGGCATGTAATGATTCTTAAATTCTCTCACTCTAGGTAAGCTATATTTGGTACATTTAATATGTTTGAGTCTTTTTATTTTTATATTGTTCTAATGCTTCTTGATGTCTCAGGAATCACTGAGTTCTCTTTCCTCCATTATACTTAAAAAAAAAAAGCACTCTGTCACGTATACTCTCTGTTTTCAGTGGTATATTATTCTTCCCACTTTTCCCTCAAGACCTCAAATTTCATTTCTAATTTCTTACTTTATTTGTCTAGCCATTTTTAGAGTCTTTGTGGCCAAACCATTCTTTTTTCCACCTTGCAACCATATTTGGACTTGTGAAATTACTCTTTTCTTTTGGATTTCTCTTTGGCTTCTCTTAACTCACAGTATTTCTTCATTGTGTTCCATATGTTGCTCTGCTAACTCTTGTCTCCAGTCTTAGTTGCTAGACTGTGATTTTGTGCAAACATTATACCCTGTGTCCTTCCATAATCTTGGATGGGGACTAAAGCGTATTTTCACTGTACTCTGTTGCACTTCTGCATGGGTAGTTTAATATTAGGCCCCACCCAATGTAATTCTTGGCTTCTAACTTCCTTTCTAGTTGGTCCAATCCAGGTATTAGATTTTGCCAGTCACTGTCTCTTTCTCCTTTGATATTCCTTCATCAGAAGTTTATTGTGCTCCCTTGATGTCCCAGTCAGAGAAGAGAGATTAAGCTGATCTCAGAAACCTGCAGGTCTCTGGAATATGTGATTATTTGCTGAGCTGGGCATGTCTCCTGATGTGCCTTCAAGGCCTCTGAAGTGTGCACTGGTAGGACCTGTTTCCCTGTATAGTGAACTATGGGGATAGGATGATGATGATCCATTACTGCTCCTCTCACAGGCCAGGGTCCAAATTCTGCAGGCTTCAGTGCTTATGTGCAAGAGCTTATGTTGACTGACTTCTCCCTCAAGTTTTCTCCGTAAAGATATCCCCTCACTTTAGAGACGAGAAAACTGAAGGCTAAAGGCATTAAGTAACTAACTTAAAGTCAGATATTGGTGGGGAAAATGCAAATGCAAAAGCAACATATGGCAACTTCAATCAAAGCTTGTTGTAATTTCGATAAAAGAGGCATGAAAAGCAATACCATCCAGCAGGGTTATTTTACACATTTGTCGAGTTCAGTATTGCCCAGAAGGAAGGAATCACGCATGGCCCATCCTTTGATAGTCTACATGGTAAAATATTTTAATATATGACATAGAAAAATGTTACCAAATCTCATCTTAAAGAGGTGATTCTAATAATGTTATATTAGAAATAGTGTGTTAGAGGAGGTGGAACCAAGATGGCAGCTGGAAAGCAGGGACTAGCGTGAGCTCCCGGCCAAGTGGTTCCAAAAACCTATTAAAAAATGGCTCTGAACCAATTCTAGAACTGCAGAACCCACAAAATAGCATGGGGAAGCAGGGCTCTAGCCCAGGACAGCCTGGATGGTCTCTGGGTAAGGTCTATCCTGCATGGAGCTGGGAGAGGAGGGGAGCAGAGCTGAGCCTAGTGTGGGCGACACGGACCC
>CM053622.1:173905998-173958396 GCA_028646595.1 Phalanger gymnotis
TCTTAGGGAGGGAGGGTGGGTGGGTGGGAAGGGAAGAGGGGAGAGAATTTGGAACTCAAAGTTTTAAAAAATAGATGTTCAAAAACAAAAACACAAAAAAAAGTTTTTGCATGCAACTAGGAAATAAGATACACAGGCAATGGGGGCATAGAAATTTATCTTGCCCTACAAGAAAGGAATGGAAAAGGGGATGGGAGGGGAGTGGGGTGACAGAAGGGAGGGCTAACTGGGGAACAGGGCAACCAGAATATACGCCATCTTGGAGTGGGGTGGGGGGTAGAAATGGGGAGAAAATTTGTAATTCAAACTCCTGTGAAAATAAATGCTGAAAACTAAAATAAAATAAAAACTAAATATATTAAATAAAAAAAGAACGTGAGCTCCTTGAGGGTAGGGAGCACATTTTTGCTTTTCTTTGCATCCCCAGCATTTAGGACAGTGTCTGGCACATAGTAAGCACTTTGTGATCAAATGATTATGTCCCACCAGCCTAGTAGCAGAGAACATATAGAGCTGTTCAAAAACTTTCACACATAAGAAGTTTGGTGGCCCTTATTTTCAGTCATGATGTCAGGAAGCAAGCTCAATTCTGTGGACTAGATGCCTGCAAGAACCCAGAGGAAAAACACTTGGGGTGTTTTCATCATCATCATCACTATCATTAGCTAGCACTGGTAACGACAGCTAGCATTTATATTGCTCTTTAAGGTCTGCAAAGCACTTTACAAATATTATATCACTTGACCCAAACCACAACCCTAGGAGTTAAGTGCTATTACCATCCCCATTTTATAGATGAAGGAAAGTGAAGTAGACAGCAGTTAAGTGAACTTATTCACATAGCTAATAAGTGTCCCAGACTAGATCTAATCTCAGGTCTTCCTGATTCTAGGTCCAGCATTCAAACTACTTCACCACCCAACTGCTTTCTTCCCATCCTTCGATGACAACTGGCAACAATAGTGGATTTAGTATTCTAACTGATGGTGGAAGAGGCTCTCAGGAAAATGGCTCTGCTATAATAATTGCTCCATAATTAGCTCCTCACTGCATTCAAAGAATGATTTTAACTCTAGGTTCTTTTCAAAATTTAACCCTACACTGGGATGCCACCAAGCCACCCCCATCAATCCCAAGTTGCAGCGCCCCAGGAAATTCCTGGGAGAAGAATAATGTCTTCCCCTTTACAAATAGGGAGGAGATTAGTAAAGCTTTTGGCAGCAGAAGGCGCTTTTCCAATAGATTTAGAGGAGGAACCTCCTATGACAATCTGGTAAAGTCTAAGGACCCTTCGGAATAACATTTTTAAATGCATAAAACACAAGATTATAAAGAAGACCGATTATATGGAAACAAAGTTGTAATTTTTCACCCGTGAAAGTTCACAGGTTTCCCTGAAATCTATTCAAACTCACAATAAGAGTTAAGAGTCAACTCCTAATACCTAGTACTAAACCCTTGAAGCCTCAAACACTGACCATTCCCTTGGTCAGGCTTCCTCTCAAGATGCTGTTCATTGTCCATTTCAGGTTTTGAGACTATATCTTCTTTTAAACACTGCCCTGTACCTCTGGCTCCTTTCTAGCTCACTCATGGGTTCTCCTGATTTTTGATACTGGCTTGTCATACCCAATTGCCACCTGTGCTGGGATTCCTCCCACTCTACTCCCTTGTCCCCAAGCAAGAGAAAGTTTAATCAGTACCGTATGCCATGTCCAATGACAGTCCTTGACAGACAATCAGACTGGGCTTCAGCAAAGGGCAATGCTGAATAGCCTAGTACAAACAGGATTTTAATACAGAAGTATATAAGAATATATAAGGAGGAAAATTAAAGATTAGGCACAGTATTGCCTCAAAATAGTGAGAAACAATTAAAGGGAAAATGAACTTGCAGAAAATTTTGTGACTCCAAGCCATATTATTTTAAGACTATTTGTAAATAAAAGCATGACAAAGACAAATGGAACAGATATGGAAACATTTTTATTTTCAGTCATTGGCCTTAAAAGCAGAATGACCACATTTGGGCTCTTCCACTGCTGTTATATGTACTATACTCAAGATGTAGCAGAAAAGAATGTCTGGCTCTAAGTACAAACAGAAGAAATCTTTATTTGGATCGGATACATCTTAAAGCTACTAAGTCTCATGATTTCTAAAAAGAAGAATCAAAATGAATGGAAAAAAATATCACAAAGCAATGCTTAAAAAAAAAAGTAATGAAGACTATAATGGCATTTTTCCCCCTAGACTCACCAAAAGACTTCAAAGGAGGTGGATCTAAGCCAGATACTTAAGCAACTGAACACTGGGCAGAGTATCCTAGGAGTTGATTAGATGAGCAGCCAACAAGCACTTGAACTGGGTGATATAATCAAATGGCATGAACTTCAAAGAAAAAGAGTCTATTGAGTGATGGTGGGAAAGAAAGGGTTTGGAATTAGAGAAAAGGGAGCATATTTATTCCTTGAGAGATACAAGCAAAGATGTGATATCTTCAGGGGGAAAATGGGAATTATAATAGGGGAAAAAGATTTTTGCCTAAACAAGAAATAGTCAAGAATGACAGGAATTAATAGGAGGAAGCTGGGTAGAGGGGCTACCAAGGAACCAGAAGCTTGTAGTATAAATCAGCCCCAAGGTTCTAAATAAAAGTGGTGTTAATTGGGCTTTCACAGATCTCATTTTCATAGTGAATTCTACTAGCTTGATTTAAACAGTGAAGGTCTGAAGATTATGGAGATCCAGAGGCTTGGGGGTTAGGAGAGGAGTACCTTAAAACAGATAAAAGAAACAAGTAGTGATCAGGAAAAAAATAAAATAAAATACATTCTCACAGAATGCTCAATTGCAAGAGTATCTAACTTAAGTAATTTTAACTTTTGATTAATCCAGTATGTTCAGTACATGAAAATATATATTGCATACTTTCCTCTGGTCTTACTAGAAGAGTAGTTTTTCCTTTTCTCTAAAGCTAACCCTTCTTAGCTGTGCCTTTTATCTTTTTCCCAATCACTAAGGGACCTAGATTCTAAATACTTTTCCCTCCCTTTATTCAGAATCTTCATTCCCAGGGCATCTAGGTAGTGCAGTGAGTAGAGCACTGGCCCTGGAGTCAGGAGGACGAGTTCAAATCTGGCCACTTGACACACACTTCCTATCTGTGTGACCTTGGGCAAGTCACTTAACCCCAATTGCCCTGCCTTCCCCCCTGCAAAAAAAAAAAAATTAAAAAGAAAGAACTGAGTGCAGAATCTTCATTTCCCACCTCTTCCACTATGTTCTTGCTTCTTGTACAGGTCTCTCCATCCTGGGTTGACCCTGCTGCTAGCTCTAATTACCATTCTATCTCTCTCTTGCTAGCATTCTGACAGGAAAGTGTTAAAAGTTACTAGCAACTTTACTGTCACAATGGCTTTTTTTTTACTCATTTAGTTTTGCATTTGCTCCTCTGCCTGATTTCAACTCTACAGAATAAGATGCCTCTTTCAGGATAAGTTCATCATTTTTAAACAAACCACCCTGTAGCTAACTCAAGCTTTGACCGATACCTCCTGCCTCAGCTTCCTTTCCCCTCTGAAGAGCTGGAGGACAGAGTGCCAAAGTCCTCCCAATCCCAGAAACTGGAATCTCAGTTTACTCTACACAGCTCTATCTGGTTTCAGTTCCACGGAACAAGATGCCCTAGGGCCAGTTACCCTATGATATTTCTCTCCCCCCAACTTTTCTGTCTCCTTTTGTGTAGTTGTCCCCTCCCTAGACTGTAAACTCCTTGAGGGCAGAGATTGTCTTTTCTTTTCATTAATTGTATCATGAGTGCTTAGTACATTTCTTTTTCTTTTGGAGGTGGGGAAAGCAGTGCAATTAAGTGACTTGCCCAAGGTCACATAGCTAGTAAGTGTATCAAGTGTCTGAGGCCACATTTGAACTCAGGTCCTCCTGACTCCAGAGCCAGTGCTCTACTCATTTCAAAGGAAGAATTCCAAGGATTTTGTGACTGACTAGATTAAAAATGGAAAAATTCTGACTCTGAGGATTTGTGATTTGGAAGATGGCTTTGACAACTAACTGGCATAGAGACCAGAGTTGGGAGGGGAAGAATAAATCTGGTAATGCTCATATTGAGGGTTATCACACATCATCCAAGTAGAATTATTAAGTAGGCACTTAATAAAAGCTCATGGATAGGATTTGTGGTCCTATTTTTCCTTGATTTCTTTACTGTACTGGATATCTTAAAATTCTTCCCTTGATTTTTCTGCTATTACTAACTGATAAATTTCCTACTTCTAAAACAAAAGTTCTTATCCTTTTTTGTGCCATGGAACACCTACAGTCCTCTTCATAGGATAATATTTTAAATGCATAAAATAGAATTATAAAAGAAGCCAATTATATTGAAATAGTTATCAAAATATAAAGGAAGGGAAGGAGAGAAGGAGGGAGAGAAGGAGGAAAGGAAGGAGGAAAGAAGGACTGAACTTCCTATTGCTAACTTCAATTCTGTTTCTGTCACACATGAGCAAAAGCTCAATTCTCAGCTCTCCTGCGTCCAACCCATTCTAGGTATTACTCTCAAATTAATCTTCCTGTAAAATAATTTTTTTTCCACACCACTAATGTGCTCAAAAGCTCTCAATGGTATCCTATTTTTCTGACTGCCACTCCCTCAATCTTGTTCCACCTAAACTTCTTATTTACCATATGTATGCTCTAGTTCTAGTCAGGCCACCTTTCTCACCGTACAATAAACCCAACGGTCAGAATATAGAACAAAAGCAGGAAAGGGTAAAGGACAGAAAAAGACGACCCAGGACCAGAGGAACTAAGACAAGGTTGACCATCCAAAAAGAAAGATGCAGAAACAGGTGAGGTCTGGAGAACAAGGACACTGATTGACAAAGCAGAAATAATGGTGACTAAAATAAGATTACAAATTCAGTGTCAGTGTGAAAACTTAGGCTCAACCAGGATTAAAGCCATAGAAAAATGCAAAGCTTGATAGGGTAGTACAATATCAGAGATCACAGCAGGCATTAAGTACAGAATTCAGGGAGTGAGCTTAGGCAACTGTGAGTCAGAAAACTGAGGCAGAAGACATTCATTCAGGAACCTAGGAAAGGAATCAAGCTTGTACACCAGCAACAAGCAGGATAATGCTGATGCTAATTATCTGTCATTTGCCAAACCTTTTCTCAATCAACTCCTTCTGGACCATGCTTCAGTCTCTGACAATGTCAACTGCCTTTTTACCTGGATGAACTCTCTTCTCTCTAGGTTTCCAAGTCACTACTCTTCTCCTACCTGTGTAACTCCAGCCTCCCTTGTTGGCTCACATTCAAGTCATGCCTATTAACTATGGGTTCTCCCCAAAGGTTCTGTCCTGATCCCTCTTCTTTTTTCCTTCACCATCTGCATTATCTAGCTTGGTGATCTCATTAGCTGTCATGGGTTTAATCATCATCTCTATGCACAAGACTGCCAGATCTATATAGTCTGCCCTAACCTCTCTGTTGCCTTCCAAGTCTGACATTACTGTCTTCTGGAAATCTCAAATTTAATATACCAAACCAGAATTCAGTGTCTTTCCCCTCAGGTCCTTCACTCTCCCTAACTTTCCTATTTGAGGGTACCACTGTCCTTTCTCAGTCAACTAGGCTCATAAGTCTGGTGTCATCCTCGACTCTTCATTTGCACTCACTACACATATCTAATCTGCTGTCATCTTTTTTGTTTCACAACATCTTCTTCATTAACATCTTCACAACATCTCTTATTATCTGTCCCTTTCTCCCCATTCACATAGCTGCCACCACAATGCAGGCCCTCATCCCTTCAAAGTTATTCTAATAGTATTCTGGTTAGTCTCTCAGCCTCAAGTGAGCAAGGTATAGTAGCTGTTCTCCATGCCTAGAATGCTCTCCCCTCCTCATTTCAGCCTTCTGGCTTCTTTGATTTCCTTCAAAACGTCCACCTTCTGAGACAGGCCATTCTCAGTTCCTCCTATTTACTAATACATTTCTTCAGAAGTGCCTTCCATTTAAACTATATATATGATATTGGACATACACAATTATTTGCATATTGTCTCCCCCATTAGGACACAAGCCCTTTAGGTATGATGTTTTGACTTTGTATACCCTGTACTTAGCATAGTGCCTAGCACATAGCAAGCAATTAATAAATGCTTTTTGATTGACCAATACTGAGGCATCCAGTGTGCCTTAGGCCCTTAAGTTTTATTGAAGCAAAAAAAAAAAATCATAATTAGTCTAATCCCTTCAAGACAGCAGTTGGCCAACTCAGAGTATGACAAAACAAAAACAATTTATGGCATACAGATTTTGAAACAAACTTCTTTTTGTCCCCATATTTTCATCATCTGGAAATCTATATCTTCTTTATTCCACTTACACTAATCTTAACTATGGATCCTTCGAAAGGCCCTGCTCACATTCCAACTCTTCCATGAAGGCCTAATCTAACCTACTGCTATGTTAATTCTACTATCCCTATGAAATCCACACTTAGCACTTAGTTATATATAGTTCTGTATCGGTTTCTGTGTCTCATATATTAGTAGTCTCCTCTCTCCAATTGGAATGTAAGCGTCTTGACGTAAAAACAAAATAAAAACAAAAACCAACTCGCATACACACAAAACCAAAGCTTAAGTGTTCAACAAGTTAGTATTTGGTAAATATTTAATAAATATTTGATGTTCCTTCATCACATAGGTTCCTTTTAAAGCATACTGAGTATTCCAAGAAGACAACAATAAAGAATCCTTTCCTCTCTTTTTGACTAAGTAAAAAGATTTCAAATTCCTCTGGTATTTAAAAATATGCTACACCTAAAGTCAAGATTTTAAACACTGTAATGAGTGGTGAATGGCAGGAAAAGGATTGAAATAATCCATGTAAATGCATCTGACACGTTGTTAATCCGTTCCTGCTTCTACATACACCCTGAACATTAAAGAAAAACAAGTTATAAACAAACCAGAAAGAGCATACATACTAATTAAACTCCTCAATTTATTCTTACAGTAATTGGGGTGGGGAGGGAAAAGAAGAAGAAAAACATCAGTCTTCCCATCAATACTATCAGGACATTACATATGGGTTCAGTCTTGTCAAAATTTTTGCATATGTCTTTCAGAATTCACAAAGTTTTGGAAGCATTTTAATCAATGGCCTTGACTACCACTGTCACATGCTCGAGGTGCTCAACTTCATAGGCCTAAAAAGAGTTTTTCAAAGTTTATGTCCTGCCAACTATTCATTTTCTTTTGTTGACATCCATATGAAGGAGAATAAGTTTATCTTATATCAAAATGCATGCTCTTTGAGGGAACAGAAGGTCATTTTAATTATTGTATTCCCTAGGGCCTGGCACATTGTAACTGCTTAATAAATATTTATTGTAGTGTGGAATAGGCAAAGGATTTTTTTTAAGTAAACAGGTGTGAATTTATTTACAAATGATCAATTTACTCTCTCCTGAAATGCAATGACCTGGAAAATTCATTTGGTATTTCAATGTTGAAGAAATACCCACTAACCTTACAATGCATACTGTCAGCATGATAATTAAGGAGAGAAGCCAATATAGAAATATTTACCACCTTAAGTGTTCTGAAAAACCTAGGTCCAAAAGAAAATATGGCTGCAAAGTCCAGAAAAAACCTGACATTATCAGTTCGACAAATTCCTACTTACCAGCCCTTGCTGCAATAAGGTGAGTTGCTTTGTTGGGATCATCTGCACTCAATATCAAATTCTTATTGACCTTAGCTCCAAGTGCTGTTGCATGATAATGTTCTCGTGTCCTTTCTATTGGATAATTTGTTGGACATACCCCACTAAATATTATGGTAACATCTGCCAACACCTTACTTTTCAGTTCTGGTACTATTTTCCGTATATCAGGTGCTTCTTGGATCTCCTTATTCAGGTATTTGTCATACTTTGTGTAATAATCATTATGTACCCGAACAAGGATCTCTTCAAGGTATATGAGATGATCATCTTCATCATTATCTTCTTCTTCTTCCTCTTCTTCTTCCATGCTTTGATCTAAAGATTCACCCACTGTAATCCCAGATTGTTCACTATTCTGGGACTCTGTCTCTGCTTCCTTCTTGTCTGTACAGCCATTTCCCAGATCACAAAGGCCATCCTGTTCACTTTCTTCTGGTACTTCAAGGTCATTGACTTTGCCATGAAGATGTACGCTAGGTCCCGACTGCATGGAATGATTGACTCCAACAGTTTTCTCCCCACTTGTTTCTGTGCTGTCCTGTTGTTGAGAAGTCTCTTCTTGTGTGGCTTTTGACTTCTTCCAGTTTCTCTTCTCCTCATTTTCACTATCAGATGCAGAAGAGGAAGCAGATTTTCGACCATCTAATTCACTGTTACTTTCACTGTCACTAGAGAGTTCAAAGTCCAAATCATTACCTGCATTGCTTTGGCCAGGATGTTTTTCTGATAATGTTCTATCATCCCGTTCTGAAGAAATCTGAGATTCCTTGGCAGTTATCAAATCATTAGTATTAGTAGCATCTGTTATGTGATCAGTAGTACCATGGAAGGAATGTCTCTCATTTATTTTATCACTAGAACTTAAACACCACTTGGAAGATTCACTGTGTCCAACCTTACTACCATTCAATTCCTTTGTGGGTTTCCCAAGGCCATTGCTCTGTTCTTCTACACAAGAAACGTTCTTTCCATCTTCAGCATCTTTCAGGGACGTAGTTTGTTCTGAGATTTCAGTTGTTTTAGAAGAATGATTTACTGTATATGTGTATAAAAGGGAAAAAGTTCCCATATTAAAAAAGGCCATAACAAATTACTTTATTTAAAGTAACTTCCCTTCCCATCCCAATTCGCTCACTCACACACTATATATTTAATAAAAGAGCTGGGTAATGATCTCTTATTATTCAAGTTGTTATAGGCACCCAACTTGTCCCAGAACTTCGATTAGCTACTTTGAAAATTGCATAACTTTAAAGAATAATACTAAGGCATAATATAACACAAGTTACCATTTCAGTATACTAAATGTTATGTGAACGGAGTAAAAGCAAAAGATTTAAGCACTCAAAAATTCTTAACTTATCTTACACTGAGTAAGGAATGTACTGATCATATTTTCAATGATGAATTTTTTTCAAAGAAAGTTTGACTCACAGTCCAGATATTCTTTCAGTTCTTACTAAAGGCTAGGGATTCTGACTACTCAAATTTCTTAGAAAAGAATCCCAAGATGCACCTCCTTTGTCCCAAACTTAATTCTATAGCCAACAGAGACAGTTAATTTTCTGGAATATGACTACTTTGAATATGAAGATATAGATATAGTTCCTTTTAAAGAGTAGCAATACATCAATAAATCAAGGATCTGGTGTGCACTGACCGATGTTCAACACAATCCATCTATAACTTAATAGATAAAGGCTTAAAAAGGTCTGAAACTCATTGCAGTTAAGTGACTTGTTCATGGTCAAAATGCAAGTGAACGTTAGAGCAGAGATAGAACTCAGCACTCTCCTCATTCTGCCATACTGTTTCTCTCCTTAAGAAACACTGGAGACAAATCTCCATACCACAGAAAAATGACAGTCCTCTTTTTCTTTTCAAATGTAAACTACTAGTAGAAAACTAAGAGTAGCATTAAATGACACCAATTTAACTACAAAACCTTCCTCTAATAACATAAAAAAGCAGTCCAGAATTTTCTATCACCTAAAACAGATATATAGCCCATAATATAAGTATGTAGAATTATAAAGCAAAATGTTAACTTGCAAATTTTTTTGTGAAATGTTATTTGTTACCCACCTTTCTTTTTCATTTGAGTTTCCCTGGATCCAGGGGGTGCATTAATATCTCCTATGCCCTGAAAGTATACATATTTCTTTACAGTTATCAAATTGGGCGCAAACTTCCAGACATCTTCTCGGTCATCAATAATGCAAACCATTGAATCTCCACACGGGAAAAGATTTCTAAAAGGAAAAATGTACCTGAGTACTATTAGCACAATTTTTAAAAAAATCTATTGGGTTGATATTTGGATTAATCTTTTATTTTTGGTCAACAGGGAGGTTTCTCTTTCTCCGCTTCTCTCCACATATATACATATAGATGTATATATACTATTGAGATAGCCAAGAAGCAAACCAATAAACAGTCGCTTTCTGAATAATTTGCCAATCTCTCACCAAAGAGCCTTCTTTTCAGTTCTTTATAAAGGAGCCAATGCAAATTTTTCCAACCTCCAAAATTTTTTTTGAAAATATGAAAATTACACTTTTCCCCAATGCTTTTGGACCAAGAATGGTAAGAGATTCTAGTTACACACAAGAGAATATGAGACATTGCCTACCTTTAAAAAAAACGATAGATCATCTTTTCTGTAAATGTATTCATGTTTCTATTGGGAGTTTTGCCAGTCTTAAAACAGGCATTCAAATCTGACCAGCTCAATGACCAAACCACAATGCCAGAAGACCCATGATGAAACATGCTACTCATCTCTTGAAGATAACAGACTCAGGGTATAAAGAGACATATTCAATGTAGGAATTAGTTTTGCTCAACTATGCATATTTGTTACAAGGGTTTTCTTTTTCTTTTTCAATGGTGGGAGGGAGAAAAGTGGGATGGAGAGAAAATATTTTAGTTTATTTTAAAATTAATTTAATTCTTAAAATAAGCATTCAAATATTAATCAGAAAATGTCTATTATATGACTACACATTTACAATAGATATTAATGAATATAGAATTCGGCTTTTAATTACAGCGCTAACTCAGCAACCTTGGTACAGAACACATCTCTTCTCCCTCTTCATATCCCTAGTTCCAATAATAAGTTTTGGATTCTGCCACAAGGTAAACAAGTTTTAGAAGAATGGATGTGAAGCAGTACTTGGCAAGAATGCTGTAGAAACAGGTTGAGTAATTCCAACTATAGGATCAGTAACCCAGCACTAAGCTTTCTAGTTTACCCAGCTTCTCCCCATATTTCCTTCTTTAAAATACAGAAGGAAAATGGGAAAATAATGAGAGAAATGCCGAACAGCTCTAGGTCTATATGGCTCTACTTTTCTGACTCTGGTTTCACATATTTTAAGAGTGTGTAACCAGGGTAAAAGAGGTCTTTGCAGTCCCTAAAGTGGTTAAATATATAAAAGGTGGAGGACAAGGGGAGAGAAGAGAATGCACAGTGTAATTCGGCTAGCTATTTTTCTTGAGAGAAAGGGGGGAGAAAAGAAGGTACTTGATCTTGGGGGAGTTAGGGAAAAATTAGTGAAAAATTGGCAAATTTTTGCATGGAAATGGCAATACTTATTCATACTCAGGTCTATCTGCTTTGTTTCCTCTCTTTCTTATGTCAACCTCTAAAATATTCTCTTCTCTCATTCCCATATCAATTCACTTAACAAGGAAGTGGAAGGAATAAGCTTTTATGTAGCACTTACCATGTGCCAAACATGGTGCTGAACACTTTACAAATATCTTTTTATCCTCATTATCACAACCCTGTAAGGTAGGTGCTATAATTATCCTCATTTTACAGTTGAGAAAACTGAGGCAAACAAAGCTTAAGTGATTGGCCCAAGGTCATGCAGCTGGTGAGTATTTGAGGCCAGATTTGAACAGTGCCTGGCACATAGTAGGCACTTAATGAATGTTTATTGATTGACTCCAGGAGAACTTCCTACTGAGAAGGAAAGATGTCACTGAAATACATAGGTACAGACTACAGAATCCATTCTAAGATCATTCATGGTAACAAATTAGAGGGAATTTTTCATCTATTTTATATACATAACGTCACTTCTGGGTTTCCAGACTACGATACCATAACTCAGATGAAGTCCTACTGTGGAACTTCCCTCAGGGCCTGGGTCCTTCTCATACTGGAATTGTCCTCCTCCATTTTAAAGAGGGACCTAGGCTGGCCAACCTTCATTGTCCTCTTGGCTATACTTCTGGCTTTCCAAACATCAACACCATACCCTGTGTGAGAATCTTCATCTTCTACCCTTGCCACATGACTCCTCTGGCTCTTCAGCTCCCTTTTGTATATGGTCTTCTTTCATTAGAATACAAGCCCCTTGAGGGCAGGAGCTTTCTTTTTGCTAGTATTTGTATTCCCCATACTTTGCATAGTGCCTGGCACATAGTAAGGGCTTAATAAATGCTTGATGCCTTGTCTATTTTCTTATTGTAAAATAAGAAAACTTATCTAAGGGTGACTTAAGTGGCCATGCCTATCTGTAAATCGGTGCAGGTTAAGGGGATAAATACTGACATTATCCATAAGGTTCTGCCTAATGTCAATATTTAAGGAAAAAACAAGAAACTTCTGATGAGGATACAAAGATTATTTTTTGAGACAGGACCTCAAATACCTTTTAGAGAATAAAGAGCATTACCTAGGATGTAAAAAAAACAGCAACTTCTGTACAAACAAAAAGAACTCTTGTAGGAAACAGATAAGTAGACTGGATCAAATAGGAGCAGGAGTGAACTCAAGGCATGGTATGTAAAAAAGATGGATGTGGGATGAAGGAGTTGATAATGTAACCGATGATTTTGTAAGCCATTGCTAGGTTAACATATTTGTTCCTTAGAAAATGAAAATCATAAAGCTTAGCTACAAATATAGAAAACTTAAAATCAGTGCCTTAGCAAAATGGCTTTACTCATATATTTAGGGTCAAGCTTGTAGGGTTTATATTTTTCCAGACTCTCAATCCTTTCCTTCTCCTACAACCTGTTCCTCTTCTACTTCTTTTCTTTAGTGCCTATTCCCATAACTTAACATCCCCCCTCCTGCTTCAATGTTCCCTCAATGCTCTCTATTCTCCCAAATCTGAACCTCACATTTTAGTTTTCTTATATCATCCACTTACACTGCTCACAAGACTTTATGCTGGGCACGTTACAGAAAAAAAAATGAAAATAAATATTCTCAGAATTGGGGATATAAATTAGAATACACAGAAATCTACATATCTTTTCTCTTTAGGAAAAAAATTCTATAGAACTGCAGAAACACTGCAATGAACTCTCATTCATGACCACCACCCCCACCATCTTTGAATGCTGATTTAAGCAGAGTGGACTTTGGGAAAAGACAACAAAAGCTATAGATGTTTTGAAATATGGAATAATTAACTTAGGTAATGTTTTAAGGTTTACAAAGCACTTTACCAGCAATTCTGAGATAAGTAGTATTATTAGGTCCGTTTTACAGATGAGGAAATTGCAAGTACAACGATCTGAATGGGACTTAGAAAAAGAATTGACTGCAACAAGAATACCATGGCTAAGTACTAACAGCAAGAATAATTAAGTTTTTTTCCCCATCAGAATACAAAGTTATTACTTGTTTTTCAAAATTGGTTAAACTTTAATAAATGAATGAGAGAGGAAGGAGTAAATGGAACCACAATCCTATGCTTCCTAAAATGCAAATTTCACAGTGGCAACCAAAAACTGTTCTAAGAGAAAAAAAAGAAACTCTAAAGCGATGACTATAATGGTGTACATGCAATCATATACATACCTAAGGTTCCCTGTTTTAGAAAATGGGTCAATACACTCATCTCTTGATAATATTCGATGAGAAAAAAGCTTCTTTTCAGGGTCTAAAAAACCTTTTGAAAGAAAAAAAGGGCAAGTTAAAGTATTTCTAATGTCATTTTATGTAGTATTTTGCAAAAGTAAAACCTTCTTAGTTTCCTTTGTAATGTCACAGACGAAAAGTATAGTAAAAACAAGTAACTTTTGTGTACTTTCAGATAAAACTGTCACTAAACAGGGTTTCTCATTTTTCAAGTTTTAACACACAAACACCCATACCCCCCTCCACATGTATACCTGTATTCTTTTGGAGGAGACAATAGGGACATGTGGGTATACACACACACACACACACATAAAAATATACAAAACACACACACAAAATAAGTACAAGTTAATTACAAGGGAGAGAGAATTGGAAAAGGCTTTAATGCAGAACACAGTGTCTGAGCAACATCTTAATTAGAGACTCTACGAGTCAGAAGTAAGGGGAGAATGCATTCCAGGCACGGGTGTGCAAAGGAATTTTGTGAATTAAATCTATGGTGGATGATGAAGTCACCAAGGGAGAAAGAAGAGGGGTCAGAACAGAATTCAGTTTCCTTTTTTGTATCAATCAATCAACAATCTTAATTAAATATTAAGTACCTGCTGGTACTTAATATACTGGGCTAGGTATATAAAACAAAAATGAAGCAGCTGTGCCCTCAAATTGCTTCCATTCTATAGGGGATGACAAAATACGTACATGAAATTACAAACTAAATAAATACTAAGTAGCTTGAGTGGGGAAGCACTAGTAGCTGAGGAGATCAGGAAAAGTATCATATAGATAGTGGTGTTTGAGCTCAGCTTTGAAGGAAACTAGGGATTCTGAGAAGAGGTGATATAAGAAGGGAGTACATTACAGGCATGGAAGAAAGTCTGTGCTAATGACCAGAGACAGGAGATGGAATGTCAATTTGTAAGGAACAGCCAGAAGGGGTTGGACTAGAGGAATAAAATTCCTTCCAACTTTAAATCTTCCTAAAGGTATACCTAGAATGCTTCATCTTAGCATGGAGATAAAGAGTGACTTCTTGAAGCTTATGTGCCAATAGAACACAAGCACTGGCAGGCCTTCCCACTGTCAAAGGATTAAGAATACAGAACCAGCAACAGAATGTGCCTGCCCCCAAAAACCAGCCCAGTTAAGCTTACAGATCACGCAGCTGGCCACACAGGGAGACCAACCTTTTAGGCCATAGAAAATCAAAACAGCTGTCTACTTCAGCAGGGGGTGATAAACCGCATCAGTGACAGAAGTTATCCATAGGATTGAAATGAAGGTTCTTTAGAAGTTTTATACTGTTATCAAGATAATTAGATGGAAGATACCTAATTTAAATGGATGTTATACTATTAATATAGCAAATATTTTAAATTATAAAGTTTAAAAGAAAATGGTATTTATTCCATTGTATTACATAGCATTTCTATCACTCTATAATAATTCTTTATTGCTTTTTTTTATTATGCCAAAAAAGCAAAAGATAATATAATTACAAATTAAGTAGGTAATCAAGAACATGAGCTGTCAACATGGTACAATCTCATTCTTATAAGATGAGGAAACTAGTATTGCTATTTTTTTAACTTTACAATTTTAATTACTACCACATATTACCTTCACAAAGCCCTACAAAATTCAAGTTAATGGCAAAGGAATTGTATATTAAAAAGTGACGGGCCAGAAATAAGGAGTAGGACTATGATTTCTTGATCTAGGGAACTCCAGGGTGAGGAAATTCCCCCTCCCAATGTAAGTCAGCACACTCTCTGCAGCTTATAATCTTATCAAGTTACTCTCTACCATGCAACCTCTAACTTTATTACAGAGGAAGTTAAGAAAAACAATCTTTATAAATACATTCATTTATGGGATGATGTAGAGTACAATTCTCCTGAAATAGTTGAGTGCTATTATGCCCAACATGTACTTCCATGTTATACGATGACAGACTCATTTTACATTTGTTTAAACAGAAAACATTTGTTTTCTCCAGGTGCTTGAGTTAATGCCCATCTTATAGAGATAGTCTACCAAAGACAATTCTTATATATTTGAGAAAGATCACGCTAGAATCAATCCACTGTATAAAATGAGCTCTGGATTACGTTAAATTCAATTCACTTGATGAAAATAAGGCTTCCTGTACTAATTAAGATTTACATATTTAGTCATAAGTTTATTTTATTTAATTCTAAGTACCAAGTTAGCTAGGAGCTACACAGAACTTAAGCTATCGTTTTTTATATTAGTTTTAGAAAAAATTAGTTTAGGACACAAAAGAACATAGGTATAATAAAAAATTTTTAGGGAAAAAATGTTTTTGCCATAAAACAATATAGTTCTTCCTGAAAAAAATCTGTTACAAGATTATATTTGAAGCATCGAATTCAATTCTAAGTCAATTTCATTTGACCAATAAATGGCAAAATGTTTGGTTAAAAAAGTATACTAAAATAAGTATTTTAATTGGAAACAGGAAAATATATAGATGAAATAGGCATTCATGATGAAGATTTGGGGGAGGTATAAAATAAAAGCAGTTTCTCTAACTGCCCAATTAATTTTTTTCAAACTTAGTTTCCCTAGAACACCAGCTACCTAAGCAATACTCTAACCAACTTTATCTTTTCCCTTGGTTATTCCCTAAAAGCTCCCAGTATGTATGAAGAGTTATGAAAATAATTTCTCTACTCAGCTACTGTATCTTGAATGACAGAGTAAGATGATTCCTTTCCACTCAGCAGGTCATTAGAGCTGACAATTCCCAAAGATTTCACTTTATGACATGCTGCCAATATTTTTAACAAGCAGAATTATCTTATACAACATAAAAATCAATTTATGCTTTTTCATAAATTATTTTAAGTGTGCCTCACAACAACCCTGTGAAGCAGGCAGGTCAGTTATTAATCCATTATAAAGACGAGGAAATTTGGGCTCAATGATATTAACTTGCCCCAGATAACACCACTAATGGCAGAGCTGGGACTCAAACTCGGGATGTCCAAATTGTAGTCTAAAGCTCTTTATCATGTTGCCCCTCTGGTTTCATAATTCAAACTTTAAAGAGAAAACAAAGAAAGTCTCCATTGACTGAAACCATATACTTTATCCTATTTCATTAACCATGTCACTACAGAAAGCTAAAGAGTTTTCATAAATGAATGTGTAATATACAGATTAACCTAAGATCATATTATATTAGCAATAAAGTAGAGTGAAAAAAGCACCTGATTTGGTGTCAAAGGACCTGGGTATAAATCTTACCTCAGTTACTTACCACATATGTAACCTTGGGAATGTCACCTAGCCTCTTTAAGCCTCAGTTTCTTTATTTGTAAAATGAAGGGGTTGGACTAGAAGTCTTCTAAAGACTCTTAACTCAATCTGAGTGTGTTGGCAAGCAAAATGGGCTCTTAGCACTCAGTTCATCCAAGTGCCCTTGAAGAGTTTGGCCTTTGTTTCCTTGATTAGATTGGGAGTCTGTGGTAACCTCCTTGCCTCAGGGGAGGGCCTAGTTTACAAGGGTTTGAGTGGCAAGTTTGGGACATCAGAGGCTTTTAGACCACATGGGTTTAAGTCGCCTCTTTGTGACGATTTCAGATCAGGTGGGTGAGTCGCATGTGTGACTCACCCTTGACCCTGCAAAAGATATAAAATCAAGGGTTGGCTTTCTTTTTTTTGGCGCTCTTACTCACAGCCATGGGGGCTCAAGTGACTCTGGGCCAGCCCTTGTTATGAGCTCCTGGGCCGAACCTAGATGTTGGTAACTATGAATTGTATTTGGTCTGTCTGTTGATGTTTGTAATTTGTTTGTATTTGCTCGGAGGTTCCGAGTGCTGGCTTTTTCCCCTGAACTAAGTGAATGGTATTTGTATGCTGAATTAAAGTAAGCTTGTTAACCCCTTAACGTTGCTTTCCTTAGTAAAGCAGATTAAAAGAACCTGGGCTTTTGCAGCGTGCTGGTAGTGTGTTTGTTGTTGGGCTTGTACCCCCACAACAACTGCTAACCAGATATTTGAAACAATGATCCTATCAGATTTTGCTCAATTTTACACATTAACTCAACTATATTTTCTAAAAAATTACCTTCACAGTGTGGTGCAGTAAATATATTATTGGAGCTGGTCAGAGTCAGGAAGACAGGGTCAAATCTTGTCACTAATGTGCACTTGCTGCATATTCCTGGGTAAGTCAACTACCCTCTCTGAGCCTCAGGTTCTTCATCTGTGAAATGGGGATAATACTCACAAAACCTATTCTTCATAGGGTTGTTGGGAAAATCAAATGAGAATGCCTATAAAGTACTCTGCAAAACTTAAAAGTACTAAGTAAAAGTCAGCTATTATTATATAGGGAAATCTAAAAGACTTCCAAATTATAATTCAATTGTTCATACTAAAAAATGTAAAAAGATAGCAGATAGTTCTACTTAAAACTAAATGGAGAGAAATGATACCTTTTGTTTTGACTGTCATCTCTACAATCTGGCTCAAAGCCAGCTTAGCCAAAATGGTATTTATCTTTGGGATTCAATTCCACTCAAGACCTCCCAAGGTTGTCCAGCCTAGACCTTAGAATTCACCTGGCCTCCTAGGGCTGTTGAGGCTGTGAGTATTCTACTCTAGAATGACTTAAGAATTAACAGGTTAGATTTCAATAGTTTTTCAAAGGATGGGGGAGGGTGGGGTCAGGGAAGAAGGAAGAAGAAGGGGGCAAGAGACTACTTGATACTTCATTGGGCTCTTTACCAGCTCATCATGTGAGAAAAGTAAGAAGTTAACATTCCACTGACAGATAATATTTGTTTTTTAAAGAGGAGATCAAGTTGGGGTTTTTTGCACCCTAATCCAGAAACATATATTCCATTCTAAGAGCAAATGAGCCACCCAGTGGCTAAACTTTAAATAAATAAATATTTCTAGAATAAAAGGTACACGGCTCCATATGCTTTATTGCAATCTCAGGTTTAGAAGTAGCTATCTAGTCCAACCAACACCAGACCTGTTATTTTCCTAAAAGAGTCACTCTTCCATCAGTAAATTTTAGTATCTCTGTTACTTCGATGATCAAATATAAACTCTTGTTCTCAACTCTACCTTTTGGAATTTCTAATCTCCTTCAAGACTCAGCTCAGGTATGACCTGCTTATGCCTTTTTTGGTCCAACTGATAATGCCTTCTTAATCTCTGCCCCCTCCTACATTATCTCAAATCTGTTTTGTAGGTCTTTTTTTTTTTTTATAAACACCTATATACATGCATGTCCTGTTAGAATACGAAAGCAGGAACTGTCTCACTTTGTCTTAATATCTCCAGAACCTAGATTACCCCTCAAGGGTTCTTCAGGTACTGGTTGGACTCAATGGCCCAATAGGTCACTTCAAAGCTAAGATTCTGTGATATTTCACATAGAACCATGTTCCTTTTATTCCAGAAATGTTGAGAACTTGAGTGCCTAAGGAAATGCCCTTCAAGTTTTACACGTTTTTATGGCTTTTTAGAAGTTTAGTTATTGGACAACTCATTTGCTCTTATAGCAGAATTTCTTGATTAAAGTGCAAAAAATAATCTCTTCTTTAAAAGCAAGTATTTTCTATCAGTGGAACGTTAACTCATTACTTCTCCCAAGTGATGAATTGATAAAAAACATAATGACTGTATCTAGTCATCTTGCTTAACATCCCCTTTTGCCCAACCCCGGCAAAGCTACTAAATTCTGGCCTGTTAATTCTTAAGTCATTCCAGAGTAGAATATTCATATCCTGGACAGCCCCAGGAGGCCAGCTGGGTTCTAGGGTCTAGGCTGAGCAACCTTATGAGGTCTGGAGTTGAATAGGATCCCAAAGATAAATACCCTTGTTGGCTAAGCTAAATTTGAGCCTTCAAAGGTTTAAGAGCCACAAATATATTAAGAGAGGGACTAAAATAAACTCAATTACAGAAAGGCTTGAAATACTCTTAAAAGTAAAAATATTTTTGATTTTTTAAAAGCCAATCACTTAATTTTTTAACACTACAAAACTAGAAGACAGCCTACAAATTATAATAAAGCACTCAACAGGAAAAACAACTATCAAATTCTGAATCAAGGTTCTGTTTTATAGTTCTATAGTAAACAATAATTTTAATCTGTTGCCCAGATCATAACAAAAGAATGCTATAGGTCAGATTAGGGAAAGACATATATCAAGAGCTGTGTGTAGTCCCTTTCTTGAACCTTATAAAATAAACATATTTAATGATCTTTCTGGAACAGATGAATGCCCTTTAACTTTGACCTCAATTCCAGACTAAATAACTAACTAAAATAAAAAATATTTTCTCATAAATCATTTCTATGACCAACACTGCCATCAAGTGTTCAGCACTGCTATAGCTAAAGTAACTTTTATTTTACATGTCCCATAAGGTGACTAAAAAACACAATCCCAAATGACACTTGCCTAAGGAATCATAAGAGAATATAAAATATTCAATGTTGGCACTGACCAACCCAGAGGCCTGCTTATTATCAAGTAAAACAGGCTTATTTCATAGAAGGAAGTACAAAAGTGCTCACTACAGGTTAAAAAAATAAAAATGCTGCCAAAACTTCCTTCAGTGTATTTCTAAAATCATTTCCAACTAAGGAAAATAGACAAACATATTTGTACACTCAAGATTTCTACCCTGCCAATATCACGGTGAATAAACTGGATTATGGTCCCAAGGTCTGATGACCAGAAATATAGGCATTGGGGCCAAAAATATAGTGAGTGGTAACTGTGTTAACTGTCAAAGTAGCTTTTCTAACCTGAGACTGTTGCTTATCTTATACAGGGTATCCCAAAAGTTTAAAGATGAAGACTGCACAAAGACTTTAGGAGTTTAATACTGCACAAAAACTTTTTAGGACATCCTGGATCTAACTGGAAGCTGAGTGCTGTAACTGAAAACAACATATAATACAAGAGAACAAGGAATTTCCTGGCCACCTTAGCCACTCTGGTTATTTATCATAAGGATTAAACCAAGACAGTTCAGTTTAAGAAATGTAAAAAAGTGCTTTAATTTTGATCTGCTGACATGATCCTTATAGAACTCAGGGCAATTTTCCTACCGTATTTGAAAAATGATGATAAATCAAGAGACAGCATAATGTACTACAAAGAGCAATGGATTTGCTGTCAAAGACCTAGCTTCAAATCTCAGCTCTGATATTGTGACCTTGGGTGAGTCACTACCACTCCCTAGGCCTCAGTTTCCCTGTATATAAAATTAGAGGGCTGGACTAAGTAGCATTCAAGTCCCTGCTAGCCTGAATTTCTATGCTCCACATCCTGTTAAAATAAAAATAATAGTCACATTATGTCAATTTAAGCAAAATGTTTCATAGCTTCTTAATCATATTGCTTACCTGCAATGGTATGTGCATAAAGCCGACTACCAAATGTGAAAACATGCAATTCATATAGTTTGGCAATCTTTTCTAGGAATTCCCTGCAATGAGGACGTAACCGAGTCTGCAGCATAGGTTCGCCTCGGCCTAATTGAAAATGAAATATGCCCTGGGGAAAAGAAGGAAAACTGATGAAAGAACAAATCATGAGAGCAATAACTTATTATCATTAAATTTTCTCATCAGTCTTGTTAGGGACAATACCTTTGAAATGTAGCTTGAGTTGGATCCTATTTGTTCTTAATGGAATATAATGTTAGAATACTTCTAAATTATTGGTTACAGTGGGCCAAATTATTGGCCCATTACTATTACTAGTTGCCCATGATAGGTTTAAAAGAGTCTTTGTAAATGGTTTCAAAAATAATCATCATAAATAGTAAGCAGGTATCATGCCAAAATATCTGCTAAGTATGCATCTCATATAACAATTTGCCCTACTTTTGAGCTTTCCCCTTCCCTTCTTCAGATATACAATGGTGTGATTATTTAAGTTCCAGAATTTTTAAGCCCTATTATTGTTTTGTATAATTGTTAAAATAAGTTCCCTAAAAGATTTCATTATAAAGGTAGTTGCTTTCTTCATACTGTAGCTATTTCAAAACAGAAGACCCAATTCATGTGATACTTGAATGTAATTACCAAACTACCGAAAAACTAAATGAGTGGTAGTTGTAATGGCTATACATACACAGGATGTTTGTTTTCTTTATGGATGAAAATTTCCAAGAACACAAATACATACAGTAAACTTTACTAACTAAAGAGGCTTAATTTATTAAAGTTTGAATTGTAAATTTTTTTAAGGAAATGCAGCTATAACTTAAAAAAAAAAATAAAGCATCCAGAAAGATGTCTTACAAGGCCAGCTTTAATATGTATTTAAGACTTATTTGTGACTAGCATTGCCATCATGCTTTCATGTAAATCATTAATATGTTCTTCAAAGTTAAGTGGAATTGTTCTCCATAATTTTGTTTATGACATTTACTTATTCATTATAATTGAAACTGGGCAAATTTCAGCCCAGACCAATTTAAATGATTACAAACTAGGCCTATGAAGTCTATAACGACTTAGTGTGAAATGAAGCAACTTTTACTTTATCTAGTTTCTCCCCCAAAAAACTTTTAAAAACCCTTAGAAATATAATTGAGCTAATTTGTGATGTGTACATAGCTTTGTTATTTTAAAACTACTGCTGCCTACTAAGGGCAAATGGTTTCATTGTTGGCCATTTAACTAGAGATATCTTTATTTTCCTGGGAAACTCTAGTATTATTACGGCCAATATCAACTTTAAGAGTATTCTCGTACCCATCTATTTCTAAATTTGTCTTGGATTAAAACACAGGTCTCCAAATATTACAACCATCTTCAATTAATTAAAAAAAAAGAAACCTCCAAAGCCTAACAAACACGAGTCATTTTTACAAAGTGCATTAAGCAACTGCACAGTAAGAACATGTTTCTCTTTGTCTAACACACTTTTCTACATATCCCTTCCCAGATTAAACCCACTTTAAAATGTCAATAATAAATTCCAAAATTCAGAATTAACAACCTTAGCACTGGCCACAGATCCCACTTTATAAGTGACCTATAATTTCCTGCTGCAACAATTTTCCCCAAACATGGTGATTCTGCCTTTGCTTGAAGACCTCTAGTGAAGAAGCACTGTATACCACTACTCAGTAGGAAGCTTTGCTGCATCTCAAGCCAAAATTTGCTTCTGCCATTTATACCTATTGCTCCCATTTCTGCCCTTGTTAGGCATGACCTTAAAGGTCATCTAGCCCCAAAATACTTCTCTAGGACTCACTCCCTCTACCCATCTACAACAACCCTCTGCTTCAGCTAGACTGGTGACTCATGGTCCCATAAACTAGCTACTGAGCATCCCTACCTTCTTAGGTTCATTCATGCCTTTTCATGTCTTCCTTAAACCCAATGGTGCCAAACTTAAATAGAAACAGGGGCCACTGTACATAAGGATCCCTGCGGGCCACTTATTGACTTAGTATTAAAACCTAATGTTATCTGTGTTTTATTGTATTTTTATTTACTTTGTTAAATATTTTCCAATTACATTTTAATCTGGTTCAAGCTGCATCCAGGAGTGATGTAGCCACATCTGGGCTGGGTGTTTGACCCCTCTGCTTTAACCTATCTTAATTCTACTATCTTTCAAGGCCCAGATCAAATATTACCTCTTTGAATCTCTCCTTGACTATGTCAATTCAAAATGACTCCTTTTTCCTTCCTTTTCTCTTTTCCTTGAAGCCTTTGTTTCACTTACTGTTATAGTGCCATGTTAATTATTCCTAAATGTATCTTATCTTGTCTCTTCAATTAGACTATAAGCTCCTTAAGATAAAGACTGTATCATATGCCTCTTGATATCCCAAATTAACACCAAGAATACATACTACAAGATAAACATGGGGAAAAAAAGGATTACTTGATTAAATTTAAATGCTAGAAGAACTCTCTTATCTTTAGTACAAACAGTCAAGTCTTTGGAGTGATAATCCAATATAAATCTATTCCAACAAAGTACATGGTTGTGGGTGCACTGAAATATATCCATTGTAATCCAACCAGACATACTCCCTGCCTTGAAAGTATACATATGTATACCTGAAAGTATACGTAAATACATAAATTTGAGGAATCTAGTTAGTGTTGCAAACAGGACAAAGGAAGAAAATGGAAACAAAAAATGGTAAAATATAAAAGACTTACTCTATCCAAAGAGATAGTAAATATTTCAATAAAATTATTTGTTACATGCATCATATCACTTACTTTGTTTGACATTTGTTGACAACGTTGCTGCTCCGTAGTATGAATTAACGTTTGATCCAAATCAACCATGAGGACAAGCTTTCTGTTTCGATGCAGCCGTTGCTGGTCTTCTCGGCCTAGTTGTTCAGCTTGCTAAAATACAAACAGAACAATAACAAAATAGGTCAACCAAAAGGCTTCAGGCCAAGTAGACACCTCAACCCTTTTTAAACATCAGCAGATACCAACAGAAAGTTTGCTGATTCTTTAAAAGAGATCTCAGTTTAAAAGAAAATCCTAAGACTGCCTTCCTATTACAAAATAACTTGGAGAAGTGCACATACGTGTTAGTAGGACAACCCATCTAATAAAACTGCATTTACTAACAATTCTAAATATGAAGTACAAAATATATACAAAGTCTGATGGTTGTTTCTTATAACTTCAAATATTGTAACTTAAGTATAAGTCATATCTAGCATATTATAGTATCACATTGCCACTGAGCAAATGTTCTCTTCAGAAATAAGCTACTACAAAAAGTGAGTTATTTTTAGTAAAAAACACTCAGAGTACAAGAATGAGAAGGCGTCAATGGGTGGCAACTTGTACTGGTGGAATGAATACCCACATCACACTGAAAGAGACAAAATACTGACACTGAGTGATTGTGTTAGCAGGCCATAATTCCCTATGACATGAAACTTTCCCTTTTTTCTTACCTTTCCAATTTCCCTTCTAATTTAATATTCCCCATTCCTTTTTCTTTCTCTTGACTATGCTTCATGCCTTTCAAGGACACAGAGTAAATCAAAGAAAGTTACTAAATGGAGAAGTATAATCAATATGGAAAAATTTTGGCATTATAAAATTTGTAAAGACTAAAAATAGAATACAAAGTTGTTTTTTATCTTATAATATGAAAAGTTCAGGAAAAAAAACAGATGTGAAAATAAAATAAAATAAAGAAATAAAACTTCTAGAAAGTATTAAGATTTGAACTTAGCCTTAGAGTTCCCACACATACAGACAAAAATCACCCCAAGTCTTTTGCCTTTAAGATGTAGGAGTAAAAAAAAAATGTAGTCATATCTAAAACACCTTCTGTATAAAAGAACATGATAATGACGTTATCTCTTTTGAATATCCTAGATTAACAATGTTACTTTAATAATTAAACTCTAATAGCTCCACTTAATAACTACATCTGGTAGAGAGAAAAATTAGAAAAGGTATAAAATTGTTTTCCCAACATGTCCTATACCACTTTTAAAAATTCTAGAGAGCTTGGTTATAGCTGTTAATGAAAATATCTTAAGTTAAAATTAAAATAGGGAGGAGAGGCAAATGACATTAGGAAAGGGAAGAAGAAACAAAGTGGTAATGAAAACTAATCAATTAACAAGTATTTATTAAACATTTACTATGTGACAGATACTTTATGACAAACTGAGATATAAAAACAAAAATGAAACTCTCCCTATTGTCAAAGAGCAGACCTTCTATTATGGGAAAAAGTGGACAACATTGGAAGATGACTGCAAGACAGAATTAAACTAGAAAAGCAAGAATGCTCCCTTTCAGAATTACTTAAAAAAAATTTTTTTTTAACTCTTTTTGAGACAATCTAAAACAGTACTGCTTAACTTTCCAAAAATCAGAAACATTAACTAAAGGAGACTGTTATTCTCTACTACTGAAATCCCTAAAGCAGATTCTATTTGTGAGTTATAGTTGAACCAATAGTGGATTTTAAATTAAGCAAACAAGGCAGAGGAAATAGTTATTTTATCATGATATGAAAGCAAAGTCAAATGTGACAATAATATTATGTACTGCTCCCTACTCAATGCAGAGAAGAAATTTTTTAAAAATACCTACAATGATTAACTTGATGTAACCATTTATTAATACATCAGTATAATTTTTGTCATCTGAATACAGAGTGCTCTTTGGAAAAAGAAAAATGAGAGAACAGATTTATATGCACCCGTGGCCAGCTTTGTATGAATAAATTGGTTGAAAAAATAAAAGATTTACAGTTAATATCAGCATGCAGAAATTCTGAATAAAAAAAGTGATTTTATATCTCCCCTTCACACACATACTCCCTCCAATTATGCTGGCTTACATGAAACAGAAATTCTCTTCATTTTTTTTTTTAAAGAAAAATCTCCCAAAATCTTCCATCTTTGCCCCAAATGACTAAACTTACCTCAGAGCTAACCATCAGTTCTGGCACACTGTGCACCATGGAGACAGTTGCTGTGGATAATGGCACTTGCTGTTTTCCATTTCTACTCTGTAGCCTTTGTTTAGACAGAGGAAAAAAGTCAGTTTTAATAAAGCACATTTCAATACTATTGAGCTACATGCAGAACAGCTGCAAATTACACATAATAAAAAGTCACCATCAGGCTTTAGGATTTACTTTTCAATATAATATTTTAAGAGTTGTTTTAAATATATGACTACTGAAATGGACTGAAGGTCAGAAAAAGTTAAACAAATAACCAGTTAACTATTTCTAAAATTCTTTATGAAAATTAAGCTACACAAATTAAATCTGAAAATATAAAATTAGATCTTAAATGTCAGCACAATTATAAGCAGTTCCAAAGAAAATTTTTTTAACCAGATAAACCATTTTTATTTTATTTATACAGTAGAGCAATCTTATTTTAATAATTATTCCTTTTATCTCAAATTACTTAAAAGTATATTACAACAAGAATCCATGATTTTCTAGTTAGTAATTCTATCTGTTGCACCATAGATGTTTCCTAATAAAGAACAAGGATACACATATTTTGTTATCTTCTGGAAAAACAAATTTTAAAAATTTTATTATACTTCTAAAAGTACCTAAATTTTCCACTTTATTGGAAAATGAGTGGGCTAAGATAAGTCCATTCATCAGAAAGAGATTTCATTGTGACAGAATTCATGTAACAGATGCAACACTTTACTGGAAACAGTGTATTTGTTTTTTACTTGCCCAGTGTTTGAAAGAGATCAAAGGATCACACTGGTCTGAAAATAAAATAGCACTGCTTACCTCATTTTTATACCAGCAAGATTAAGTGTTTTATTACAGCTCTAAATCTATGATCCTATGACCAATGCACATTATTAGACCAACACATTCCCAGACCAACACATTCGCTTCTAAGTTTTCAACAAAAATGAGCACTTCAACTTCTCCTTTGGAGCTCCTACAAATCTAACACATTTCAGCATTACTACATAGCATGTAACATTAGGGAAAAACTAGGTCATCCAGCACAAAGAAATCAAGCAGCAGACAACACTGAGGAAAATCTGCAGGTAGTAATTTTTCCAGATATTTCACTCATTCATTCCCTTCAAATAATTCCTTGATTTTTGTTCTCTTTTCCCTCTACAATTACTAATTGTATCTGAATAATCATTATTCCATGTATATTACAAACTCTCTAGGAAAATTTTAGTGTTGGAAAACTGGGAAAAGAAGTTAACGTTTGTCCAACTTCAAAGATTTTTGTTCCCACTTCAAGCAACTATTATATCACAAAATACTTAGTCCAAACTATTATGCCACATAATATTTAGTCCAATGCTCGAAACAAAGTAGGTATAAGAACATTATAATGAAATGCTCCTAGTCGCCCTCTCATTACTTCCAATATTCTGAATGAAGTGTGCATCCCCTATGTGGGTGAGGAATTAGAATAGAATTAGAATTAGTAATTTCTAAATGTTTTAGCAAACCATATATGTCTACCTACTGTGTTTATTAATCCCATTGGCTAGATCCTCAAATATAGGATCAAAATGCTTTTCCCAGTTTCAAAGTTAACAGGTTAGGAGTAGTATAACTACACATATTTGAATATGCATTAAATTTCTCATGTATAATTGCTTGTGGTTAAAATTGTTTACATGAAAATCAAATTAAGATAGCCAAGGAATAAGACTTTTTTTAACCAATATAGCAGACTTGGTAAAATATTCATAGTCTTATAGGGTTTTTTTGCTATGCCTGCCTTTTACTCACCTAAAAAAAAATTAAATTTTGATCATTCAGTCCTGACCCAAAGATAGGCAGACAAACAAGTGCTGATTCAAGCGATGCCATGTCCCTCCCAGGCTTTTGGCATGAACAATTCAAAGCTTTTTATATCTGTCTGTCATCATGTTCACACTTTTAGAGAAACTACAAGGTCAAGCAAGTTTACTTTCTTGATTAGATTTATATGCCTTCAAACTAACAATAAAAAAATGAAAGAAGTGGATTTTAATATAACTAAATAAAAAAGTCTTAAATTTGCAGTTAGTATCAGATAAATATCAATGCTAAACAGGAGACCAAAAGAAATCCAAGTTCAGTTTATTTATTTTTGTTACTACACTGTAGCCATGATAGTACTCAAGTACACTCTCTTCTTACCCATTTAATCAGCTTATTTTCAAACAAATTTCATTTTTCATCCACAATTATACTTACTGTGTTAAGTCTTGACCACATTCAGCACATAAACCTTTCATAACTACTGGGTGGCTACATCCTTCTAATCTCACCAGAACACCTCTGCAAAACAAAGTGACATGAAGCAGTTTAATAGCATAATTAACCCAAACAGTAGATTAAATGTGGTAAAGCACATTGGAGTGGCAGCCCAGAGACATGGATTTAAGTCCCAGGTCCCACTTAGTGGCTGGCTGGCTATTAGTAAATCACTAATCTCAGTTTCCCTATCTGTAAAACTGAGATAATATTCATGTTACCTACTTTACACACTGTGAAGCCAAACATTAGTAAAGTACATAGGATTTTATAAAATATAAACTTCTCTCTATTTCTGCACTCTTCTTAGGATGCACCACCTGGTACCACCACATAAGCAACAGAAAGCAAGGCAAGTTATCTCAACTGCTTGCAATCCACTAAAGCAGAGGAGAATTTTATAGAACATGCCTGGAATAATTATTACTTTCAGCTTGTTTATTTAAAAAATTTTTGGACTGGACCTTTGATTTCATTATTACAGGAAACTTCCAGTGAAAAAAAACTCCTATCAATATAGATCAGGGACTTTTCTGCAACTTATAGACTTAGAGGATGTCCCAAATGTCTTAGTGCACTTATAAACTTCAATAGCTTAAAACTCCAGTAAGACTTTTGGGATATCTTATATATGGAGGCACACACATGACTACCAAATAATACAAGATTCAGCAATTAAATGGAAATATCGCTTTTCTGTAGGGACTAATAAAAAACCTAAAGGCTTCAGAACACTAAATTTAAGCTATTAACTAAAACCCGCAAAACCAACTTTTAAGATGTTACCAAATGTTTTATTAAATATTTAAATTTTAATAAATATTAAATACTTAAATATATTAAATAGAATATACTTAAGCTTTTTTAATGTCCTTTTTAGAAGATATTAATACTAAGAACAATTCATACTACTGGTTATAGTCTAAAACTGAAGTGTCAAAAATGGCAGACCAAACCAGATTAAAATGTAATTTGGGACATATTTAACAAAATAAATGAAAATACAATAAAACATAGATAACATTGCATTTCTAAAACTAAGTTAAAAATTGGCTAACTGGAATGCTTACATACAGATCAGTGGACCTCATTTCCATTTGAATTTAATACCACTGCTCTAACAGAACAACTTCTGTTATGGGTCACAGTCATCATCTGAGAAATCTACTGTTTTTTACCACTGAATCCCAAGCCTGTTTTAAAAGTGATATGACATTCTTCATGTCTAACAACTGCTTTACAATCTATATTTCTTAAAGATTAATAGAAAACTTTTGTCTTCAAGATAACGTTCTGTCCCTTCTGCTTCAGATTTAGGTTAAATCTTTCTTATGTGATTTCAACCCCACCTCACCCCTACTCCAATTTCTACTGCAAAATCAGTGTGTTCTGCAGTGTTTGAGATTTTAAAAAATACACTGAAAAAGAAATATATTGAACAAATACTATTTAATTAAATGATGCTTGACAAACCTTAAAACCATTATTATACTTTAAGTTGCAAAATATTAAAAATATCCAAAAAGGTATGTAAATTTGCCTTAGATATCAATCCTACTATATAGACACAAATCTAGCTACATTTTCCACCACAATAAAACCACAATATTTTTAATTGTGTACATAATCTTTTTTTGTTTTTTCTTGTACTTCACTCATCACAAAGTTATGGCTATTTTTTGTTATCCCTGAAAACAGTTATATGGTTATATGATATACTTTTAGAGGTATTAACACAAAGCTAAGAACTATTACACAATCCTGGTTTAACAATTAAGCTTAAATCTGAACATGTCTTGGGATAGAGATTTCTATCTCACAAAGAAGCCCATTCCAATGTCAACTCTAACAGTGACAAAGTTATTTCCTTACTCTTGCTTAAAATCTAACTCCCTAAAACATAGTCCTGTCATCTGAAACTACAGAATGGCACTAATTCCTCTCCCACAAGAGGGATCTTTGTCTTCTCCAGGCTTAAAATTTCCAATTTATTTAGCTACATCTTATTTCACATGTTTTCCAGTCCTAGTCACCATTCTGGTTGTTCTCCTTACTTGGTGACATTTCTCTTAAAATGTAACTCTCGTAACTGAACACATTGCTCTCTATGTAGTCTGTCCAACAAAGGTTATAGTAGTACTGTTACCTCCCTTTTGCTATACTTCTCTTGTAACAGCAGTAGATTTTTTTTTAATATACTTTAAGTAACAGGATATAAAAGCTGAGCTTTCCCACTATTTCCAGATGAGAGTGAGATGTTCCAATTATACAAATTTATGCTATACAAACAGCAGTATCCTTTTTTTTTTTAAGGCAGTCACAATACTCTTAAGCCTGCAGTCAGCTAGGCACTCACCGAAGTTTGGGTTTTTTTTCCCCCACATTTGCAATGTTTACACCATCATGTATGGGAAAAACTTTAACCTAAGTGAGTTTACATTTACGATTATTCAATTTAATGGTGCTAAATGTGGGCCTGTAATCAGAATCCAAAGAATTGAGTAGAATTTTTTTAATAAGTAGGAATATCCTTTAAAAAAAAAAAGGATCAAAATCAGGTTGTTTCCATTTATATCAGTTCCTGTTCATAAAAAAAAAACCCCCACAAACCCTAAAACACCACAACTTATAAAGATGGTCTCACCCTAACTTAAGATACATTAATCTCATATGCGAGAAGTAGTATGGGGTCGGGTATTGAGGACTAACATTGGAGTTAAGAAGACCTGGTGTAAAACAAGGGGCTTAGATTAAATGGCCTCAAACCTTTCCAGCTCTATATCTCTGATTCTATGACCAGAGTTCAAGTCCTACTTCTGACATTTACTATCTGTGGGACCCTTGGGCAAGTCACTTGAATGTCTCCAGCAGCTAAGTTTACTAAACTGCTGCAGTGGAAAGAATTTCCACAACTGGGGCTCTTCAGTAAAATATGACACACACACACACACACACACACACACCACAGAACAAGAACTATCACAAAAAACAGAAGTATATTTGTAAATCAGGCTTTAAAACTAACTAAAAATGTGTACACCAACCTAGAGATCCCACTGTCAGGCATATACCTGAAGCACATCAAAGACAGAAAAAAATGTCCTATGTATACAAAAATATTAATAGCAGCAGTTTTACAGTAGTTTAAAAACGAGAAACAAAATAGGAAACCATTGATGGAGGAATGACTAAATTTGTGGTACCTGTTAAGAAATGGTCAGTGTGAAGAATTCAGAGAAACAAAGAGAAGACTTAAATTAACCAATTCAGGATAAAGTAGGCAGAACTATGAAAACAACATGCACATGACTACTATGTAACTGAACACCATATAATTATAATGACAAAATCTGGTCCCAGGAAGAGTTAATAAAATGCACCTCTTTCATCACTTCGTTGAAAATGTATGAGATTACTGGTGTAGAATACTGCATATGTTATCAGATATAGTACACTGCTGGCTGGTTTTGATGAACTGCCTTTTTTCTCTGTCACTTTTAATTTTTTGTTACAAAGAACAGCTAAAGTAGGGAGTGGAGAGAAAGGGAATTATTTAGCAAGAAGGTGGTATAAAAACCGAAGGCATTGATAAAAACAGAATTTTATATGTATGCAACACTAAAAAAATAAATAGCATGGATGCTAAAGTCAGGCTTCTTTATTCTGATATACCAGGATAAGTGAGTTAGGTGCACCGACACAACTCCATCCCAGCAAAACGGGAAATATAAGATAGGACTCTACATCATAAGTCACTGAAATCTCTTTTTTAAAGTTTGTATATCTGTGTAATATTTTCCAGAAAGTTTTATAAGTAGGTGACAAAAGGTCACAGACTATAATGATCACTCCTAGAACTAAACACACTCAAAGTCAAAGAATGACTTGTCTCCTTTTTCTAAATCCAAATAGCTCTAGATGAAAGCAAACTGTTCTGAGAGTTGACTTCTCACTTGATGGCCAGCAGAGGGAACCCTCTGACCTAACATCTCTTTTCTACCACCTTTCTTCTGCAAGCGGAAAGGATCGTGTTCCTAGAATAGTATTTGGAGTTACAAGGGTCATTAGTGCCATCTAGCCCAATCTTCTCGTTTTACAGATAAGGAAACTCAAGCCCAGAGAAGTTAAATGACTTGCCCACGGTCACACAGGTGTTAAATGGTAGAGGTGGGGTTTGAACTGAAGCCCTCAAATCCAGTGCTCTTTTCTGTTTCCCCGCTACTCATATTCAGTTAAATTTTACCTCTTATAATCAATATTTGTGTAGACACATCCAATTTTATCACTTTTCCTCTTTCCCCTCTGGAATCCAAGTCTTGACCAAAAACAGTTTCCTTCCCTCTTTTCCTCTTATCTGTAGATTTTTTAAAATCTAATTCAAATATTTAAGCAACTCTGGGGGAAGGAAGATACAAAGTTTAAATCAACTAGATGTCACTGCTTGCATTGCCTCATGGGGGATGATACACAAATAACTGTAACATAAAATAATCCATAAGAAAAGAAAGAGCATACTGGCTATTTGTTGTTGTTAGTCGTTTTCATCCACGTACAACTCTTCATGAGCCATTTGGGGTTTTCTTGGCAAAGATACTGGAGTGTTTGGCCATTTCCTTGTCCAGCTCATTTTACAGATGAGGCAAATGAGGCCAAGAGGGTTAAATGACAACTAAGGCAAGAAAGACAGGAGATCACCAGATTGCAGAGGGCTTTGAATGAAAGTACGACACCAGTTCAAGTGAATGATATTAAGTTCTAGAGTGGTTTGTAAAAGAAACAAAGGGGAAGAGGAACAAGTACCGTGAAGGCAGAATTGGCAAAAATTGCCAACTGGTTGGATAAGAAGAGGAGGTTGGAAAAAGTTTCCAACAAGTTATCAAGGTGACCAGTAGTACTATTAACAACAAATGAAGTAAGGAAGAGGGATAGGTTTGGGCCATGTTGTATTTGAGGTCCTGGTATAACAACCTGATAGAGATGCCCTGTACAGTATAAGTCATATAGGAATCATCTGCACACAGAAGATAACTGAAAATGAAAATTAATCAAATAAGCTATTTATAAAGCATTTAACACAGGGCCTGTTACATGGTAGGCACTTAAAGCTTCCTTCACTCTCTCTTTGAAAACACAGGACTGAATAAAATTGTAAAGGAAGAAATGTAAAGACAGAAGACTGACACAGTCAGAACTTTGGGCGTATACCCACTTTAGAGAGAAAGGAAGAGAAGCCAGCAAATGAATAAATGAAAAAGTATAAAATTAAGAGTTCCAGGTACTGAACTAAGTAACAGGAACACTACAAAAATCAGGATCTCAAGGAAATTATATTTTACTATGCTAAATCAAAACATATAGTTGAATGGTGGCCAGCAAGGGATGTTTTTGGTTAGTAAAGTTGAAGGGACGATGAGGAGAATCGACCAGCAACTGACTGACAACCTTTCTTAGAATGGAAATGTTGATCTATTTAATATTCCCCAGACAAGTGGAAAGGAGGGCAGAGGTTAGAGAAGAGGATGAAGAATGATGAAACCTTACCAATCAGAAGCCCAGGGCTCCCAGCAAAGAAGAAAGAGGAGTAAAGAAGTAAGCGGAAAGTGAAGAGAGTGAAAGGAAGAGAGAATATCCAAAAAGAAGGGAAGATGGGCATCATATTCTGCAGAGATTAAGGAGGATGAGGACTGCAAAATGGTCACTGGATTAAAGAAAATTCCACAGAAGATTTAGTGAGATATATGAACAAGCCCTCTTCTATTCCAGCAGAGGTTGAGGTATGTAAACTACTAGAACAGAATATTATATATGTTGCCAACCCAGTCTCTGCATCAAATGTTCCTAAATGTTCTCCTTTGTCCCAAAGGAGGAGGTGGAAAGTGAATTATTTCAATATCAAGACAAAAAGCTATCAATAAAATTTTAAGACAGAAAAAAATCCAATCTAATCCAAGCAACATTTGTTAAGCATCTACTATGTGTGCTAGGCACTGTGCTAAGCAGGGAGGAAAAAAATCACTAGATTTCACAATTAAGTTACTGGTAACCTCAGAGGAGAACTTCAGTGGAGCCAAACTGCAAAGAGAATTCTAAAAAGTGAGTGATATGATACATAGACTTAATTTTGATCCATGGGCATGAATGAATGGGAAAAACCAAAAATATGTAAGTACTTTTCACGTGCAAAGCTCTAGGGACATATATGGAAAGGTAAGACAGCTTCTTTTCTCAAAGAATTCACTTTCTAATAGAAGAGATAAAGCATATGGATAAAGCATACTTATAGCATGTTTCAGCTATAAGTAAGATAGGGAGGTTCCATGGTCCTTAGGATACAGGTGCAAAGCAAATGGTAATACCGCTACTTTAAAGCCATTTCCATACTACTGTGCTGTAAGAAATGGTGAGCAGGTGGACTTCAGAAAAACCTGGAAAAACTTACATGAACTGATGCTGAGTGAGGGGAGCAGAAGCAGGAGAACATTGTACATAGTTACAGTCATATTGTGTGATGACTAACTCTCATAGACTTGGCTTTTTTCAGAAATGCAAAGTTCTAAGACAACTCCAAAAGGCTCATGTTGGAAAATGCCATCTACATTCAGAGAAAGAATTACGGAGTCTGAATGCAGATCAAAGCATACTATTTGCTTTCTCTCTTTTTTGTTTTGTTTTGTTTCTTCTTTCACGTGGTTCATTCCATTGGTTATAATTCTGCTTTATAACATGACTAACGTGAAAATATGTTTAATATGAATGTATATGTAGAGCCTATTGTCTTAGGGAGGGCTGTAAGGAGGCAAGAGGAGAAAATTTAACACTCAAAAAGCTTGTTGTAAACGAAAAATAAATAAATTTTTTAAAAATAAGAAAAAAGAACCTAGCTTACAAAAAAAGTCATTTCCATTGATAAAACCACATGTCAGTTTTTGATGTTCAATTTTTTTTTGACAAAAACTTTCTTTCCTAGGTTCTCGGTAGCTATGACTATCACCTGAAGGAGCAGTTGCCAAGTTCTACTTCCATAAAGGGTTATATATGAGTGTGTCCATTTTAATGAAGGAAATGGAATGCTAAGCTTGGAAATGAAATTAAACAAAGAGCCAGTGTCAGCCTCTAAAGCCTTTCACTAAAGTCCAAAGTTTCCAGCTACTTGATAATTAAGCTTGCTTTTCCTCAAGTACCAGCATTTAATGTAAAACACTTTTTATTAAACGTGATTTTATTCTGTTACTAATATTGCAATGATGTTATTTTCCATTTTTCAATCATAAATGTAAAGAACTAAAAGTAGTTCTTAATGAATTGACCCACTACTTGTAGGAAAATGTACTCTAATTTCCAAACAACTTACATATAAACTCGAAACACAACCTATTCATAAACCAAGGTCAACTTGGACTCAAACCTAGTTCACAACTTCAGTGTTATCTTTGATTCTTTACTATCGTTCACCCTCACATACATAATAACGATAACAATGGCTAAAATTTACATATGCTTATTATTTGCCAGTTACTTTGCTAAGGACTTTACAATTATCTCTTTTGCTCCTGGGAGGAAGGTGCTATTATCCCAATTTTACAAATGAATACACTGAGACACAGAGAGGTTAACTGACTTAGGCAGAGTCACAAAGCCAACAAGGTCTGAGGCTGGATTTGAACTCAGGTCTTCCTGACTCCAGGCCTAGCACTATACCCACTGCGCCACTCAGCTGTTGCTATATTCATAAGAGATCTCATTCATATATAAATGTGTGTGTGTATATGTATATGTATATGTATATGTATATGTATATGTATATGTATATGTATATGTATATGTATGTATACATATCTTTTTCTCTCTAATCCCACAGCCCTTAACCCTAGCTCAAATCTCTATCACCTCAGACCTAGACTATTGCATTAGCTCCCTAACTGGTCTCCCCCTCCAATCTATCCTTTCTGAAGGTTCCAGTCTGTCCATGTCATTCTCCACTCATTGAAGTCCAGTAATTCCCTATTACTTCTAGTATCATATAAACTCTTGTTTGGCATATAAAGCTCTTCACAATCCACATATCACCTTTCACTCATTACTACATTCCACACAATTCATACTGACCTACATACAAGGCCGTATCTCCTATCTTTGCATCAGCTGTCCCCCACAGCTGGAATGTTTTCCCTACTCACCTCCAATTCCTTAAATCCCTGGCTTTCTTCAAGACCCAATTCAAGCACCACTTGAAGCAGAAGGCTTCTCCTTGGTTCCTTCAGCTGCTACTATCTTTCCCTCTAAGGTTTTCTCATATTCATTTTGTATCTGTCGTTTATACACATACTGTCTCCTTTGTTAGAATATGATTTTAAGGGTAGCGGCTGTTTGGGCTTTTTCTGTATATCCTCAATGCTTAGGACAGTACCTGGTACAATGTTGAGTAGGTAATAAATGCTTATTGATTGATAGAAGTTTGCTCTAACATCAGGCTTGAATTTGCTTCTGTCACTTCTTCTACCCATTGCTTCTACCCCTGCCCTCTGGGGTAACACAGAAGTAGAATCTCTCTTCCACATGGCAGCCCACCAAAAACCTGAAGAAAGCTATCATATCTCATCCCACACTGCCCTCTGCCTGGCCCTCAGTCCTTTTTTGCTGTTTAAATAACCAATCTTCATATGACACACATTCAAAGTCTTTTACCAGACTTGTTGCCCCATGCTGGATACCCTCCAGTTTTCAATCTCTTCCTTAAATCATGATGCACAGAACTGAATACAACACTTCAAAATAAGGTGGAATAACTGCAGGGTACAGAGGTACTAGAACTTCCTTATTCTTAGAAGTTATGCCTCTTTTAATGCAGTTCACATCTGTATTATCTGTTCTGGCAGCCATATCCCAAGACTGTCTGATATTGGGCTTGCAGGTCACTAAAACCCCTATACCTTTTTTTTCAAACAAACTTGCCATCTAATCATGCCTTCCCAACGTATTCCTAATCCCAAACTGTCTAATGTCACTAGGTCAATATATTTGTCATATTGACCACAACAAAAGATCATATTATAATAAGTCACAGAGGTAGGTTTCTCTAGCCCATACCACTTGAACCTAATACCATCTCTCAAAGTACCTTCATTTATGAATTTTGAAAAAGGGAGATAAAGACTTTCCATTTTCATCATTAAGTCCAAAGGTGTCTTAAGATGGCACTGCCAAGGAAGAGAGCCAAAGAATATAGATTTCTTTAGCATCCTATGCCTATACCAAACAAAAATTCATGCTGCCAGTACCTTCTCAGAAAAAAAGATGTATGTGGTTATAGAACAGGAAATAAAGGGCAAAACAAGGTATCACTGATTTCCATAAAAGCGATTACTATGTTTGATACTATTATTGTATCTCAACAACAACAAAAAAACAGCAATGTTATAGAGAATAGAAGCTATGACTAAAAGGTTATTAAATACCAGAAAGATTTTATTCCTCCTAGTTTGGCCCTCAAAAAGAAAAATAGAAAAATCACAAAATAACTCTTAAAAATAATTATTCTTTCTGTTAAAGCAAAGAAGCCCAAAGCTATCCTTAATATTTTTATACTCAGCGCCCATCTCCAATGAGCAAATTAGGTAAATTGAGTCAAATTTTTTTTCTGCTTAAGCACAATGTAAAAGAAAGATAGTATGTAAAAAGAACCCTGGACTAAGAGTGAAGTTACTTGGTTGAGTCCTACCACTAGTCAGCTATGTAACCAAGGACAAAAGTTTTAGCTCTCAAAAGGGCCCATTTTCCTACTCTATTTAAACACCTGCTGGACCAAAGCAAAGGTTAGCCTTTGTGTCACATCAAATGACATAATGTAAAATGCTTAGCACAGTGCCTGGCACATAGTAGACACTATAAAAATGCTTATTCCTTTCCCTTCCCTCATAGACCATTTTTAATTTATTATTTTTTGGACCTTCGCAAGAATGTTTTTAACGAAATAAAATATATACAGTTACAAAGGAAACATATTGAAACAAAGATGTAATTTTTCTCCCCATCCAAGTTCACAGACTCCCAAATCTATCCATAGACCCTAGGGTAAGAACTCTTACACCAAACAGTGTCCTAAGTCCCTTCTTACTCTAGAATTCTTAATTCCCTTACTTAAATGTAAATTTTGCTATTTATTATAAAAATTCCATGAGTTTTTTTAAAAAGCTTTATTACTAAGATTCTTTACTACGGTCATTATGAATTATCTACTCTTTTACTCTTCCATCACTCGACAAAAGAAAAATTATGTTCAGTCTGAAAATAAATGACATGAATTTGCCACTAAAAGTCTAGCTATCAAAGGCAGACCTGGCCTAAACAAAAACAGAGATAACCAGGTATGTCAAGTGTTCAACAATTTGGTCACTAGCCATCTAACCACAATTTCTGAGAGTTGTCATTGAAGCAGAAACACACAATACAACTGAAACTAAGCTACACTGCAGAATCTGAAAGGGGTCAGCTTAAAGACAAAACAAGGTGGAAGATAAAAGAAATATGCTTAGCCTCCCTCAAGAAAATCCTAATACAAAAATATAAAATTATGAAAATTTTATTTTTAATGCTTCTTTACAGCATTCCTTTAAAAACACTCTCCTAAGTCAATTTATGAAAAATATACAATATACACTTCGCTGATCTTTATTTTTTTTTAATAAGTTTTTATTGTCTTGTGTTTCTTACATCACCATAGTTATCAAGTATCCCCCCTCTCCCCAAAGTCATTCTCTATAGCAAATAGTATTTTTATAGAGGCAAAAAAAATCAGCAAAACTGATATTCATTGAAAAAAATCTGAAAAGATGTGCAATGCATGATGCCTCTCACCTTTCTGAAGGGGTGGGTTGGGGGTGTCTTATATCTCTTCACTTGAGTCTTGCTTGACCTTTATAATTTTGTTATGTTTACTTCTAATTTTTTTGCTGTGTAGTTGTTTTTTTCCATTTACATTGTTTTAGTTATTGTGTACATATATTTTTCTTGCCTCTACTTTCTTCATTCTGCATTAGTTCATATATATCTTTTCATATTTCTCTGTGTTCATCACATATATCAGTTCTTACAGCACAGTAATATTTCATTACATTCAGTACCACAATTTGTTTAGCCATTACCCAATCAATGGGCATCTGCTTTATTTCCAATTCTTTGGTATCACAAAAAGTGCCACTTTAAGTATTTCAGTGTATATGGGGACCACACAAGTTTTCAAAGTAAGATACCTATACTCTTGTCCTCTCTGCCTTTTAATTTTTCCACATATACTACCAGCACAGTAAACAGATGGGGTAAACAAAAATACATGTTGGCTGGACAGTGGCAAGCAGCCAACCTACTTAAAAGTTCATCAATATGTATATCATGAATGAGTATAGCAGATGGACAACGAGATAAGAAAAGGCTTACAGGGAAAGGTCAGGCTGAACTTTATTTCAGAAACTACGTAGTTCTTTCTATTGTCCCAAACAGCTCACTGTCACAAACGCCCAATCAATACATCTCTCCCAAGTGATTCCATGCAAGTCATGAAACAACTTAGATGAATAAAAATTACAAATAACTAAAAAGGTAATATTGAAAAATGTGATATGCACAAATAGACAGCAGGCTGTTAATAATGGTGAATACACAAAAAAATGGTATAAAAGATATATATCACAAAAAAAGGAACTCCATATACAGTCTGAATATCTGTTTGAATCCTGATTCTGCTACAGCTTTGGCCTTAGGCAAGTCACTTATTGAGTCTCAGTTTCCTCAACTCTAAAGTGAGGCCAAAGCCTTTTTCATCTCTGCATCATAAAATGTGCTATTGTCTTTTGGCAAGACAGAGAGACAAGAGAAAGGCCTCTACTATATTGAACTATTCCTTTATACAGCACAGAATAGAAAGGCATGGAGAAGATTTCAATCTGAATTGAGTCAGCCCCAAAAGCCTGAAAGCCCCAAAAGCCTTACAGTCCAAATACCACATATCAGAGGTTGTAAAAAGAACAAAGACAATCAACAGGTGAAGCTCAGCAATTTCTCATCCTAACAATTATTTTTGACTTGAGTTCTTCACTTTTTTTTAATCCCCGCCCAAGGGTGGCTGGTGAAGGCTATGGACCCCTTCTCTGGAGATAATGTTTTTAAATGCATCAAATAAAATGTTACAGGATTATGAAGGAAACAATTGTACTGAAATCCACTAATCAAAATATTAAAAGAACAAATTCACTGACCACAGTTTAAGAATCAGTTTTAATTGGAAACCATATATTCGGAAATCCTTCAGGTACCATTTGTTAACTCAAAAAAAAAAACCAACAACAAAAAAAAACCACTTTTTTTTTTATACAGTAGCCAAACTACATGCTTATGCTAAGAAGCCAACAATACCTATTATATTTTATTGGATCCTATAGAGTAGTGTTGTCAAACTCAAATAGAAAAGATATTGACTTAGAAAACAAAAAAGTAACATTATTTATTTTGTTAAACATATTCCAATTACATTTTAATCTGATTTAGGCCTCACCCAGAAGTTTAGCAGGCTGCTTGAGGCCCAGGGGTAGTATGACACCTCAGCACAGAGCATCTTTAAATACCAAACATTTTGTAAGACTCACAGTCTTTAAATAAGTTTAATTCCAAAACACTCAAAGAAATTAACACCATCATCACCATCACCACTATCACCCCCATATACAATTTGCCACCAAAGACAAAGGAAGTAAAAAGTTTTAACTGTTTCCTGTTAAACTATAACTACACTTGAAATACAAGCAATTGCTAGTTTAAAAGAACCGACTGGGTTATGTGATACTTTCACACCCTGTAGACTTAAAGGTGACCTTTCAAGCAATAGTCAACAGGGAAGGAAAAAATAGCTTAACTGAAATTAATTTCTAACTCAAGCAAGATCACTGATAGTAGTTTGAAAGGGAAAAAAAGGAAATGAAGATTTTAGAAAACATCCAAAAAGACTAGACTATTATAAATAAGGTTAAAGTATTAGATAGGAGGGGTACAGAGCCAAGACGGTAGAGTAAAAGCAGAGACCTGCTTGAGCTCAATCGTAAACCCCTCCAAATACCTGTAAAAAATGACTCTAAAATTCTAAAGCTACAGAACCCACAAAATGACAGTGAAACACATCTCCAGCCCAAGACAACCTGGAAGACTGATAGGATGCAACTTATGCACCAGGCTGGGAGCAGAGCGCAGTCCAGTGCAGGATGCACTGGTACAGACCTGCTGGAACAGGCCTCAGAGGACTGAACCACTGGCAGCTCTGGGAGTTTCCAGAATTCTCAACCCACAAATGCTAAAGACAAAGTAGAAGGTCAGTGGGAAAACTCTGTCAGACCTAGGTGAGAAAACAGCAGAGTTTGGCCCCAGTCCCAGGAGCAGCAGCAGCTAACAGTGGCTACTTCCAGAGTTCCAGGCCCAGAGACAGTAGGAGGGATCAAGCAGCTGATCAGAGGGGAATGGCAGGGACCTCTCTGCTGGTGCTGACACGAGATTCTCTTGCTTTGCCCTGCTTGGATCTGGGTCACAATCCTAAGGTGAGGAGGAGTGCTGGCATGGTAGAGCTTGCGGCAGTTGCGGAGAGAGGATTCTCCTCACAGTTCCAAGGCAGAAAAGAGTGCTTGTGGTCACTCACAAACCACAGCACAGGCCAGGAGAGAGGTAAACACTTCTCCTTTGATCATACCACCTTAGAACTGAAAATTTACATGTGCTGAGAAGTATCTCTGACAACAGCTGCACAAAGCCCCTGAAACCTGGAATAGAGCACTTTCCACTCTGGAAGCAGAGTCCTACATTGACAAAGAGCTCAAAAGTCAAGTAACTGGCTGAGGAAATGAGCAAACAGTATAAAAAATCAAACTATAGAATCTTACTTTGAGGACAAAGAAGATCAAAACATATAACCAGAAGAAGACAGCAAAATCCAAGCTCCTACATCCAAAGCCTCCAAGAAAAATATGAATTGGTCTCAGACCATGGATGAGCTCAAAAAGGGGTTTGAAAATCAAGTAAGAGAAGTAGAGGGAAAATTGGGAAGAAAAATGAGAGTGATGCAAGAAAATCATGAAAAATGGGTCAACAACTTGCTAAAGGAGACCCAAAAAAATAATGAAGAAAATAACACTTTAAAAAATAGACTAACCCAAATGGCAAAGAGCTCCAAAAAGCCAATGAGGAGAAGAATGCCTTAAAAAGCAGAATTATCCAAAAGGAAAAGGAGGTCCAAAAACTCACTGAAAAAAACAATTCCTTAAAAATTAGAATGGAGCAAGTGGAAGCTAATGACTTTATAAGAAATCAAGAAATTATAAAACAGAACCAAAAGAATGAAAAAACAGAAGACAATGTGAAATATCTCACTGGAAAAACCACTCACCTGGAGAATAGATCCAGGAGAGATAATTTTAAAGTTATTGGACTACCTGAAAGCCATGATCAAAAAAAAGATCCTAGACATCGTCTTTCAAAAAATCAAAGAAAACTGCCCTCATAGTCTAGAATCAGAGGCTAACATAGAAATTGAAAGAATCCATTGATCACCTCTTGAAAAAGATCCCAAAAAGAAAACTCCTAGGAATATTGCAACCAAATTCCAGAGTTCCCATGTCTAGGGGGAAAATATTGCAAACAGACAGAAAGAAATAATACAAGTATTGTGGAAGCATGAGATCTTGCAGCTTCTATATTAAGGGATTGAAGGGCTTGGAATATGATATTCTGGAGGCCAAAGGCGCTAGGATTAAAACCCAAGACTCACCTACCCAGCAAAATGGAGTGTAATACTTCAGGAGGAAAAATGGATATTCAATGAAATAAAGAACTTTCAAGCATTCTTGATGAAAAGACCAGAGCTGAACAGAAAATATGACTTTCAAATACAAGAATGAAAAGAACCATGAAAAGGTAAACAGGAAAGAGAAATCATAAGGGGCTTACTAAAGCTGAACTGTTTACATTCCTACATGGAAAGATATTTCTGTGAGACCTTTCTCAGTATTAAGGTAGTTGAAGGGAACGAACGCGCACACACACACACAAACACACACACACACACACACACACATATAGAGAGAGAGGGTACAGGGTAAGTTGAATATGAAGGGATGAAATCTAAAAAATAAAATTAAGGGGTGAGAGAGGAATATATTGGGAGAAGGAGAAAGGGTGAGATAGAATGGGGTAAATTATCCCACATAAAAGAGGCAAGAAAAAGCTGTTACAATGGAGAAGGGGAGGGAGATGAAAAGTAATGAGTCAATCTTACTCTCATTGGATTTGGCTTCAGGAGGGAATAACATAAACACTCAACTGGGTATCTTACCCTACAGGAAAGCAGGGCAGAAGGGGATAAAAGGGATGGATGACAGAAGGTAGAGCAGCTTGGGGGAGGGGGTAGTTAGAAGCAAACACTTTTAAAAAGGGACAGGGTCAAAGGAGAAAATAGAATAAATGGGGGGCGGGATAAGATGGAGGGAAATATAGTTAGTCTTTCACAAGATGACTATTATGGAAATGTTTTACATAACTACGCATGTATGACCTATATTGAATTGCTTGCCTTCTCAATGAGAGTGGGTGGAGAGGGAAGAAGGGAGAGAATCTGGAACTCAAAGTTTTAAAAACAATTGTTAAAAATTGTTTTTACATGCAAATGGGAAATAAGATAGGCGGGCAGGCAATGGGGCATAGAAATCTATCTTGCCCTACAAGACAGTAAGGGGGAAAGGGATAGAGGGGGCAGTGATAGAAGTGAGAGCAGACTGGGGGAAAGGGTAATCAGAATGCATGCCACCTTGGGCTGGGAGGGTAAGAGAGAGATGGTGAGAAAATTTCAAACTCAAAATCTTGTGGAAATGAATGCTGAAAACTAAAAATAAATAAATTAAATTTCAAAAAATCAAGTATTAGGCAAATTGAGCTTGCAAAAACATCCTTTCCTTACAGACTTTTAGAATGTTTCCATAGTCTTCTAGGTGAATGTTTGCACAAATTTCCTTACTCCTAGTCATCTGATTCTAGAAAATGAGAAACACAAAACCAATGTAATGATTGAACTATTATTACTACAATAAGGTTTGGTCTTAAAGATAAATTTATCTTCTTTTAACTGGACAGGTCTTTCCCCACCTCCCCACTAAAATCCTGTGATGCCTTACGGAAATGATCCTGGGTTCTTGAAGTTTATGGTATGCCAGCAGAGAACAAATTAAGGCAGGTCCAAGTTAGAAAAACTCCAGGTATCCAGTTGACAACAGATCAGGGTAGTTAAGGACTAGTGTAGTTAAGTGCTGGTAACCCAAAGTGGATCACCGAGTGATAGGTTTTTGGTGATAGTCACAGAAACTAATAAAAACTAAGATACAAAGGGACTTGCAATGCTTCATCAAAAGGTATATCAGAAAATCACAGATTTCAATCTAGAAAAGACCTCAAATGTCAAATAATCAAATAATCCCAACTCCATTTTAAAGACAGGTTATGAACTGAAGCAATGTGACTAATAAAATAATTTGTTCAAGTTAACATAGATAAATCAATGATGGAAGTATGATTTGGACCAAAATTCTTTAAGTCAAAATACAGAACTCTTTACTACACCACAATGTTGTTATGCCAGAGGAATCATGGCTTCTTAAAATACTGAAGAGTACTGTCATATCATCATAAAAATTCCTCCTTTGGAGTGTCAATGCAATCTTCACGCTTCAGTAGTAACAGTCTCCAAACTCACTATTACAGACACTTGGAGATGACTTCTAATGACGTCTTCTCACACTTGCTTTACCCTGTTGGTTTTCTGTTTGTGGTCATACCTTGCAATATACAACACAAATAAGTTATTCCATGCCAATGATAGCAATGTCATAAGAAAAAAAGACAAAAATAACAATGATTTCCAGTTCTAGAAATGAACAGATTCAAGAGGTATCAAAAATTCTCAAATCAAAATTAGTTTAAATTTTACTTCAGTACTTAAACATATTCATAGCATATCTGAATTTGGGCTACAGGGCAATTTCACAAATCCTAAAACACTGGAAGTTTCTGAAATATGCATAGCCTCAAAGCTACACAAATACTAGCTTGGAACCAAAAGGCTTGGGTTAAATTCAAGCCAACTCTACTACTTACTAGCTATACTTCCACATCAATAAAATGGAGTTAGTAATATTAAGATAATTCAATTGTTATGAGAGTAAAAATTTTTAAATGTAACTTGCCTTAAAAATCTTAAATCATTATGTAAACTATCATTAAGGTTGGGATTATGCTGATATTTTACTGGTGCAGACTAATCTCTAAAATATTCAAAATACACATCACTAATAAGAGGAATAGAATGAAAGTTCTTTGGGAAAAGGTACCAAAAGGATGCTGATCAAATAATCTAAGTCAGGAATTAAAAAAAAAATATTACATCACAGGCTTATTATTTTTAAGCTAACAATCTGTTTCATTTCTCTTTAACATCATGCTTTACTTAGTAAGCAATACTGAAACAATACAATGTCAGATTACAGGTGCTTAAATGAGATCTTCCTTTTCCTTTACATTATTTTAAACAATTTTAAACTTAATATCATTTTAAACAACTTTTTAGTTTTAATGTTGGCCACAATCATAATTTGTTGTGTCACCTTGCATAAATCACTCAATGTTTCTAAGTCTCAGTTTCCTCAATCTATAAGATGTGGAAGTTGAACAAGATGATTTGTAAAGCTCTTTTTCCAAGTCTCAAATTTCAGTTTAATAATTCAGGTACATACCACTAATATAATTTAACCTTCAAGGTTAATATTCTGGCAAATAACCTAGTACAGGCTTTTGAATTAAAAATAATAATAATAATAATGATGATAAGTAAAAATCGTATCTCAGTGGTCAAAATGTGAAGATGTGCCTCAGAGTCTGATATTTACTTTTATTTTAATAGTTTTAAAAAGTTATTTAATTTTATTGTTTAATATCTTCTAGAAGTGAATGGAAAAGCAAATTAGAATGGAGAGGAGCAGGAACAGAAGCATCAGATCTGTTATAGGAAAGCACAGAGCTGAAAGTGCTAGATGGCAGCAAGGTAAGCAATAGAAAATTAAAATTTAAAAAAAAAAGAAATAAAGAAACTCAAGGCATGGAGAGTCATTTAGTGATTTAGTGTAGGAGAAAATAAACATGAATAGCTCACAAACTCAAGAGCACTGCTGGATGAGATAGGACTCCCAAAGGCTACTTTGCACTTTGAAGATCTAATTCAACTTCTTCGTTTAAAATGTTAGAAAAAAAAATTTAATTTTTTTTAAAAAGAAACTAAGACCACATTCAAAAACTGAGGTTCATAATGAACTCAGGTTATCATGAAAAGGCTATGTCACGTTTAGCATAATATGTAAGACTTCACAGCAGCATAAGCGACCTGCCCAAGGTCACACAGTGAACATGTATTAGAAAAGTAATTAATACGCTGGTCTCCTCTGATTCAGATTTGAGTGAAGCACTCTAAACGCTATACCACAATGCCTCAAAAATGCATATATTCGAAACAGAAATATCACGCAAAGAAAACTGTGAAGGGAAAAAACTCCTAGTTTTAAGGCCCATTTCTTAATCACAAGTGTCCATGTACATGAAAATAAACATCCTTTGTTCCTACTGAAAAAGTCAGGCATGGTTGTAGAAATTAAAATACATCATTCCTTGGCATACACTAATGACTATAATGAAGCATTAAACCTTAGTTCAAACAAATATAATTAGAGTTGCCAGAAGAAATACAAACAGGGCCCTAACTAATGACTTTGCTAAATGGTCTTTCCCTAGTTAAGCCTCACCAAAGATGAGTTCTCACAAACACTATGGAGCCTAATGAACAAGGCAGGAAAGCCCATGCCTGGAATGCACTCTGTCCTCACCTCAATCTCTTATAATTCATCGTTTCCTTCAAAACTATGTTTAAGTGCCACCTTTTACATGAAGCCTTTTCTGATCCCCCTGTGACTAGTACCTCCCTTTCCTCCTACCCCCAAATTACCTTCAATATATTCTGTATATACTTATATATTTACATTATCTTCCCCCAGAAAATATAAACTTCCTTAAGTATTGTCATTTTGTCTTCGCCCCCTTAAGTACTGTCATTTAGTCCTTATTCCCCTAGGCCAAGCATAATGAAAATATTTAATAATGTTTGTCGATTGATATTTCTTGGGAGAACTGTGTATATAATGATATACACATATGCACATTTCATAGATAATTGAATTTTAAAGCTAATAGAGGTATACTTGGAGATCAACCTCCTCCATATTATAGGTGAAGATAAGACCCACCCAAAGATATCTCCCAAAGTCATGACACATGGAGAGTTAGTGGCAGAAAGGGGACTTAAAACATGGCATGTAATAAAGATCAGGAGAAAGAAAAGTTGCCCAAAGAAGACATTATAATTAGCTTATATCAAATTAGTGTGTCAAATACTAAAAACCAATTCTTCCTTTGACCATTCCAGATACCATTCCATCTCTCTCCTCACCACACAACTTCTTGAAAAAGTCATCCATAACCAATACCTCCATTTCCTTATAACCTATTCCACCTTTAACTCCTACCACTACATTTAAACTGCTCTCAAAAATGCCAAAGACCATCTAACTGCCAATTCAACAGCCTTTCTTATGGTTCTTTTTTATTTTCCATAAGGATTTGACATTGTTCTGCCATATCCCAGTGCTGGACTTTGGCTTTGGAGAATATATACTCTCCTAGTTTTCCTCCCTACTCAATAACTACGGTTTCCTTCACTGGCTCCTCATCCAGTGTTATCCACCATGTATCTATGTGCAAAGCATTGCACTAGTAGAGAGGCTGAGGAATTGTGTTGCTTACCAGCACTGTCCACAATAATCTTCTTTTTCTTCTGCACTCTTTCTCCCTAGACAATCTTATTCACTCACTAAAGGGTTTAAGGGATTCCTCTAAAGCAGAGGATTGCCACATCTATTATCTCCAATCTTGCCCTTGCTTCTGAGCTCTGGACCTGAATATTCAGCCTATGGTATATCTCCACCAGGAGAGCCACCTCCAACTCAAAAAGACCAAAACTATTCTTATTTTTTCTCCTAAACTTGCTTTTCCTTCTGACTTCCCTACTCTATTAATAGTACTATTAGTCACAGGTCATCAATGTTCTAACAATCAGCTTTTCAAAACTCTGACTCTTTCCTCTCTACCTCATACATCCGAACTCGCTGTGAAGTCTGGTTAATTATACCTCTACTAGCTCTCTCATATCCATCTTCCTCCTACTAATTCCATATCCACCACCCTAATAACACTTGCCAGGACTATTGCAACAGCCTCTAAATAGGTCTTACCACTCTCTCTCTCTTTTCCAAAATATCATTCAAACAGCTGACAGACTAATCTTCCTTATGTGGCTACCTGGCCATGTCAGTATTTTGTGCTAATTTCTTCAGGAGCTCCTTCTCCCTATTACGTACTAAGCAAATTTCCAACTCCTGTGGCATCCAAAGACCCCCAGGCCATCCTCCACTGAACTGCCAAAGTGATCTTCATAAAGTGTAAGTCTGACCATGTCCCTCCCCTATTCAATAAACTCCACTGGTTCTCTGTTGCTTTTAGAGTCATGAACAGAAAATACTCTGACCTTCATAAACCTTTCTAGTTTTCTTAACACCTTTCTCTCCCAGTTTGCTCTTCCATCTAGTTTCTCTGGCTCTAGTCTCCTTGCTATGGATTACATATAACCTTCCATCTCCATACATCAAGTATTTCTCACACATTCCTGGGCATCCCGTGCCTGGAATTCTTTCTCTCTTCTCCAGGATTCCCTGGCCTTCTTCAAGTCTCACCTATGCAAGAAGCCTTTCCCTGTCCTCTTTAATGGTAGTGACTTCCCTCTGGGATTATCTCCAAGTAATTCTGTTTATATATTGTTTGTAAACAGCTGTTGTCTCCTCCATTAGACTGTTAGCTCAACTCCTGGCACATAGTAGGAGTTTAATAAGTATGTGTTGACTTATCTTGACTCCACAAGTGGAACCAATTTGCCCAGTCTTATTTTATAGTACTTCCCTCCAAATACTCTACGATTAAATCAAACCAGACTATTCTCTGTCCTCCATATGTATCCTGTACCTTTGCTTTTAGTGTTCCCTATGCCTGAAAAGACCTCCCTTTCACCTCTTTACCTATTACCTACCCAACTAAAATGTAAAAAAAACTTTGGACCTCCACATTGCTTTGCGATTCTTGGAATGGCAAAGGCTCACTACATATTGTATTTATTTGTGCATGTTCTGTTCTCTGTTAGTCTGAACTCCCCAAAGGTTGGAAATGCCTTATCTAATATTCATATCTTGAATTGAAAGAACAAAAATATACCAAAAGATTGACATTCCTATCAAATTTAATTCCAATGGTAGAAAAAAAAAAGTACTGTCAACACAGCCTGGTTGGTACAATGCAAAAAGCACTGAATCTGATGTTCAAATCTCTTCTCTTATATGTCCCTTAGCTATATGTATGATCTTGGGCAAGTTACTTAACTTCCTTGGGTCAAAAGTTTCCTCATCTGTAAAAAGAAGGGGCTAGACTTTGAGCTCCCTTCCAGCTCTATATCTATGATGCCATATTGTTACACATATACAAGGAACAGTAACAACGAATGCTATGTAAGCAGTAGGATTAATTTGTTTTTACCTTTAGGCTAAGCCTGTTATCTTTGTGGGTTGTAATTTCATTGGTGTAGGGAACTGAAAGTGAAGGAAATCTCTCTACCAAAACAAATCAGCTGCTATTCTGTAACTTGTAGATGGAGGTTAATTGGCTTGCCCTGGGGGGACACAGCAAGCGTCAGAGGTAGAATTTGAACACAGTTCTGAATGACATTCAATGACACGCTTTCTACCCACCACACCATGCTTCCTCTAAGGTCTTATAAAAAGGTTAATTTATGATATTTTTACCAATTGCAAATAAGTATACTATACAAAAAAATGACCACTCCCCCCACCACCACAAAATAAACAGCATTACTTTAAACCCACGAGGAAAGAAATTAATTACAAGCCAAGTTTCGTTAGAGCCACTGTAAAGAATACAAGTTCAAGCACTTGATGAAAGTAAACTACAATATGTTAAAAAAAAAAAAAAAGTAGACATTTCAGCAGTGGATTCTACCACTCAAATGAAATGATTTTTTTTTCACCTTTAATTACGATGACCAATGACTCAATTTAGTCAAGTATATGGTCATAGAGTTAGAAACGAACAAGTACTGGGACAGGACAGAAGTCGGGCTAGACTCAAAAGCTTGATATAATTTTATACTCTATAAAGCTCAGTCTCATACATTCTTCTTAGTTATGATGCACAATTGTTTCACATTTTTATAACTTAGTTTCACAAAATTAGAGCTCAGAAAAAAAGAGAAACAGACAACACTAAATACCAGCTCAATTTGAACAAGTCAGTCTATCAGAACAATACCCAGTTATAGTTCATATGTATGCATGAATACATATATGTGTGTATATATGTATGCATGTTTATATACACACATATACAGATGTCTATATGTTTAAACATAGATCTATACATGTATGTATATGTATATATTTCAGTATCACCATTTTCTGTTTTAATCTTAAAGTCAAATACAATTAAAAAAAAAGAACTGAAATAAATATACTTGGTTTTCTTAGAGACTGACTCCAATCCCCCCCCAATTTTCTGTAGCACGAAAATAACAACCACCACAGCTTTCTGGCTACAGAAAAAAAATCATATTTAATTTAAAAAACTTTTGTTTGTCCAGCTAGTAAGCAGTAATTTAAAGGAGAGGAGTCCAAAGTTACAGAAAATAGGGTGGGAATAGCCCCCAAAAAAGCCATGTTTCAAGGTGAATCTGTTTTTTATTCTCTAGAAACGCCATCATTTGATAGATTAAGGCATATCTGTCAGAGGCGTGCCTAAGAGACCTGGCAACAAAAAATGAATCCTCTAACTATTCCTGAAAGGAGGGCCTTATTTTCATCATGTTATTTTCCCCTTTAAGCCCACCTGCAGAGCAGAGGGTGGGGCGGGGAAAGGGGGAGGAATAGAAAAGCTAGGATGCGGGAGAGCTCTCAGAACTGGCACCTGCCTCCTCCTCGCCCACGTTCTCGGGTCCGTAAGGGAATTTACTACAATGCACCAGGCGCCAAACCCACCCACCTCGGAGACCCCTCCTGATGCCTGGTGGTGGGCTTGTGGGGAGAGGAGGAAGAGGAGCCGCAGGACTGGGGGCGTGCAGAAGGGTCCCGGGACCGTAAAGTTAAGAGACAGCGGAAGTTCTCGGTTTTGAATAGTGTCTCCGCCTCCGCCCTCCAAGAAAAAGACCGAACGCTTGGGCTTGGGCACCGTCGCTAGCTCCCTCACTCTCCCTCCCTCCCGCACCTCCTGTCCAGATCTGCCCAGGCCAGTCTCACTGGGTCGAGAAACTGAAACAAGTCGGTGCCCAAAGATGCCTGCGATTGTCGGATGGGGAGGGGAGCGTCCCTGGGCTGGCACCTATCGGGGTGGTGGAAAGGACGGGGAGCGCGGGTATCCCCTAGGCGCCCCGGGCAAGCACCAGAGGCCCCCGTAGCCGCTTACCCTGGGGGGACCACCTGTCCCCGCTGTGCACACAGCTCCAGCACCACTCCGGCCCGCTCCGACTTCACCCTGCGTTCCGCCAACCGCTGGGTCCGGCCGCAGCCGCCGGCCTCCGGGCAGGGCGAGGGCTCCCCACGCTGGTTCCCGCACAGGTCGGGGCTCCCCTCGCCTCCCCCTTTCCCCTCTCCTTCCCCGGCTCTCCGACGCGCACTGCAAGCCGGCAGCGCGCCCGCCTCCCCGCCGGCGGGAGGCACGATGGGGAGGCACAC
>CM053622.1:173958496-174014352 GCA_028646595.1 Phalanger gymnotis
TACCGGGAGCCTGAGGTGAGGCGGCCGCGTGAGCAACTGGTACCGGAAACGTCCGAAGAGTAACCCTCATCGGGCACGAAACAGCGGAAGCGGTTGTATTGAAGCCCTCGTGGTTACCCGCTGTATGTCCGCCCCCATGAGGACTACGAATCCCAGCATGCAACTATCCCCAGTGGCGTCTGTGGGAGCTGGGCTGACTGCCTACGGTCCTTGTTGACTCTCCTCTTGCGGTTGGATGCTGGGACTTGTAGTCTCTTGGGAAACGGGTCCACCCTACAAAAGCAGAGGAAGGCGAGAGTCCCTTGCGCTTGCGTATTCAATGCCCTGGGAAATTGGTGGAGAGCCCTCCTGCGGAAAGAGATTGTAAAAGCATCCCTCTGTACCTTGCTGTTCTTTGATCACTTATTGAAAGCTTGCCTGAGAGTTAAGCAAGAAAAGGACTTTAAAACTTCAGATTTGGGTTGGGAGGAATAGTTCGTTCTGTGTCCCATTTTACCTGTTGTGCCCAACGTAGGACCTTGCTAGGGAACTTCACTCAACCCTGATTCCACTGGAGATATTTCCTAGACGCTTAAACCACTCCTCCTTCAGACAAAAAGGTTGTACCACAGTTTCAGGAATTATTTACGCTCTTGTCCCTTCTGTTTTAGATAATACTGGTGATTCATTCTATTAATGGATCCATCTTTATCACAAAATAATGGAAACCAGCTTCCTACTGAGTTCAGAAGCACCGGGGAGGTTCCTAAAAAGAACCCAAAATGACCAATTTCAATTGGAAAAACATTAATTAAAACAACTGCTAGGTACCAAAGCCCTGTGCTGGGGGCTAAGGATACAAACACAAAGGAAACGGACTCTGCCTTTTAGGAGCTTGCATTTCTACTTGCTTAATCAGCCTAAAAACAAAAACAAAAAACTCCACCATGCATCTGGTCTGAGCAAATGAGGCAATTGCCTGGATACTTTTTTGCAAACCTTATGTTTTAGGTACACTCGGACCCCCAAATCCTTTGCTAAGGTGGTATGGTGTCTGACAGTCCACTATTAGCGATTTCTTTTCTTTGAGTTAAATCCCTCCGTGTTTATCATTTTAAAATGCCAGTCCTAATGAGAACACTTTAGTTAGCACTTTCTGCATTCAATCTAGATCAAATGCTTAATAGCTGGCTGTAAGGGGTAACACCTTAGTGAGAATTCCTTTATCCCTTGGCATTGGGGAAGGAAAGAGCCTAGACAACTAAGAGAGGGAGAGGGTGTTGCTTAAAAAAAAATTAGGGAGTGCCGCAAGACAAACATTTGCCATTTTACAGTTTTGCCTGGCAAATCGCCACCGAAAACATTTTCAACAACCAAAGTCTCCGTCTCTCCCCTATGCATCTTCTCTCTGGATCACGTAAGGCAGAAGTGTCAAACTCGCTGGCCACATGTGTCCAGCAAAACTCTCGAGTGTTGAGAGCGAGCCAGGCGAAAATGTAATTAGGAAATGTTTAACAAAATAAATAAAAATACAGCATTGGTAATGTCGATTTGTGGTTTTGTAAACCAATATGCGACCCCCGCCCCCCCGCGATCCATTTTTATTTGAGTTTGACACCATAGATGTGAGGCGAAGTTTTAAAGTGTTCTCCCTTCACTGCCCCTACCCTCACCTCAACCTTTAACGAGAAACTAGAAAAGAAAGACCCCTACCACCTAGCATTTAGGCATGCCAGTTTAGCAACTCCCCATTTTTGGGACACCCAAAACAAAAGTGAATTTTCAGTACCTCCAGAGGGCCCTCTTGCAAGGGGCTCTTCTCATCGCAGAATGGAGGAGACACCCTAGACTGCCAACTGCCACCCACAACAGCCACCCTTGGGCTGCCTGGGGCTGTGGAACCTTCTAGAGTTCTTCTGGCCCTGATGTTCCAGTCCTACCCATTGCTCTAAAGATGTCACATCTGCCAGACCTGACTCGCCAAAAACAGCTCCTGGTCCCAGCCTTTAAGTGGCCTCCAGTCAAGTTGTGGGAGACCAATCCAACACACACACACACACCAATTAAGAAAGTAATGGGCAGTATATAGTTAAGGGTTGTGAGGTGGAACAGAGATGGAGAGCATGGGAGTTTCTTCAAGCAATTATTAATGACACCTTAGAATTAGACACTGTTTCTCAACTGTGGATTAGACAGACTCACAAAATATTTTTACCTAGTAAATAAAAGTTTCACAACCAAAGGCTTTTGCTCCATAAAACTGATAAACTTTAAAACCTATTTCTATTACTCATTCACCCCTGCATCCTGTTTCTACCAGCTCTGGTTTTATCTTACCACAACCAGGGGTTCTCTTCCTCTCTCTCTCTCTCTCTCTCTCTCTCTCTCTCTCTCTCTCTCTCTCTCTCTCTCTCTCTTTCTCTCCTCTCTCTCTCCTCTCTCTCTCCCCCCATATACATATACATATATATGTATATATACTTATGTATATATGTACATATATACACATATATACATACACACCTTCATGTATATACATATATGTATGTGTATCATGTAGGCTATATACGTGCTTTTATATGTATATAAGCACACGTGTATACGTATATTAATAACTGAATTTCATTATAATTGGCTTCCTTTGTAACTCAGACTACCAAAAGGGTCTATGACACAAAAAAAGGCTAAGAACCCCTTCCCCTAACCCTGATTCTCCTGGCCCATTCCAGTCAGTGAGAGCCACCCACACTAAGTCGTAAGTAAAGAATATAGATATTTTAGCGTTCTACAAGACAGTAACATACCTTGGTTGGTTTGGGAAACAACAAAACTGCCTCTCCTTTAAAAATCCTCCAGAAAGTTAGTGATTATCAGCTGTCAGGCACTAAATGCCAGGAGGCCTTTGGTACTTTGTTCTTGGGAATGAACACCTTGCTCCAAGTGTCTGTGCAATGGGGAAGAGACATTCTTGCTGTCCTCACTACCATAAAAGCTTGTTGATTCGACCTTTATGACTGTGTGAACCATTACTTAGGAACTGGTGGGGAAATCAGGCTCATTGTTTTCACATCCCCAATAAAGTAGGAAAAGCTGGTATTACTAGTAGCTTTGTGAAATGTCAGACTCACAAAGGGCAATTAATTATCTTTATAACACAGTCTCTACCTCAAATTAAAATCTGCTCAAATTTACAGAAAATAAGCCGCAAATTGAATCTTGATGATATCTTAATGCCTACTTGGATAGTGCCAAGTTTCATCAAAATTTAAATTACTTATAAATGTGTTATTGAACAGGAAGACAAAAAATGGAAAAGGCTAAGCAATAAGCTTAAAATTAAGCTTAAAATACAGGCAAATGTCCATGATTTTGTAAATGAGGAAACCGAGCATCAGGGAATTTGTGACTTGTTCAAGGTGATATAGTTAGTAAGGGGCAAAGGTAAGATTCGGGTTCTTCTGGCATGAAGATACAAGAGCCAAGGAAGTTAATATTTTCACTGTAAACTAGCGGCTAAATCAGAGCATTCAATCAATCAAAACATTTATGAAGCACCTACTATATACCAGGTTCTATCCTGGGTTCTGGGGAAAGTAGGGAAAAAATGAAACACTCCCTCAAGTAACTTACTTTCTACTGGGGATAAACCTCCACATATATAAGTAAATACGAATGAACATGCTGGGTAGGCCCAGAGGTCTTGGTGAATGGCTGGATGGGATGTGCTGGGAGAACTAATTGTTAAATTTTCAGTGTGAGCATTTACCTAGCAAACCTTAAAAAATCGGCGCTTGATTTATTATTTTGTTGATTGTCTAGAGGGAGAGAGCGATGGAAAAAAAATATAGATTGACCTAAAAAGTATATTAACTTGCTTTGGAAAGCCTGTTGTTAATTTTTTTTTTTTTACCAGAACACCACTGGATGTGAAGCGTGGTCTGGGCCCAGCTAGATATAGTTAGGTCAGATGATTTTTTACACACTCACCCACCAATTGCAATACCTCAGGCCCAGTTCAGAATGTTAAAATGGAGTGGATAGATGGTGACACCCTTAACAAAAATAGGAAAGTTAGGAAGAGGAGGGTTTTGGGGGGAAATCAGTTCTGTTTTGGATATATTGAGTTTAAGATACTGAGGGGGTATCCATTTGGAAGTATCTAATAAGCAATTGGTCATTTAGGATTGTTGCTCAGGAGAGACCAGGACTGGTTATGTAGATCAGGGAAACCATCTGTAGATATATGATCATATACTCCATGGAAGCTAATAAGAAAGAGAGGATGGAAGGAAGGAAGGAAGGAAGGAAGGAAGGAAGAAAGAAAGAAATTATTAATTTCAACTTTAAATAGTTTTCCCTATTGCCTCTAGGATAAGACACTGGCTTTTAAAGCCCTTTATTATCTGGCCTCTTCCTACCTTTTCAGTCTTCTTATACTTTATTTTCTCCCTCCACACACATACTTTTCAGTCCAATGACACTATCCTCCTTGCTGTTCCTAGCACATAGCATACCATCTCTGGTATATAAAATGTTCCCCACCCATTAATAAGCCTCACGTGGAGACCATTAAGGGAAGCTTGCTTAGGGGAGGCTTGCTTGTAGGAAGGCTTTCATACCTTTTGTTACTAAGCTAATTAGGCACTGAGTCACGAGGGTTGTGATGCCTTCTGGCTCTGAGAAGTATGTATACATATATGTGTGTGTGTGTGTATACATATATACATATACTCTGAGTTGGTGTTTTGCTTTGGGGGTTCACTTATGAGAAGGATCTTTTGATTTCTTGGCTCCAGCCACTCAGATGTAAAGACTCTCTCAATCCAGTGGTGTATGCAAAATGTACAGCAATATTGCTTTGATCAGGCAGTTAGAGCCCTATCTCTTGATCTTTGCCCTAATTTCTCTGTTTGTATTTTTTCTGCTTGTTTTTTCTCTGATGTTCAGAGTGCTGACCTTTCCCCTAAACTAGTGAATGTAATTAAAAGTAAGATTGTTGACCCCTTTAAAATTGCTTTCCTTTAAAAGCAGATCAGAGAACCTATGCCAGCAGGACATCCTGAGTATGCTAGGGTGCTTGCTGTTACACTCTTTATGTATTTTCACTGGCTGTCCCCTTTTGCAATATTCTCCCTCCTTTTTTCTGCCTCCTGGCTTCCTTCAGCTCTTGGTTAAAATACCACTTTCTACAAGAAACTTTTCTCAGGTCTCCTTAATTGCAGTGTTTTCCTTCTAAGATTAGCTCCAATTTATCCTGTATATATCTTGTTTGTACATTTGTACATTTGCATGTTGCCTTCCCCATTGGAGCATGAATGCTTTGGAGGCAGGGATTTGATTTTTACTATACACTAAGCATTGTACTAAGCACTAGGGATACAAACAGAAAAATTGAGATGGTATCTGCTTTCAAGGAGCTTGCACTCTAATTTTAAGAGATGACACAAAAATGTTCAGCAGTCAGAAGAAAAGAATCAGAAGCCCTAAGGGAGCAGCAAAGTCGAGTGGTCTTTTAGATTATACAAATAGGTTGTATGACAGTGCTAAAGGATTCAAAGGCGTAGAGGAAAAGTAGATCGTAAGGCCTGACAGACAACAAGAAGGCAAGATCCAGTGAACACCCATATCATCAAAAGGAAAAGAGTTGTGGACTTCCCTCTCAAGCAAGATGAGCAAGGGGGAAAGGGTCATGGTCTTCCCTCTGCCCGGATGGATTCTGGGATGGACAGGGTTTGGGGGAGGGGCCAACAGGGGAAAGGCAAGAGTGGTAGTGGTGGATCTTTCTTGCCCTGAGTTCCTGTCTGGGATCTGACAGACAGGTTGGAAAAAAAGGAAAGGAGAAGAGAAAAGACAAGAGAAGAGATCAGACGAGAAGAGAAGTCAAATCCCAGGACAGAGCTTTAGAGAGTTTTCCAGCAGCAAGATTATGTTTTATGGATTATGTTTCAGCAAAGAATACTGAGAAAGAGCAGACAGGTGGGAGGAGAATAAAGAAAAAAATCACAAAAACCCAGGGAAAAAAGAGTGTTTAGTATGAGAGGTTGCTCAGTAGTGTCAAATGTGTAGAGAGGTCAAGAAGGTTAAGTTCTAAGGAAAGGCCATATTTGTACTCCTAGCACCTAGCCTAGTGCCTTGGTTCACTGATATTTAATAAATGCTTATTATCAGTCATTCATTTCTTCCCATCCCACCCTCATCGTCAGTATTTCTAAACAAGCTCCCTCCCTGCTACCTACAAAAAATATATTGAGGTTTTCCCATATTTAAAGAATAATCTTCACTTAATTCTACCATCCCTTTATGGTCTTACCTCTCTTCTTTGTTTTACAACCAAAATCATAGAAACAGCTGTCTACCATCTGATTCTTAGATTTGCTCAAATATCTTTTTAATATGCAACTTTACTATTATCTCTGCCTCCCATTTTTATCTTTTTCCTCTTAAATGATGTACAGCCATACAGAGTAGTATTCCAATCAGGGATCTCACTCCACCGAATATCAGTGGTACCTTTGAGATAAAATTCACATCTTTGTGTTGAGCTTTATTTTTCATTTTGCTTGTTACTCTTATTTGGAGTGTTTGTATATAGACGTATGAGCTGGAAGTTCTGGCTTCCATTGGGGAGATTATCGGAGGAGTAAGATGGAGAGGAGAAGGAGAAAGATAGGAAGAGAAAATGGAGGACGGCTTGGGTCATGTCAGTATAGTTTGGACATTAAGAAGTATTGTGGTGACTTGGTCTGAAAAAGGTAAGGTAAAAGCTCACCCATCAAAGATTAATTAAGAAATCTAGCTCAGAAGAGTATCAACAAAAGAGAATTTGATTCTCTCTATTCCAGAAAGGAACAGCCTTATTTTAAACATGTTATTTCCCCTTTGATACATGTTTGGGGGTAAGGGACCTAAATTGTAATTCATTCTCTTGGTTTATAAGTGCTTTATTCATTTATTTTAATATATGTATGTGATTTAAATAAAATATACTAAACATACCATGGTAAATTTGAAATGGATAAATGATTTGAATATAAAAATCACATCTTAATATTTAAGGGAGAATATTATAGGTTGCAAGTTTAAGGTTTCACAGTTACAATAGGGAAAAATTCCTATCTAGGAATGGGATAGAAGAGGCCAAAAAGGAAAAAATAGATTATTTGGATTATATAAAATAAAAAAAATTAGGCACAAGTAAAATTAATACTAAATTCAGTATGATTTAATGGCCAGAAAACCAGCCTCAGAATCAAGAAGACTAGCTATGTTACTATGGGCAAGTTACTTAAACTCTTCATATCATCAGGAAGATCTTTAAAACTACAAGTTATAATGCAGATGCCAGTCTCCATTGGTAGAGGGAGTTTCCTTTTCTGGAGTTCCCCACAGCAATGAAACCTCAGGGTTTGTTTGTTCTTTTAATCAATGCCTCTAGAATCAGAAGAAGAGATACAGATTTGGAAAACGATCTTTCCATTAAATAAAAAACTGTAATGTCCAAAATCTGTAGGGAATTGCCACAAATATATGACCAAGCCATTCCTCAATAGACAAAAGACAAAAATAAATTAATTAAAATGAAAAGAAAACATTCTATCAATAATCACCCGAAAAGGCTCAGAATCATCAATAGAGAAATTGAAATTCAGACAACCCAGAGGCTTTCATCAATCTAGCAAAGATGCAAAAAGATGAAGGTGCTCGTTGATGCAGGCTGACAGGAAGGCTGGCACACTGTTTTACTGCTGGTGGAAGTGTGAGTTGGTTCAGTTGGTTTAGAATACAGTTTAGAACCCCCAAATAAAAAGTTACTAAGTTGTTGATACACTTCATCTAAAGCATAGATTCAACTACTAAAACTATATTCCAAGGAGGTTACTGACAGCAAGAAAAGACCTTCACATACAAAAGTGTTCACAACATCATTATTTGTGATAATAAGAAACTGGAAACAAAATGCATACCCAATGATTGGAGAACAGTTGGACTAATTATGGTGTAAGAATGTAAGGTGTTGTTATTTTGCTATAAGAAATGATGAATAAAAAAATTTCAGAGAAATACAAGATCATATGAAGTGATGGAAAGTGATGAAAACATGGCCAAGATAACAATTTACATGATGACTATACCTATGTAAATAAAATCAATATGAAAAGGCAAAAAAAAAAAAAAACCATAAAAAAAACCAAACCTCTGGTCAGTTAGAGTAGTCTGTCTTAGTTTCACGTGGTCGAAATGAAAGGACACATCCCTAATTTTGTTAATAATAGATAAACTATTTTGAAAGTATGTACTTTGTAAGAGTTTTTGTTTGTAGTAAACATAGAATAAACAAACAAAACCAATCATATCGAACAATAGCATCTGCACATTTAGTATTGATTTCACTTTTTTATTATGAGATAATGAGGTACTTCTAAAAATGAATGAGTAATTTCTCTTTGTTGATATCTGTAGTCCATTTCTGTAAGAAAAAAAAAATTACACATTCAAAAACACCACCACAATGTTTCTGATGAATAGTACAGTTTAGCATTACTGAAAGGAAGTCAAATAGTAAAGGTTACTCATTTTAATTACATTTCAAATGCAAAATGAAATCCATTTAGTGTATCTGCTTGTTTTAAAGAATTAAAGTAAGAAAATAATATGTCAGTAGCAATTCCTACAACTGAGAACAAATTGTGAATCTATATTTATGGAATCAACAATTGGATTTTTTTCTTCCTGAAGGAAGGTGATAAAGTAATATTGTAAAGAAAGACGCTACTGAAAGGACTGTTCATTAAGAGTGGCACCTCTCTATTGTGTTAAATATGTTAAAACTATCACACAGTTCAGGGTTAGCCTTGGATAATATAAAGGACATCGGTGATACTGTAAAGAACTCAGTGAGAATATCACCACAGAGGTACACTTGCTAGGAAAATAAGATAACACTGGCAAATCTGGAATTGGAAATTAGAAGGGAGTCAATTCACAGCATTAATCCATTAAAATAAGCTTTAGCTCATACACACTTAAAAAAAAAACTAGCCTATAAATGATACCATAATATATTAGGTAGTTAGATGACATATTTGGGTACATCATTACTGGATATAGTCCTACCACACACATGAGCTTTTGTTGAAAAAATTTTATATATGAATTCCTGCTTCCACATTTTAAATGTCATACAAGATCCAAAATTCTGGTGAAGTGTTCATATCAAAAGTTGTGGCATTTTCCTTTCTAGTTAAATGTGTAGTTTTAAAGATTATAGTTCCTATTGAAATCTAAGCAGGGTGATACTCTGCACAAAGTGATATCTACATCTAAGAGCATATTATGATTATTACAGTATTTGTTTAATCCTAGGAAATAATAAAGTGGCAGCACTGGGTAGAGTGCCAGGCCTAGAGATGGGAAAACTCATCACTTTGAGTTCCTCAAACTAGCTGTGTAACCCTGGGCAAGTCACTTAACCCTGTTTGCCTCAGCTCATTTATAAAATGAGAAGAAATGGCAAACTATCTTTGGCAAACAGTATCTTTGCCAAGAAAACCGCAAGTGGAGTTACAGAGTTAGACATGACTGAACAACAAAGACAATAATAAAGTCCATATAGAAAACAGGCTGCTGTGTTGAACTTAAGTAGAACAGAGGCATCAAACTCAAATAGAAACAGGGCCACTGAACTGCATATAAGAGTCCTTATGGGCCACATGTTGATTTAGAAACATACAAATTAATATTATCTATGTTTATTGTATTTTATTTATTTTGTTAAATATTTCTCAATTACATTTTAATCTGGTTCTGGTGGCACTCAGGAGTGTTGTCCACTGCATGCCCCCATTGGCCTCATGTTTGACATCTCTGAGTAGATAATATGATCAAATCTGGCCACTAGACCCAGATGGCTCTGGAGGAGAAAGTGAGGCTGTTTACCTTGCACAGCCCTCCCTCACTCAAATCAAAGTCAACTGCAAGTTATGTCATCATTTCCCTGATGTCTTAGTCCTCTTTGAGAACGAAGGACAAACACAACCTGTAAGTAGCATCTCCTCCCCTCCCCATCCTACCCCTTTCCTCCTCCCTCCCTCTCCTCTCTTGTCCTCTCTTCTCTTCTTTTCACCTCACCTCACCTGAGAGTGCTATGCCCAAAGGAAGGCACATTTCTCCTAGGTTAACGTAGGGCTTACTGGCTAGGTTTCTTTTTCAAAAAATGATCAAATACATGGTTCTGTGGATAGGATACAGGCTCTGGGGACCCCCTTGAACTCTCTTTAAATCTTCCCACTTGATCTGAAGCCTGAAGCCACAAGCCTTCCCTTATCACTATGCCCAAATCTCTGTTATCCTTAACCTAGCCTCTCCTTCCACTGGCAGTTACCTCCAGGTAGCCTTCAACTACTTCCCCCCCTTAATCCCATTCTCTTGGTTCCTGATGTCTGACCTCTAGTCACCCCAGACTATTTGGCCAAACCTAGATCCCTCCCACAGTCTTTCTCTATATAAGACCCTCGAAGGGACTCAGATTCAATCTGGCCAATACAAGCCTCACAAATCCTCAGATTCCTTAAGAGTCTAGCCAATGTTCAGATTCCTTATGAGTCTACCCAATATGGTAGATCTTTAATAAACCTTATATTTCTTTGGCTAAAAGATGGCTTGAGTCAAATTCACTTGGTTAGGACTCACATGTTACTATTTTGGGGTCCCAGCACCCCTAGACCTCGATACTGTCAGTAATTTTAGCTTGGAATTTCCTGATTTCTGCTTCATTAATATAGTTTCTGTAGTTAATATTAGCATAATTTATTAGGAATAGAGACTGGATCTATGATGGTATAAAGAACTTGCAGATGAAGAAATTCCCTCTACTAATGCAAGTCTTAACCTTCTCTATAGGCTCGGAAAGTTAGTTGTCTAGAGCACTGAGGCTGTGACTTTCCCAAGGCCATACAGCCAGCATATGAGACCCAGGCCCTAGACCTAAGTTTTCTTGGCCTACCTCTCTATCCATTTTGCCACTTTCGTAAATATTTAAAAATTCCACTCCCCACCCCCACCCCCAAAGGCCCTGATTACCTTTTGCCTGGACTGCTCTAATAGACTCCTAACTGGTCTTCTTGCTTCAAGGATTTCCCTACTTCAACATGTTCTCCATGGGGCTGCCAAAGTTGTATTTTCAAAACACAAGTCTGCCCTTGTCATTTCCTTACTCAGTAAACTTCAGTGGTTCCCCATTACCTTTATGACCAAATATAAACTCCCGTCTAGCATTTAAAACTCTCCACAATTTGGCTCTTCCTTGTATTTCCAGTTTTCTTTTACATTACCCCCTCCCTACATTATACAGTCTAGCCAGGGGTAGGAACCTGCAGCCTTGAGGCCACATGTGGCCCTCTGGATCCTCAAATGTGGCCCTGTGAATCCAAACTTCACAGAACAAATCCCCTTAATAAAAGGATTTGTTTTGTAAAACTTGGACTCAGTCCAAGGACCTAGAATGTCACATGTGGCCTCGAGGCTGGAGGTTCCCCACTCCTGAGTCTAGTCATATTGTTGAGGTACAGGATCTGGAAGACCACGCCCCAAACTCTCCTTGAACTTTCCTACTTAGTCAAGTCTCTGGTCTTTACCTGAGGCATCTACCCATTCCAGTAATCCTCTCAACTGGCCTTTCATTGGGGCCCAAGCTCAGTCTCCCAATTCTCTGTTCCCAGCTCTTCATTATTTGTTACTTCCAGATGACCCCTGGCTACTTTCCACCCTTGATCCTATCTAGACCCCATTTCTCCCTTGGCCAAGTGGTGGTCCAGGTCCCTGCCGTTCTGGTCCTTCTCTATTACCTCTCAATCACTCTAGATAACTTGACCACTCCTAGATCCCTCCCACAGTCTTTCTGTATATAAGATCCATCTTGTCTCCGTTAAAGGGCTCGGATTCAATCTGGTCCACTTGTCAATACAAGCATCACAAATGCTCAAATTCCTTAAGAGTCTGGCCAACATAGTGGATTTTTAGAATCATGCCCACCTTGGATGGTGTTTTAATAAAACTTGTTTTTTGGCTGAAAGAAGGCTTGGGTCGAATTCATTTGGGTAGGACTTGAGTGTAGCTATTTCGGGGTGCTAGCCTCCCTAAACTTCAACACCTGATGTCCAGAAGTCAGAAAAATAAGAATCTCACCTCTTCAAGCTCTCACCAACTCTGTGCTTCACACAGGTCTCAGGAGTAATCACACTCTATCAATGAGGAGAATCTTACATAAGTAGCTGGAGCCCTGGGTCATATATACTTACAATATAGGGGAAATACACAACACTGAGCAGTTTGATATAGAGACTCCCCATTATTTTCACTTTCAACCAAGTTCCAACATTTACATACAATGATTAGACACAAAATGAAAGTGAAATGCAATTGGGCTACAGTATTTCTTTATGGCCTATTATTCATTCATGAATAAGAATACAAATAAAAACCTACAAAATTATGGCACAACGAGCTTGTGATGAAATTGCTGGACACCAGCATTAATCTTGGCAAAAGCTATCCTTTCATTCTACAGGCAAATATCTGGATGACTCATTTGGCATTTTGTCTTTACCTTTAGCTATTCTCATTTTGAGAATGATCCCTTAACATGGAGCCATATACAATTTTGAAAAAAAGAAACTTTTTTTTAAACTGGACTGGTGATTTAATCTTTGTAGAAGAATCCCTGGTGAGGAGTTCCCATATCAGTCTCTAGCTCTTGACTAAGTATTCTCAGTTCCCTTTGGAATTTCTGAGGCTGCCACATATCATAGAATACATTTCTTACAGATAATAAAGAATACAGAAAGCACCCATCCTCAAGCCCACAGACAGTCAAGAAAATTTTCTCCTTTGGTAGCCCCCTGCCCCCACTCCTTTGTGAAAAGAAAGATCTACTGCTTGTAATTTCAGGGACAAGTCAATAAAAAGTTTTATTTTGTAGTGACTCATAAAGAAGTCAAGTTTCAATGGAGAAAGCTTTAAATATGAGTAGCTTCTTACAAATATTTTTAGTATAGGAGGCAGCTAGGTGGCTCAGTGGATAGAACACTGGGCCTGGAATCAGGAAGACCTAAGTTCAAATCCAGATGCAGACACTTACTAGCTGTGTGACCCTGGGGAAGTCATTTAACTTCTGTTTGCCTTAATCCACTGGAGAAGTAAATGGCAAACCACTCCAGTATCTTTGCCAAGAAAACCCCATGGACAGTATGGTCCGCAGGGTCATGAAGAGTTGGACACAACTGAACGACTGAGCAATAACAAATTTCTAGAATACAGAACGCGTATAGTCATTCTCCATTCATAAATGGTCAGGCACTGATCTTAAGGAAATTTCGTTGTGTTCTAAGAGACATGACAGAATTCTTAACCAACTAGTCTATTACTGACTTCAGGTTCCAAGAAACTGGACTTTGTCTTTTCTAGAGTGTAGGAAATGAAAACATAGGGGATCGATATGACTACCTGTTTACACAGGAATGTAAATTTATTCTATAATGAGCCTATTCATGTTAAGAGGAAGAAAATACATACCTCTACCCAACCCTACCCCACCCCCAGACACCACACTAGCTTTCCCAAGGACCTTTACGGTCATTCTAGACATATTATTCTCCTAGGGTTGAGGCCTCTAATGTGGGAAAAGAACTAATGTTTGCTGGTGTTAAACAAGCAAACTTTTTCTCAAAAACTTATGCAATCTCTGAAGACTTACAGCCCTACCAGGGAGTTGAGGATCCTGTAAGGAAAGAACTTGGGGTTTCTAGAGCATCAACCTACTCTCTTCCAGACATGTAAAGACTACAGTGATACAATGTACCATAATTATCACAGGATCAGTGATGGAAGAGATCTGGCTTTGCTACTGTTGCTCCTTAGTTTTGGCTCCTACAGCCCCTGTCTTAAGTCAGGAACTCCTGAACTTGGTACAGGAATTCCTCCATCCCTTTGCTACTGCTTGTGTTTGTTGTTCAGCCATTTCATGACTCCAGTTGAGATTTTCTTGGCAAAGTTACTGGACTGGTTTGCTATTTCCTTCTCCATCTCATTTTACAGATGAGGAAACTGAGGCAAACAGGGTTAAGTGACTTGCCTAGGATCACACAGCTAGTAAGTGTCTAAGGCTGGATTTGAACTCAGGAAGAAGAGTCTTCCTGACTCTAGGCTTGGTACTTTGTCCACTGTATCACCTAGCTGCCTCTGCCACCAGGTCTCAGTCCTGAAGCTTAGGTCTCTGTCCAGGAATTCCTTGGCTTTCTACTATTGCTTTCACTTGATATCTACTACCTCCTCCTGCTGCTGTCATCAATGTCTTCTTCCTTAAGAAAATGTTAACAATTCATACAGTGATAGATGACTACAACCATTGTAACCCTGGTCTAGTTAACATATTTACATCTATTTTTTTCCTTTTTTAAATCTTGCTCGCCTACCCCAGAGCCCGAAGAACCACAGAATATTAGACGTGGAAAGGATCTCTGAGGCCTTCTAATCCAACTCCATACATTTAGTATGTGAAAAGGCCCCTCAGGCTTCTGTCAATACCTACTGACTCAACTCTTAAAAGAAGGTCCCCAACACTTACCCCTAACTGCTTTGGGGTTACTGAATTCCATTCAATTATTCTTTACCTCAAAGTACAGGCAATGTTCCTCCCTTCTGTCCTGAGGCCCACATAGTTAGTGCTTTCTACAGAATCTTTTTGAAGTTGGGGAAAAACACTTAGTCATGTAAAATGTTGTGTTGCTCAAAAAATAAAGAAAAAACTCCAGAAACATGGAAGGGAGTGGTGAAAGAAACCATCTCTCCTCATGCAAATCAAGCTAGCTTTTCCTGGTAAGGTATTGAAACCGTATTGAATGCTTAATTTGCTCCAGGAACTTAGGTCTCAGGCTTCTGTCAGTTAATAAACACGTGTTAGGTACCTAAGTGTGTCAGGTACTGTGCTAAGCTCTGAGTGAAATAAAAGTAGTTCCTACTCTCAAGGAGTTCACAGTCTAATGGAGGAAACAACATGAAAATAATTGAAAAAATAAGCTATATATAGGATAAGTTGGAGATAATCATCAGAGGAAGGCACTAGTATTAAGGGGGTTGGAGACAGGCTTCATGGAGATGCTGCAATTTTAGCCAGGAAACAGAGATGAAGAGGGAGAATATTCCAGGAAAGGGGGATACCCAAGTTTGAGAGATACAGTGTCTTGATTGAGGAATAGCAAGGAGACGGGTGTGACTGGATTATAGAGTATATGGAGAAGTATAAGATACTAGGAGACTAGAAAGGTGAGAGTGGGTGATAGACTATGAAGAATTTTGAACGCCAAACAGACGGTTGTATATTGGAAGTTATAGAGAGACACTGGAGTTTATTGAGTAGAAGGGTAACATGCCACTTTAGGAAGATGAGTAGAGGTTAGACTGGAGTTAGGGAGAGACTTTTGGCAGGGACACTAACCAGTAGCTTCTTGTAATAGTCCAAGCTTAAGTTGATGAGGGGCTTGCACCAAGATGGTGAGGAGAGAAGGGGGCATCTGCAATAGATGTTGCAAAGGCAACAGGCCTTAACAACATTTGAGATATGGGATGTGAGAGAGAGTATGGGATTAAGGATGATACCTAAATTGCTGGCTTGAGCGACTGGGAGCATAGTGGTACCCTCAACAGTAAAGGGAAGATTTGGAAGGGGGGAAGGGTTTTGGAGGAAAGATAATGAATTCAGATTTGGACATATTGAGTTTAAGATATATATATATATACACATACATATATATATGTATATGTGTATATACATATATATATATATATATATATATATATATATATATACACAGGATATCTAATTCAAGATGGTTTATAGGCAGTTGGAGATGTGAGAGTGGAGGTTAGGAGAGAAATGAGGGCTGTATGTGTAGATTTGAGAATCATCTAAATAGAGCTGATAGTTGAATCCATCAACCTCCTGGTTACTTGACTATAAAGCAGCCATGAGGAGCTCCAGGTGTGCTTTGACTCTTGGCTTTTGGATGCTAATGGGCAACTCAGAAGCATGAGAGCTTTTTACTACACCAAATTAGTGCATGTATATACATACATATATATATATATCTCCTTTTTGAATATTGATTGCCTACTATTGCTAAGTAAATCTCCTTTTATTAACTTTTGAATGACCTATGAGTCTTTTATTACATTCCAGCATAAACTACTTGGGGACTGATTTGAATCATGCCCAGCCAAGAAAAGAGAAGCAACAAGACTGGCTGAGCCTCAGTTGGTTACTCAAATACAATGGCAAAGATTCATCCTTCTGTTACATAAGTAAAACAACCATAACATTACATGAATTTCAATGCTTAATTCAAATTTCAGTGTATTTAAATACATGACAAAATTAGCACAACTATTCTCTTCTTTGAGAGAATATGATACCAAAATTTAAATTGGGGGAGAACATTAATAATAATAATAACAATAACAATAACTAGTATTTACATAGCACCTCCTATGTATCAGGCACTATGCAAAATGTTTTACTGATATTGTCCCATTTGGTCCTCACAACAGCCCTGGGAGTTAGGTACTATTATTACATGAATCCATCTGTTTAGCCAAGTGCACCAAGTACTTGTTTTTTAAATTTCTCGAAAATGTCTTTAGTGTAACTTTCCTAAAACAAAGCTATATTTGGAAAGTTTCTGCAGATTTATTTTTTTCTGGGAATACCACCCTGGTTTGCTCAATTTCAGTATCTTCCTGGAGGCAAACACCTGAAGACAATTCACCTGCAGATTTCTGGCTGTAGTCTGTGACTGAAGAGTGAACAGCAATTTCTTTTGTTCCTCTTCCCCCTCTTGCAAAAAAAAAAAAAGAAAAGAAAAGAAAAGAAAAGAAGTCCTACACAGAGTCTAATTATTCTAAAATGTCATTTACATCCCTTTGGGGAAAGTTTTGTTCCTAACTGAGAGTTTGCATTTCATACCTTCCCCTGGTCAAAATACAGCATACTTTTCCAGAGATATGTTTTGAATTAGAGAGTGAATTGAGCATATTCACATACTCTCTCCGCTTTCACATTTTTTTTTCTGATATGCATGCCGTATAATACAAGGCATTTATTAAATATCTCATTTGTGCCAAGTACAGCACTATATGCTTCAGCGGATCTGTGATCTCATTGATGTGGGCATTTCCTTTAATTATACAGCTTGTAACCCATCTATGCCTGCCTATCCTGTGCAATTCTTGTCTGTGTCTGCCCCTAGATTCACTACAGACAGTCCATCTAAAATGCTGGTGACTCCAACCACCTCCTGAAAGAGATCCCAAACTGAAAACGTCAAGGAATATTGTAACCAAATTCCAAAATTATCAGGTCAAAGAGAAAATATTACAAACAGTCAGAAAAGAACAACTTAAATATCATGGAATCACAGTCAGGATTATGCAGGACCTTGCAGCTTCCACATTAAAAGATTAGGGGGCATGGAATATGATATTACATAAGGCAAAGGAACTTGGATTACAACCAAGGATCAACAGCCCAGTGAAATTGAGCATAATCTTTTAAGGGAGGAGATGAACATTCAATGAAATAGGGGACTTCCAAACCTTCCTGATATAAAGACCAGAGCTCAACCGAAAATTTGATGTTAAAATATAAGTCTCAAGAGAGGCATAAAAAGGTAAACAGGAAAGAAAAAAACAACATGTTATTAACAAGCGCAAACTGTTTACATCCCTACAAGGGAAGATGACACTTATAACTCTTAACAACTGTATTGTTATTATGGCATTTAAAAGGAGTATACATAGACAGAGGGCATGGATGTGGGCTGACTTTGATGTGATGATAAAAAATCTAATTAAGTGGTGAAAAGGGGTTGTATTGGGAGAGGAGGAAAGGAGGAAGCAGACAAGGGTAAAGTATATCACATGAAAAGGCACAAAAACCTATTATAGTAGAGGGAAAGAAGGGAGGGAGATAAGCATTGTTTGAACCTTACTCTCATCAGATTTGGCTCAAAGAGGGAATAACAGTCAGTTAGGTATAGAAATCTAGTTTCTATGGGAAGTCAGAGAAGAAAGGGGAAAGAAAAGGAGAGAAGGGAAGGAAGAGTAGTAAGTGTAAAGGGGAAGAAAAAGGAGGGATCTAATAGAAGGGAGGGCAGACTGAGGGAGGTGGTGGTAGAAAGCAAAACTGGTGAGGAGAGAAAGGGAAAAGGGAGAGAGAAAGGCATAAACAGGGAGGAAAATGGGATGGGGAAAAAGACACAGATAGAAATCATAACAGTGAATGTGAATGAGATGAACTCTCCCATAAAACGGAAGCAGAAAGCAGAGTGGATTGGGAACTATAATCCTACAGTGTGTTGTTTATAAGAAACACATTTGAAGCAGAGGGATACACACAGAGTAAAGGTATGAACTGATGCTGAGTGAAATGAGCAAAACCAGGAAAACATTGCACACAGTAACAGCCACATTGTGAGATGACTGACTTTGATAGACTTAGCTCTTCTCAGCAATGCAAGGATCTAAGACAGCTCCAAAAGACTCATGGTGGAAATTGCTATCCACATCCAAAGAGAACTTTGGAGTCTGAAGGCAGATGGAAGTATACTATTTGCTCTCTTTTTCTTTTGCTCTTTTGTTTTGTTTCTTCCTTCTCATGGTTCCTCCCATTAGTACTAATTCTTCTTTACATCATGACTAATGTGAAAATATTTTTAATATGAATATATAAGTAGAGCCTATGTTAGATTGCACTCTATCTTGGGAAGGGAGAAGGAGAGGGAGAGGAAAAAAAAATTAAAACTCAAAATTTTATGGAAGTGGATGTTGAGAACTAAAAATAAATATTTTATTTTATATTAAATAAAATAAAATGCTGGTGACTTTCATCTTTTTCTCCTAACGTTTTAGGGGTATCAATGAGACTTGGTGGCTCTCCATACGTTCTCATTCTCTCTCTGTTTCTCTGTTTCTCTGTCTCTCTCTCTCTCTCCCTCTCTCCCTCTCTCTTTCATATTAAGTGACTGGCCATATTTTTTTTAGTCAATTTTTTTCTGATGTCATCTTCCCATCACTTCCATTAAGTAATTCCTTGTTTGAAATGTATTGCAAGTTGTTCACAACCCACCACATATCCCTCCATTGAATTTTGAGTGAGCCTCAATGTAAATGATTTGTAGAAGGTAATATTCCATTACTCTCAGTCATACAATGTCATTGAAAGAATGTTGGTTTTGAAAAGATGAACCTCTTCTTCCCCCCATCCTGGAAGCTTGGGGTCATTAAAAGCACTCTGTGATTTTCAAAAGCAATCCAGCCAATTCTACTCCTTCTATTCAATTCTGAGTTAGCTTACTTACATATCTATCTTTCTGTACGTCTATCTATCTATGACTATCACAGATCTATGTACTAATGGATATGCTATTTAGATTGTTCATCTAACTGCATATTGTAATCTGGACATTGGATATTCTTTATCTATTTGGTTTTTCCATTGTGGATAATTAGGCTGAATACCACACTGTATGACACAGAATAGGAAAAAGTCACCTTGAATATTTATGTCTATTCTTCCACTGTGAAAGTAATGGTTACAAATCAACTGAAGTATGAGGGATTATTGTGTCCATGAATGAAGCATGTCAATTCATTGGCTTAGACATGTAGCACCTTTAAAAAAGCTGGAGACCAAATGTAAAAATTGGGATATTGTTGTTTGTCCTTTGCTTTAGGAGAAGACATCACAAGATGACATCTTGATATATGTGTAAATTGAATTTAAGTGAGGCAGAGTTGTACAAAGTCATCAGCCTCACTCTCTCTTCCAGAGTCAGCTAAGTCCAGTGGCAATATAAAAGTCAGGATGACTGGTGATGGCCCAGGATGCAGTGAATGACCTTGATGTCTTTGGTGCCTGACCAGGCTCTAAGTACTACACAGTGCCTGCTTCAGCCACCTTCATGGACATTGCAACAAATTATTCTCATCTGTCCATTCCACCAGAAGAAGTCTTCATATGCTTGGGAGAGACAACCTCCCCACCCCCCAACTCACCAAGAGATTGGAGACCTGTCAATTACCGTCAAATTAGTTTAGGCCAACTGCCAAGATGGTGGACATCGCCCTGACTCACCGATGGGTTTGAGGCCCCTTGGCTACTCTCAATGTGGTTTAGCCCATCTGCCAAGAAGGTTTTACCGAGGTGTGGCCACTGTGCATGCTATAGTTTCTTGGAGCCACAGGTAGGAGTTGGGTGAAAGGTGGACACCAAAGGAAGATGAGCAGCACTGAAAATGGCCCAGCAGCCCTCACACCAGAGGTGCTAGTCCTTCCTAAACACCCCATAGAGCCCAATATACCCTAAGTATCCAAGAAATCAGGCAGAAGGTCCAAGATAAATTCTACATCTCCTTTCTATCAAAGTGTTGCAGTAATTTTGAATCCTGGAGGGGGTCATAGGTTTTAAACTGGAAGGGATCTTGAAGATCAGTTAATACAACCCACTCATATGACAAATAAGAAACTGAAAAGTTGAGTAATATGCCCATGATCGATAGCTAATAAGTAGTAGGTCTGTAATTCATAACCCAGGGTCCTCTAACTCGAAAAACAGAGCTCAGTCCACTCCACTGCACTGCCCTCTTGTGTTTACCTTCGGTGGCTGAATCCAAGAGGCTTAGTCTAGTGGCATAGAGGATAACAATAACAACCACATTGTTATTTACAATAACAGCTAGCATTTGCGTAGTGCTTTAAGACTTACAAAGTGCTTTACAAATCTTTCATTTTGTTCTCACAATAACCCTGTGAGTTAGGTGTTGTTATTATCCCTCTTTTGTAGATGACGAAACTGAGGTTAAGAAAAATAAAACTACTTGCCCAGAGTCCCTCATTAAGTGTCTGAGAACAAACTTGAATTCAGGTCTTTCTGACTCTGAGTCAGGCGCTCTATCCACTGCACTTCCTAGATTATTAACCTATAATCAATAAAGCTAGTAATCAATTAACTAATCAGTGAGCATTTATCAAGTGCATGCTATGAGTCAGCCACTGTTGATACAAAGACAAAAACAGCTTTTGCCCTCAGGGAGCTTCCATTCTATTGGTGGAAAACTACATATACAAGTATGAAATGTCTACACAGTCAATACAAGGTAATTTTTTATAGGGGGGCAGAGTATGAACAGTGGGGAGGCCAGTAAGGGGAGAAATTGATGGTGATTAATATGTGAAAGCTTCATACCCCCAGTACTTACTAGTCAAAGTATGTTCTTGTCTAAGTACTTCTGAAATTATCTGCTAAGCTGCCCTGAATAAGTTCGATGGCTGCAACATCATCAAATAAAAATAAGTATGTCACTAGAAAGTTGCTTGGACTTTAATTCAATTATCTCTTTACTCATTCTAGTAGAAAAGATCTATGTACATTTGTAGTCTAGAAGTAGCTTGAGTTTTGTTATATATTTCCCTAAGTACTTTGCATACTTAAAACCAAAACCCAATGTAAGACTTATTTCTCTATGCTGAAAATCACATACAATCAATAATGCCATCTTAAAACTTGTCCTACCCCAAAGAAGAGGTGGGAAATAAGACTGGAGCATGGAAGAAATACTCCTAACCACCTCCTGGTTAGATCAAAAAGAGAAAGGAGAGAAGGGTAGATAGATGGTTATATCAACTGCAGAAAATGGGTACTAATAGAGCCACAAAATGAAACATGTTCCAGTGTGGAAAGTGATGGGTCACTTAATTCTTGGTTATAAAAATGGAAAACAATAACTTTAACAACAATATTTGAAACATAAAGTCCCAAAGAATAAGAAAAGTGGAGCTTAAGTAGAATGAAGGGCTAGATTTAGTTTTTTTTAAATATCCATGTCAGTCTAAATAGAACTTGAGTTTTCATTTCACTAAAAATATTTTGTTCTTCATTCATTTCAGTCATGTCATACTCTTCATGACCCAATTTTGGGTTTTCTGGGCAAAGATACTAGAGTGGCTTGCCATTTCCTTCTCTGGCTCATTTTACAGATGAGGAAACTGAGGCAAACAGGGTTAAGTGACTTACCAAGGGTCACACAGCTAGTAAGCGTCTGAGACCAGATTTGAACTCAGATCTTCATGACTCTGGGCTTGGCACTCTATCGACTGTGCCAGTTAGGTGCCCTCACTCAAAATATACTTAAAATAATTAGCCGCTTTATGCCAGTAATTGCCTCATTAACTTAGGTTCCTGTTTGTAGAGGGCATTTTTGGCAATCCTACCTTATATGTCTCATGCCTCCCCTTACCAACATAAATTGGGAGCCTCTAAAGTCATGGGCTCTTTCTGCACAATGATCACTTCCCTTACTGATGGCCGTGGAGCCTAGGCAAATAGCAGGGCCAGGGATGTAGTGATCATTGCTGTTCCCAAGTCTCTTGGGTTTAGAGTCCTGGGACATCTCCACTGAGAGGCAAAAACAATCAAAAACAGCTTTGACAAGAATGTTTTAGGCCAATATGACATTATGTCTCTTTTGTTACAGGGTTACTGAACTAGTAAATGAAAGAAGTACTATTAGATAGTATCCACCTAGATTTTACCAAAACATTTGAAAAATGACACATGCCACAGGTGTGAAGAAGATGAAGACTGCCCAATAAGACAAATAGTATATTCCTTTTCCTGGCAACTGACATGAGGATCTTATAAAGCTTTCCTAGTATAGGCTCACTTTACTTCATAGGGTCATCAGGATTCTGCTGGGACTCCTGGATTCAAGAATACAAACACAAACCTGGCCCATCTCTGCTTTTTTATGCCTCTCAACTCACTCCAAGTATGACCCTGGACAAGTCACTTGACCCCTATCACCTCAGACACTTGACACACTTACTAGCTGTGTGACCTTGGGCTAGCCACTTAACCCCAATTGCTCTGCCTACCCCACTCCAAAAAAATAGCTAAATTTAACTTCAGTGTTTGTCGTCTTAATTTTAGGCTCTCATCCAATGACCAGTGAGGAAACACATTACCAGAAGAAGTGAATTCTAGTATTCTTAAGGTGTCAATGGGACCTAAAACTGCTTCAAATATAGCTGTAAACATGATACAGTTTAGTTGTAAAAAAGAGAGCCTCCACGTAAGATGAAATTAAATTCTGAGATTTGCTTGAGAACTCAATTTTAACAGTGCATCTAAATTTGTTAGACCCATTAAATCATGCCAAATATCTAGTGTCCCTAAAGCAAAACTCCATTTTATAAAGAAAAAGTACTAGGCCTATTCAATCAAGCATTTACTGGTTCCATTTAGTACTCCTATGGGCTTTAACATTCTTTATTTTCAGCAAGATGGTTCTCTGAAAAGCTAGAAATTAAGAAAGAGAATATATTTTGGCCAAAAGGAACAGCCTACCTTAAAAAAAAATAAAGACACTGTGTGCTCTTGAAAAAAAAGAGTGCTACAAAAACGATATATTAGTTAGAAAAGGTTCATATGCTATAGAGAAGAAAAGAAGAGCCATAAGGAATGAAGACAACATCTGTGATTTTGTTCCCTGTGAGAGCATCTGGCACACTGAACATGACGGATTTGAATCAGAGAGGCTAGAACACGTTGGTTTCTAACTATCAATCAGAAACATGGCATTCAAATGATCCCACAAATCGCCTAGAATAAAGGGTATGCTGAGAAAGCCATGTACATATTCCATAGAGATGGTCTAGGATGTATTTTATACTAACAGTGGCTGTTTTTCAGAAATATTTCCTAGCACTTTGAAGCAATGGGAGAATCATGAGAAGATGTAGGCAGACAATAATTCTTCCTACCTTCTACTTTTACTGTCATTTCATTCCTACTAAAGGGAAAAGCTATAAAACCCCTAGATGGTTTTCTGGCTGCAAAGACCGGTGGGAATATATGTTTAGTGACTCCTTAAAGAGCCAGAATTTGAAAGACTCAATTTTATATTATAATCTTCACCAATTATATTGCTAATTAGCAGAAGAGTATGGAGATAGCAGTAAGAAGTTTCACTAGTTGAGTTTTCCTTATATATGCTTTGGGGTTATGTGAGCAGCTTTTTTTTTTTTTTGCCAGAGAAAATCTAAGAGAAAGAAACAAAATTTGGGCTTCTATCACGCTTAAAGTTTTCACCTTAAAAATTCTCAGATACCTTTTCAGTTTGCCCAACTATTAATTCTAACATATGGCATTCTGGCACTGAGACCCAGCTCCTAAGAATTAATTCAACAACTGTTTGTTAAGCATCTATTATGAATGCTTTATGCCTGGGTAGTATGGGACAGAGAGGGTGAGAAAGGTACAAGAATAAATAAGACAGCCCCTGACTTCAAGGGACTTATTAAATCCTATAATGTGTGTGATACAGTGGCAGATACCCTGGAATTGCAGTCAGATCTGGGTTTATAGCTAAGTTCTGACATTTATGGCCATGTGACCATGGGTCGGTCATTTAGCCTGAGTTTCCTCACCTGTAAAATGGCATGAATAATCCTTATACTACCTATTTAACAGTGTTGTGAGGAAAGCCTTTTGTTAACTTCAAAGCATCACATAAGTGTGAGCTATTGTTATTGCCTTGAAGTGAATCCTGAAAGTCCATTACACATTACATTATAAGATGGGATAGCTTTACTATTGATATCTAAGTTACCCTTTTGAAATGATGTTTTTTAAGAGAATGCTATCTAAAGATGGTTGAGAATTCAGATGTTCCATGAATTCAACCTTATAATTAACTCATGAGGCTCATTCATGGAGGCAGCTATGTAGTATAGTAGACATAGTAGGCATAAAGTCAGGAAGACCTGAATTCAAATCTGGCTTCAGACATTTGCTAGCTGTGTGACCCTGGGCAAGTCATATAAGCTCTATCTACTTCAGTCCTCTCAACTGTAAAGTGGAGATGATGATAGCACCTACCTTCAAGGGTTGTTGTGAGGCTCAAATGAGATAATACTTGTAAAGCATTTTGTACAGAGTCTGGGACATAGTAGGTACTTAATAACTGTTTGTTTCCTTCCTTCTATTTTTCTTCTTCGGCTTGTTCATCTCTATATCTAAATGGCAAGTTATTGGTTGCTCTTTTTTTAATGTTAAGAGGAAATAGTGTCTCTATATGAAATCCACTTGGAATTCATGTGTAAATCTCAATCAGTGTTGCCTCTCATCCTACAATTGCCAAGTTTCCACAAGAGCCACTGGAGAGAGGCATTATAAAAAGCCTGCACCCAAGGTGACCATCTTATTGTAATTCAAAACAGAGAATGGATCTGAATCATTGCTATGTAGCACAGAACAGACATAAGGAGAGAGCATTAAGTTGAGGGGGTGTTTAATAGAAAGAAGTATTGCTGCAGTGATTTTTTTTTACAGTGTTGTTCTGCATTAAGTTTTGAGATGGAAGTAAAGAATGCACAAGAGTTTCAAATAGAATTCATAGGGTGATCATTTTATTAAATAGAAAAAGAAATAGAATTAAACCAGTCATATCTTATTTGCAGATGATCCCTGAGATCCCTGACATTTGGACTAGTGGGGTTCATCATAGGATTAGTAGTACATTTAGACTTAACAGTAGCTACTATTATTTGCACATTAAGTTTTAAATTATTCTAAATATTTCCAGCTTGTTCAAAATGCTATTATTCCTGATAATGACCAGTATGGGGCCATATGCTTAAACATGCCCAGTACCGTATGGTTTTTAGTCATGCTCATGAATATAATAACAATGATGTCCATTATAGGAGTTAGTATAAGTGTTATGTGCTTCACCCCTCCTCCAAATATTTAGTCGTTTGAGAAGATTTATTAAATACTTTGCTTCAAAATTACTCAGCATTAGTGAGTTTTATAGCATGATTGCACATATTTCAAAGGTTTATCTGTAAGTTAGTTGTTTGGAACTCAGAACTCATTTCCCCTTAGAAACAATTTATGCATGATACTTAGGTTCCCAAGTTATTCCTCAAAAACACAGTTAACTCATAATGTGTACTTATTTAGTTGTTTTTCAGTCATGTTCTACTCTTCATGACCCCATTTGAGGTTTTCTTGGCAAGGATACTGGACTGGTTTGTCATCCACTTCCCTAGCTCATTTGACAGATGAAGAAACTGAGGCAAACAGGGTTAATTGATTTGCCCATGGTCACATAGCTAGGACATGTCTGTCAGGCCAGAATTGAACTCAAAGATGAGTCTTCCTGACTCCATGCCTGGAGCTCGATCCACTGCACTACCTAGTTTTCTAACTCATAAGGTACCTGAGTTATAATATAGTGGGTTGAATGGGAGTCTTCCCTAGCCAACTTGGTGAGTTGTTGTATGGGATTTAATGTTTGTGAGGAAGGAATACTTTTATTTGCATGCTTCTGTATGGTCATGTTTATTGGCACCTTGTTAAGAGGACAAAACATAACTTCTGATTAGTTTTTAGTGGCTGAGGCAGCCTTAAAATTAATTGGTAGATTTGGAGGTACCATTTGGTGCTTCCTAAAAAATAGCTTTCAATGACTAGTATTACTCCTAAGATGAATTGATTCTTCGTCTCTTGGGAGAATGGACTCTTATTAGAAAAGTAACCCCTTGAAATGGCCTATGAAACAATTCTTCATCAAAGACTCTAGGCTTTTTTCTTTTACTTTTTACCTTCTCTCTTGAGGAGTACAAATATTAATGATCATTTTGGGACATAGACATATGAGAAATGCTTATGCTCTTTGTGGCCCAAAAAGAGAGTAACTCATCATCTTTGGCCTTTCTTTTTTCTTTTCTGAGCACAGATGAAAGATAAAGACATAAAAGTAAACATTCCTAGCTCAAGAGATAGCAGCATTTGAAACAGTGGTGGAGTATCCTAGAGAAGCTACTCATACTTGCCCATGTGACCCAAGAGGGGAGTTCATGGATGATGTCATTCGTGAGCTCTTGACTCCTACATAAACAACAGGGATTTCCTAGGGAAATTTCTTGGGCAGCACTGGCCTTAGGGACTGCCTAATGAGTAATTCCAAATTTGAGTGTTCAGGGAACCAGTCTTTTATCCAGAGATATGAGGGTGCCTGGGCAATGTCCCTTGGAAGAGAAGTTTATCTAAATGACCCATTTTGTCTGGCTTAGGGCTATTCTACCATGCAAGAAGCATTTGTAGCAGTGATTATGGGTTGTTTGTTTTTTTAATTGAATGCAGGTTGGTGGGCAAGTTGGAGATGCATTCTAAGCTAAAATAAAAGTGGATATTTTGAGTAGGAAGTTTACCCATCACAGGCATGGAGGAAGCAGAGAAGAGGGGAGGATTTTCTGGAGGATTTGGATGGTCCCTTTTGAAGGAGTCAATGGAGCTGTTCTGGGAGAAACATTAGGGCGAGGTGGTTCTAGGGAGCTTCTCTTTATACTAGGTAGGTTAGTAGTAGGCTTCATGGACCTGGATGAAGACTTGTGGCTAGAAGTAAGGAAAGCTTGGCACAACCATAGCTCAGCTAATGGATTTTGTTCCATTGCTTCCAAGGATGAAGGATACCCTGGGGCAGGGGTTGGAGGCTGAATGGACTAGGGAAAAGAATCACTTGGACCAGTCTGTAGGAGTTTCTTCTATCTTTGTCTTAAGACATTCCCCACTCCCCCCAGTCAAAAGTTCATCAAAAGACCAAAGCCCACAACACGAAAGAACAAAAGACTCACATTCTTTACTATTGCTATGAATTATTTGGACAGTACAGATGTGATGGTAAAGTCTTTTAGACTCAAAGTGTATTTCCTTTGGTGGAAAAGCCCAAACCATAAGGTGGCAGTATGAGTCTGGGAAAAGAAGGCAGTCTAAGAGCCCATTAGAAGGTGGGACCCACAGAGTAGGAGGATAATTGTGTTGTTTATGAACTGTTGTAAGCACTTTTATGTGCGTTGTACATTTGTTCATAGGTTCCTGTGAGTTCTTTGAATCATCTTCTTTTTGAGGAGCGAAATAAAAATTGTCTACTACCTAGTAACAACATTTACTACATTGAGTGCTCATACAAGAGTTGAGGACCCTATCCTCATATCTCTGGAAACCTATAAGTAAGCTGAATGCAAGCTATATTTGAAGATTTCCCAGAATAAAATTTTAATGAGACTATAATGAGTCAAAGAGATGGTGGTGATCTTTTGAGTCAAATAGATGGTGATCTTTAGGGTCATTTCATTCTCAAGATTCTGCCTGCTGAACTTAATCTCAGGATTACATCCATAGATGACAGCAACAATGATGACAGAGAAATGGTTGTTGGGAGTTTTGCAGAAGGAGAGTCTGAATAGGGCAGGAAGAACAAGGAATATGCCAATTGCCCTGTCCCTTTGTTTTGAAGATGGGAGAGAAGAAATAGCCCAGCTTGGAAAGGGTGCCAAGAGATTTAGTGTCATCAGGAGAAAGCTAGATTTCAACAAACTTCAGAAGATGAAAATAATAAAGAGAGAGCTCTAAAATAAGGGTTAAACTTTTAGGAGAGTTGTTAACAATTGAGGTCAGTTACACAGGGGAATGGCAGAGAACAGAGGAGAGTAGGGACCCAGGAGGACTACAGCTAAGTTCAATTGGAATGAATACACATGGAGAGGTAGCAGGGAAAAGGGTTTTTCCAGCTAGGCAGAAAGTGATCTTGAATCATGAATTAGAGGAATTTGCATTCATGTGTATGGGAACTACCAAGTTTCAAGTAGCAAAATCAGCTCCAAGATTCTACTTAAGATGATGTTCAAGGTCTTTTGCAGATCCTGATAGAAGTGAACTCTTTCAGTTCTGTGGGGGCAAGTGTAGATAATTTGTCTGACAGGATATAAACTATTATAATAATCATTGACAAATATTTATTGAGTATTTTCTTTGTGTAAGCCGCTGTGCTAAGGTGATAGGGAGACCAAGGAAGAGATTGTGAGACAAAGATTCTGCCCTAAAAGAGTTTACCAAAGAGTTTGGTGGGGCTGGACAAAGCTACTGATCATTATGATTGGATACTGCACTGATCCTAGCCATCCCAGATAGTCTAGACAACAAGGACAGGTAGTGTGGTAGGAGCAATCCATTCCAGTGAGAATGCAGCCAGAGAGAGTGATGTGACAGCCATGGGACTCTGGCTAGGGAGGCAGCCCAAGGCAAGATTTAAAAAAAAGTCTTGTTTCTCAAGTAGTTGGCACTCTGGCAGAGATGGGAGGAGTTAGGGAAAAGGAGAAAGAAATTGCCCTCTCCTAGATGTTGCCAAAGAACAGATTGCCTTGGCTGTGCCTGTACTAATTACACCATCAAAAGCAATCACTATGGAGAACAATATTTCTTTGGGAAAATACATTAAGAATGCCAAATTAGGTTTCTAAGAGCACATTTTACCCCACTATAGTAAGACTAGGAAATCTCCCTCCCTTTACCACCCTCTTGCCAGTGGAAATAGGCACTCTCTTAGCTCCAAGCTATTGTTGGTATTTCCAATAGCCTGGGAACAATGATCCCAGCAGCATTTGGGCAAGGGTGATTTAGAGGGAGGAAAAGGATGGGGACTTTAGGAAATGAGTAAAGAGCTTTTGGGGACATTGCAACCTTGTAAATTCTCTTTTCCAGCCAATTCTTAGTTATCCAAAAGGTTATCTTTTATTCCCCCAGGTGCTAGAGAATAACCAATCTGCTTCTCTTTCCACAATCATGGTTTATTGCTTCCAAACATGGTCTCTCTCCTTCCAGATCTACTGTGAAATAGAATTCAGTTCCACAACTTTTCTTCAATGATCTCATCCCTAGAGCAAGGACTTTCTGAGTTTCTTTTTCCTTTCCTAATTAACTTATGGGGTATATGATAGGTACTATCAAGTATCCGAAAGGCTACTGGTAGAGAATAAGGATTGGACTCATTATGCTTGGCCTAAGAAGACAAAACTATGGTGAATGCATGGAAATTGCAGAGGCAGATTTGGGCTAAGTATAAGGAAAAACTTATTAACAACAAGAGCCTTCCAAAAGGTTACCACAGGAGGTAGTAAGTTCCTCTTCAATGGAGGTCCTCAAACATAGGATGATGTTGGGGAGGTTCTAAAATGAATTCCTTTTTTTTTTTCAAGTGTAGTTTGGACCAAGTGACTGCTTTTGTATCTTCCAAATCTGCGATTCTGTGAGTCCCCTCCTTTTTCTTGTTCTTTTAAAAAAGCTTAGTGATCACATCTATTTCAGTGTTTTTACTTATATAGCTTTGAGATCATTTACTATGGAGAAGATTTATAATATCACCCAATTATCACTGCTTTCCCCATGCAGTACTAAATAAATGAGACAAGGAAATATGTTACTTTATATATTTAATGTGGTCTATTTATTACTAAAGTTGCTCAACTTTCTTTTCCTTTTCTCAAACTATTAAGTACTCTTCTATACAAATCACTTTTCTTTTCCAAACCAAATATGCATTGCTATTTTCCTTTTTTCTTGTTCAGTAGCTTTCATTTAATTCAACTCTATTTTTACATGTCTTTATTGACCTTTTTTTCCTGCTTGGCTATGCATTTCATTGAACATAGAATAAATTAAAGTTCTTTATTTTTCTTTATTTTAATACTCTAAAGAGACATGATTTTGGTAGTGTGGGCAATCCCTTTGCTCTTTAAGAGTTTTTGCTGCTGAAACAGAACTTAACTAGGCTGGCCCTCGAATGGCAGAGATACAATATGTCACTGGACCCTTACCTGATTCCATTCCAAGTCAGTAGGACCTGCCAGAATTTGTATGGTGCTGGCATAACCAAGGTCATGTCTACATTACAATGAAGCATTGGTATGGGACTTAAATTAACATTGTTTTTCACGATCTATTTAAAACATTGTATATATATGCATGCGGAATATTAATTCCATATATTTTACATAAGGCCAAAAAAATCTTAGTCAGCAAATACTTGATCTCCTTGCCAAAGAGAAAGATATGACAACCAAAGGTAACATCAGTTTAGAATATAAACTCATTTGTAAAATTTTACAGAGAAGAATGCTGGAAGATTTTGAGCAGTATTTTCTCATAAAAAAGGAAGAATCACTGAAGGGAAAACCAGAAAAACAGAAAAGTTGGTGAGAGACTCAACTAAACAAAGTCATCCTGAGGACATTTAAGGATGAAACTGGAAGACCACAAACATAAAAAATTGAAAATACCTATAAAGATTTTTATAGTAAATTCTTTTTATCATCAAGGACAATGGACAGACACCACATTTGTACTATTAAATCAGCAGTTGCAGAAGTTTTATGGGACTATCTGGATCCTTCTAATTCATTCATACAACAAATATCTATTAAGTGTGTGTAAGCCCCTGTGCTAGGTGAGGGAGATATATAAAGATAATTAAGGCAAGATCCCTGCCTCTGGGAAACTCATAGTCATAGAAAGGCTTCTAGAAAATGTGGAAATAGCAGTAAAGAAAGCAACAATGAGAAAAGTAGTTGGACAAACTAGGCTCAGGAATGAACAGAACAAAGAGTACTTGAAGAGCCTTCAGGAAATTGCAAGTTCTTTCATGATGCCAAACTTTTCTCCAACACAAAAGATTTTAATAAAATGTTTAATAGAAATATTAAATATTCAATAGAAATGTTAAATGTATTTGAATACAAATATTCTTCCAGTAATAGCACGTATCTAAGAATCATAGAAAAATGCCTTCTCTAAAGAATTGAAGCTGAAGATTACTCACAGGGCAATAGAAGGCTGCTTGGTGGGTGTGAGAAGGCTATAACACATCATAAACATAGAATTACACAGCAGAAGTAGTATGATAAATGTCACTAAAGAAGTGTATGAAGGGGAAAAAAAAGATGGACTTTTTTTTTTAGAAGCAAAGGACTAGAAGGAAAATGAATACCCATTAATGGGGCATGTCTAAACAAATTGTGGTATAGAAATGTAATGCAATATTACTCTGTCATAAAAAGTAAAAAATAAAAGGAATTCATAGCAGCATGGAAAGAATAGAGTGATGCAGAGTGAAGTGAGTAGAACCAGGAAAACAATAGATACAATGATGATAACAATATAATGGGGAAAAAATAATACAGTGAAACCGAACTTGATAATTAATCAAGCCTTACACTGGAGCAGAGTTGAGTAGTCGTATGTCTGTCTTCTTTACAGAAGGGGACCAGGAGGGGACTAGGGATGTGGAACATTTTACATATTGTCGCACTTGGCTGATGTGCTGAGTGGTTTTGCTAAGCTGCTTTTTTTTTTCTCTTTTAAAACTTGGATACAAGGGATGGTCCGGAGCACTGGATATGGCAGGGGAGAGGAAAATATTAAAAAATGTAGGTGATATAAAAACTAAATCACTAAAAAGAATATTTTTATTGTTTGTTTTTGGCAGGGCAATTGTGGCTAAGTGACTTGCCCAAGGTCACACAGCTAGTAAATGTGTCAAGTGTCTGAGGCCGGATTTGAACTCAGGTCCTCCTGACTCCTGGGCCAGTGCTCTACTCACTGCCCCTAAAAAGAATATTTTTTAAAAGATGGTCCAGTCCTAAGGCAAGAGCAAGAGACAACTACTGCAAAGCCCATGTGCTCCACTGGAATCTCTGTGATGGCCAGAGAATCTGAAAGAGGCCCACATTGGGTAGGCTCCTTGGCAAGTGTAAAAGAGGATATTGAAAAGAATCGCACCTGATGAACAGGTGTTAGTTAGACAGATAAATGGCTTCTAATCTTCATTAATGTAGGGAACGCTTCTGTTGATGAAATCATACTGATAGGAATCACCTCTCTAGTAACATACCTGTAAAGTAACTGAAAACAAAGAAACATAAATCCCTCTATCAGCATTATGTCTAATGATACATGGTTGAGCAGGAACAGCTACTTCGAAGTCTTAGAAGGATTTCCTCTAATATTTCAATCAGAGAGTTTTTTTACGGTTCCCTTTAACAGAAAAAAGTATCCAAAAAATAATTACCTCTGACAATTTTTGTTTCCCTGGTAGGTGAAGAAGAATCAATGGAAGATGACTATTGATTAAGCCTGGGTACAGATGAGAATATAAAATGGTGGATTGCATCTAGGTTCTCTTTAGGCACATTCACTTCCACTGCTGGTACGCCAAAGACCTCCTCAGGCTTGTCCCTCCACTCCTTTTCTTCCCTTCTCTCCTTTCCTTTTAAAGCCCTAAGTGGCACATGTTGTCTGGCAGTTGGTGAGAGGGAAGAACTCCACTTCTGATTTTCCTGGTCCCTATAAAATGTCTCTGAATAATCTTTTCCCCCAAACTCTTCACTCTTCCTAACTTTGACCTTTCTGTTGTGGATACTACCATCCACCCCTCCCCACTCTCCCAGCCATGCAATCAGTGGTCAAATTTATCTCAATAACATCACTTGTATCTAGCCCTTTTGCCCTACTCACATGGCCACCATCCTAATTCAGATTTACATCACTTCTCACTAGCACTACTGTAATAATCTCCTAATTATTCTCCCTCCCATCTTTTCCATGGCTCCCCAACTGATATTCCTAAAGCTCTGTCCTCTAAGCACAACCGCACCTGCAGTCTGAGTATTTTCTGTTACATTGCTGCAGTTTGAATTTTTCCAGTTGCAAGTATTTCTGGTTATGGCTCTGACAATTATATTTTTAAATTTCCGGGGGAAACTGCATTAGATCTTGCAAAGAATTGCTACATTTAATCTTTTTTATTTGTGATCAGTCTTGCTCAGGTGCAGAGTAAATACAATACGGAATGCTGTTTTATTGGCCTGTGAAAAAAAGATGTCTATTTTTGAGTGTCATGGTCCTAGGTAGTTGCTTGGGTGCCCCCTAGAGGCCATATTGTTAAATGCTAAGGATTCTTAGCCTAGGATATTAAAGCTGGAAGATACCTCTGACTCTATCTAGTCAAACCACCTCATTTAACAGATGAGAAAACTAATGCCCAGAGAAGTTAAGTGACTTATTCAGTTTCATAGTGAGAAGCAGAGTTGGGATTCAAACCCAGGTCCATTGACTCCAAAGCAGTTGTTCTTACCACACTGCCTTGTGAACAAAACATAAAACAAGACAAAAAAATCCCAAAACCCCACCAATAAGCAATCGCTGCCTTGGGAGGAAAAACAGCCTTATTTATATTTTCTATTTTTGTGCAGCAAGTCACAACTGTTCACATTTCCATCTTCCATATAGTAGAGAAGTTAGCTCGATCAATAAGTTTGTGGGAAAGCTAGAAAAAAGTTAATACATTTTGTTGCTTTGACCCATGAACTTGATTCTATTTCCCACTTCAGTCCTTAAAGCTTGGGGTTTTCACTAGGAAGACAACTGGCACTTGTGTTGACAATCTCAGCAGAACACTTAGAGCCTGAAGTTGAAATGGCTTGTGTGATGTTAGTGAAAGAAACACTAAATTTGAAGTCAGATTTGTGGTTGTTCAGACATTTCAGTCACGTCTAACTCTTTGTGATCCCGTTTGGGGTTTTCTTGGCAAAGATACTAGAGTGGCTTGTCATTTCCTTTTCTGGCTCATTTTACAGATGAAGAAACTAAGGGAAACGATAAAATGACTCACACAGCTAGAACATGTCTGAAGCCAGATTTGAACTCATAAGTCTTCCTGATTCCAAGCCCATTGCTCTATCCACTGCACCACCTAGCTGCCTGGAGTCAGACTACGTGGGTTCAAATCCCAGCTGTGCTTACATATACCTGCCATATATACCCTTAGGCAACACTTAGGCCTCTCTGAACCTCAGATTGTTAGAGGCATTGTGGTACAATGGAAAGAGTGCTGGCTCTAGAGTAGCCACATTTCACTTTGATTCTGGGGAAAGTCACTTAATTTCCCTGGCTTTGGTTTCCTCAATTGTAAAATGAGCTTATTGGATTAGATGGCCTTTGAGGTCCCTCCTAGCTCTAGTTCTATAATCCTGGCTTTTAAAGCCCTACACATCTTGACCCCAAACTAGCTTTCCAGCCTCATTGGACTGTGTTCTTCCTCCCATACTCTTTGATCCAGCCAAAATGACCTTTTCTTTCTTCCTCACACATAATGCTGCAAGACCCAGTCCTATGTCTTTGTACTGGCCGTCCCAGTTGCCTGGAATGCACTAGATCTTTACTCTCTTCCTTCAAGATGAAGCTCAAGCACCATCTTCTGTATAAAGTCTTTCCTGATCCCCTCGACTACTAGTGCCCTCCCTTCCAAACCATCTTGTGTTTAACTGCTTTGTCTATATTTGTACTCACTTTATGTTTATTCTCATATCTTTACATCTTTACTTGTTCTCTCTCCTTCCTAGTGAGTAGGACTTGTTTCTCTTTTATGTACTTGCATCCCAAGGGCCTAGCAGGTGCCTAGCACATAGCAGGTGTTTGTAAGGCCAATCTGTAAGTGAAAGATCTTTCCCGCCCATTGAATAGGTCTCAGGTGGGGCCAACAAAGGGAAGCCTGATTAGAGGCAAGCCCACACCCTTTCACTAACTAAGTATGAGGTCCCAGGCCCCACACCTTTTTGCTAAGTAGGCCCTGAACAGGGCATATAAACTCAGAGGTTAGCATTTTGCCTTTGGGGGCACACTCAATGAAAGATTGTTGGTGATGAGACTCTTGGGTAAGCCATTGAAGCAGCACTTCCCCCCATCCCCACCTTTGAAAACAGAGATGTTGGTGCTTCTCTGGTAACTATGTATTGTGAGTTGGTTACACAGAAATGTTGATCTGTTCATATTGTCTCTGTTTGTAATTTCTGTTTGTATTTGCTCTGAAGTTTAGGGTGTTGACTTTTCCCTCCGAACTAAGTGAATGTTTAATTAAACTGAGATTTTTAACCCCTTAAAGTTGTTTTCCTTAGAAAAGCAGATCAAAGACCCTGTGCTAGCAGCCTTCCTGTGTGCTGGTCTTGTTGGTTTTACGCTCCCACAGCAGCTGCTAGCAAACATTGTTGTTACAGTGCTTGCTTGGTAAATACTTGTTGATTGATAAGTATACACGTCAATCAACAAGCATTTATTAAGCACTTACTTTGTGCCAGGCACTGTGCTAATTTTTCAACTTTTGAGATATTTGCGGAAGTATCTTCTATCTACTCGGTATCTTTTCATACTTACAAATATGCAAAAACTCAGAGGCTTCACTGCCTCATACAAAAGGCAGTGGGTTTATCCTACTGTATAACTAAAATTTCCTGGGCCAATGCTAACCAGTGAGAGAATCTCAGCAAGCCCATGATCACCATTCTAGTATTGTTCCTTACTTTATCTAGGAAGACTAGTTCAGGTATGGCTTAACATGTGACTTGTGATGCCAAAAGAACTTAAAATGCTATTCTTACAAGTCCTTTTGGGGTTGGTAACACTTGGCTTTGGGTTGGCACCACTAGCAAAGGCTTATTAAAAGTAATTGTTCTATGTTTCTTCAGAAAGCAGAACTATGATTAATACTAGACAAATATAGAGGCAGATTTCAGTCCAATACAAGGAAAAATTAACACTTTAACCTGCTAAAACATGTAATATTTAATACAATATATAATAGTCTGGCCTACAAAGTAGTGAGATCTCTATCGCTAGAAATATTTATTCCAAGGTTAAATAGCCCTCTGTAGTAGATTGGCAGCTAGGTAGTACAGTGCATAGAGTTTTGGGCCTGAGTCAGGAGTTCAAATCTGGTCTCAGACACTTACTAGCTATGTGTCCCTGGGCAAGTCATAATGGCAATCTGCCTCAGTTTCTTTCTCTGTAAAATGAACATGATAATAACTCCTATCTGCTAGGATTGCTGTGAAGTTCAAATGAGATAATATTTGTGTTTCTTCCTTCCCTCTTTAGGGATGTCGTAAAGAAGATTGGATTGGGAAATTGAACAAGATGGCTGCCAAGGCCCTTTTCAACTCTAATAATTCTGATTTTTCAACTAGGATGCGACAGCCCCATCAATAATCTCTTGAGTTTAACAAGGTAGTTGAGTTTATCTGCTTCAGCCTAAGTAGCAGCTCTTTTTGGGGTAATGAAGTATTTGCCCTGTGTTGAGTTGAGAGGAGATTCATTGACCGCCATATTGACAAAACACCACTACTTCACAAAACAGAAACATCCTCTCAGAAGTTCAGAAGAGCTAAGTTATAACTTGAGTTAAGGAACACAGAGCCAGAAATAGCCTAAGTATGTGGGCACAGTGTAGGGCATCCACTCAGTATTGTTAGAGAGACAGGGATTCATAGGACTTGGTCTCTGTGGAGCCTGTCAGGGCCATGTTTGCCCTACATGTAAGCAATGAGAATACTTCCTGCCAAAGAAGAACACCACTACCCTTTCTCCCCCCTCCTCCAAAAAAATGCTGCACACAACTGACTTTATTTTTGACTTCCTCCGCACCTGTAACTGTGTAAAGCTGAGGCAGCATCTCAGCTGGAAAATTAACACTTGAACGCTAAATAATAATAATTACTATTTCTGGTTATTTTGAATCCACTGACAAAGACCTTTGCAAATAATTGCACTGATCAATCCCATATGAGGTGCAAGGGAAGATCCCTGAGTTGGTGTGCGATGAGAACATTAGCAGGAATTCTCTAATAGTATTCTGTTTAGTAAGTGTAATTGTAAGGAATATATCGTGTTAAAATGCCTGACTTAGTGTCTGGTAACAGCAGATGGTTTGCATTAAGAAACAGATGTTTTCCTCAGCCTTCCCTTAGAATAAGGCTTCATAATTTAGCCACGCCCACAAACTTAACTGCATCACAGGAGTGAAGGCATATGCTTCTTGTATCAAATTTGTATAATTGTGGCTTGAAAGCATTATGATGGTAGCAGTGACCTTAAAAGAGAAATGACATTTAGGAGAAATGAAGACCTAGAACTATTTATTTTAAAGTACGAGATTTAGCTGTGCTTTAAAAGAAAGCAAAGATGACTGAATTTCTATTTTAAAAAATTGTTTTTTAAGTGTAGCGCCTTGTTAGAAGATTCCTTTCTCCAGATTAGGCAAAGAGCAAGGCAACAGGGACTTATCTAAGATATTTTAACATTTGTAGAGAAAGATCGAGTGTGACCTTTATTCTTTTCTTTTCGTCGTTGTTATACTTTTTTATATATACTTACTCTATTTGAGTCGGTACAAATAAACAGGAAACTTGTACAGCTTCCTGAGTGTGTAGTAAATAAAGAGATCCACTAGATGGCAACCTTCTTCTGTATAGGAGCATCTATTCATGGGCATATTCCTGGAATTATGTGTACCATGAGCCCAAAGGAGAAGGTAGGGAGACCCTGTTTGGGCAGTATAAAGGTATTAACCCAGCATGGACAGCACTTTTCCTGAGAGGTTCTAATGAGCTCATCAGTTTCATGACATGTACATGATTGTTGACCTTATTTCTTGAAAGACAAACCTCAATTTCCTTAAAAAGATAAATGTGCGGAGGTTTACCAAAAGTCCCCTAAGACTTTTGAGAATGGGAAATTCCCTTCATTAACGAAGAGACGTAAGGGAATGCTCCTTGTTGGTGAGGAAGAAGATAATTCTAATTACTGTGAAGTACCAATATTGGCTTTCCCCCAGGCCTTGAATCTAAGATATCTTTGATTCATTGGGTTTTAGGTGATAGCCCAAGAGGAAACGATCACAGTACCAGTAACCCGAAGTTTCAGGGGACTGTTAGTAATACCATTGGGAAACCAGTTCTTTCAAAGACTTTATGTTCACATGCACATTCATGGACGTGTAGTCTTATATACTACACAGAGGCTATCCCAAAAGTCTTAGTGAAATTTCAAGTTTTAATAGTTTAAAACTGCACTGAAACTTTTGGGACACCCTATAGCTCTAACAGGAAAAATAGGAGAGAATTTGTTAGGTGTATGTAGTATACACCTGTGAGTATATAGGGTAAGTACACCTGGAAATTGAAACACAAGTTTTCAGAAATTTATAGGTAGTTATTTGTTTAGTGTTTCCTACCCTTTTGAGGTCTAAAACCTGTACATTTCCAGGGACACATGGAAGAGAGTTATGTTCTCATTCTCTTCTTTTTCCCCTAATCCCCTCCACTCTTTGTTCAGCATCCTACCAATATAACCCTTTTTCCCTACATGTGTCTCCATCCTCTCTTCATCGTGTGTGCTTCAGCACACTTGCACGTGCGCATGCACACACACGCGCGCGCACACACACACACACACTATCACATGGATTCAGAAATGTATCCTGGAGTGGGCCAGAAAAAAAATCCCTATTCTAGATCTGGCTCATTCATTAGGTGGCTATGTGACCTTGGACAAATCACTTCACTCAACTGGACCTCAGTTTCTTCATCTGTAAGATGAGACTACATTTACACTGTCTCCCTCGTAGTTTGACCTATGGATCAGATGAGCCTGGCAACTATATAGACTATTGTTATTTCTCACTATACTTATCACTAGCTCTTGATCAAAAACTGGCAAAGGCAGCAGCATCATCACACTCCAAACTGCTGAAGTGTTGGAATGGGGGTCAGAGCTAGAGAATAAGCGTACCAAATAATTCTTTGATAACTAATGGTGTCACACTATTTGGCTCTACAAGACTTCAATTCAGCAAGAATTGATTGAGCCCCTATTCTACGTTCATAGCCCATAATGGTGGGGTGAGTGCCTGTGTATATGTAGGTGGGGAGTAGGTATGATAGAAATAATAGAAATGGAACTTACAAGAAAATACAATGTTCTATCAATTTTTATATAAGCACCACAAAATTTACTGAGGTACTCCTCTCAGACAATGATTGGGTTATTTGATAATTTTAAAACCTAAGATTATCATTTTCATTTCTGAAAAAATTCTCTCCTGTAGAATATAAGTTCCCTGAAGGCAAAGCCTGTTTGATTTTTGTTTTTGCAGGCCAAGTACCTAACACAGGTACTTAAAAAAATGTGTCTTGAATTGAACAAGCACATATACTGCTATGGCAAATTTGCACTCTCTAGTTTGCATTCTTACCTTCTGCCACACTGTGGCACAATTGGTCTTTTTTGGAAGTGTGTCCTTGATGCGATTTATTTTTCTACATTTACAGAATCTTTCACACTAAAATCTCAAAATTCAGACCGGGAAGAAGTTTGAGTGAGTATAGTTTAAGGAGTCACGGTAGATGAAAGGGGTATAAAAATGAACTGTAATAGACCCCCTCGAATTGCACGAATTTGAAGACTGTTCTTTTTCATGATTGGAAAGTGGTCTTCACTTGGAAGGATGCCCCAAGAGGAGAGAGAAGAGGTGAGTGAAGTTTAATATTATTCATCTGCTAAAACAAGCAAGAAGGCTCTCAAGCTGAAGAATTGGAAATCATGTCTTTTGATGTCGCCCATGGAGACAGGATGGCCAAAATGATGGTTTGACATACCAAAGGAAAGTGAGGAAAAGATAAAGGTGTAATGGGGCAGCTAGGTGACACAGTGAGTTGGCCAAAATGATAGTTTGACATATCAAAGGAAAGTGAGGAAAAGATAAAGGTGTAATGGGGCAGCTAGGTGACGAAGTGAGTAGAGCACTGGCCCTAGAGTCAGGAGGACCTGAGTTGGAATCAGACCTGAGATACTTGACACACTTACTAACTGTGTGGCCTTGGGCAAGTCACTTAATCCCAATTGCCCTGCCTTACCCCTCTCCAAAAAAAAAAAAAAACAACAAACAGAGTATAAAGATAAAGGTGGAACACAGTAGATGGTGCCTAGGGGCTCTGCAGATTGGGAAAGAGGACAAAGATGATGAAAGCTGGTATAACTGAAAACAATGAAGTGGAGAAGGATGAGAACCAGACCAAACAGGAATATTCTCTGGACAACAAAGAGGGTTAAAACAAAGGATATTAAAGGGTGAAGTGAAGGTAGTTATTACAGAACATTAGATTTTTCACTGAGAGAAGCCCCTCATATTACAGTCCAGGAATTAGGGTTGTGAAAAAGAGAAATGACATGAAAATAGAGAAAAGAGAGACTTGTACAGTTGAGGCAAGGCAGTAGTGATAATTTGATAGTCAAAGAAACTGAGGTGCTGTGATAAGGCTAATGTTGATTCAAAAGTATTTTAGGAAGTGGTGTGGCAAAAAATATTCATCCAGGTGAAAATGGCTTCCTTATTACTGATCTCTACTAAAGGAAAACTTATGGACAGAAGTTTGGCCAGGTAATGATGATGCACTAGTAATTGTGGATGGGAAAGGAAGGTGTTTATCTATAGAAGAAAACTTTTAGAACCGACAGACTGGTTTTAATTGCAAGAAGCAGGAATACTTGTAGGTATATCTTTGTTTACCTGAAAAGTTTTGTACAATTCAAATTCTCACTCCGCCATCATATTTTTTTTAAAAAAAATTATTTATTTTTAGTTTTCGACACTCATTTCCACAAGATTTTGAGTTCCAAATTTTCTCCCCTTCTCTTACCCCATCCCAAGATGATGGGGTCATTCTGATTACCTCTTCCCCCAGTCTACCCTCCTTTCTCTCACTACCACCCCCCTTATCCCTTTCCCCCTTACTTTCTTGTAGGGTAAGATAGATTTCTATACCCCATTGCCTGTATATCTTATTTCCTAGTTGCATGTAAAAACAACTTTTAACATTTGTTTTTAAAACTTTGATTTCCAAATTCTCTCCCTTCTTCCCTCCCCACCCACCCTCATTGAGAACTTGCCATCATATTTTAGAGGCACTATTGGAGCATGTTTCTAAAAGGTCTCCTTAAAGGATTTTTTAAATAAAATAATTGACCATTCCTAGCTCACTTCTTTTTGTGTATAAATCTGGATTTTTCTCATACTAGGTTTGATTAAAGTGAGAAGTGACCGATGATGTTTTATCCATTTTCAAAAAGTGAGAGGTTTGGAAGTGCTTCCTTTTTGTCCTGGAGTACATAAATAGTCCACAGTTAGATTACATAGACAGATGTACAAATGTAGGAGGTCTTTTCCTAAAACAAGCAGATAACAGTATGTATTAAGCACTTACTATGTGCCAGGCCCTGGGCCACAGACTAGGGATAGAAAGGAAAGTGAAAGCATAGAACCTGCCCTCAAGAAGGTCCCTTTCTAATGGAGGAAAAGAGACAATATACAAACCACTCTGAATGTATAAGATATATACACTGCAAATGGGAGGTAATCTCAAACAGAAGGCACTAGCAGCTATAAGGAGGGAGTTGTAGAGTCTCTGGGTGGGTGGGAGATTGCATCTGTGTCTCAGAATTAAATTGAAAAAGGAGCGGATCAGACAAGCACCTATCAACCTTACCATTCTAAGGTCATTTCCCCCCCAGGCACACTGTAAAAGTAAATCATGGCTGGATCTCTGCCTCTAGTGGCAGACTACAAGTCAGAGCTGTCCCTAGGCAGCTTTCAATTGCACACCAGACATTTTGGTGAGTGTCCTACTTTTTTTCCTAGCTGCATATTTTACACATTACCTACGTGACATCTTTTTTCCCTCTTTGGCTCACTTTGTGCCCCCTTTTTTGGCCTGTTCCTTTTTGTTACCCTGTGGTAATGTGGTAGACAATGTTCCATTCATTCCCCCAAATGGAATTTACTACATATTTAAAGTGGATGTCACTCTTTTTTTTTCAAGTCCAATAAAAACTGCCCCAGTGGTCCACAAACCTTTTTCTTTCTAAGTCAGACAACCAAATGGAAAAGCTTCCTCACTGCCAATAACCTTTACATATACCTGTGTCTTAGGAAGTCTAATCTCAGTCTCAAATGAATCTCTGGTCAGAAAATATCATCCATTTCCTCCTCCTGGACAAAAGAGGAGTGGCGAATGTTTGGCTTGTTTCATGCAATGTGCCCCATGTATTTGTTAAGTTCTCTGTTTTTGGCTATCTTCCTTCATCTATAGATTTCCCATTACAGCAAGTTGATGAGGCTGAGGAGGAGAAAGAGTAGTTCAAACTTTTTGAGCTTGATTAGGTTGGTGACTCACAATCACCTTCCAAAGCCTCAAGGATCAGAGTATGAGCCAGACACTTGTCAGACACTAAAGACATAGCAGACAAATATTAGTCTGTCTTTACCCATATTAGAATCTCTGGTTTTTACCCATATTAAAGCCACTTATCCCACCAGCTGCAGAGTATTTTTTAAGCAAAATACTTATTTTTTTCGTACTGTCTTTCTCAAGTACCTTTCTAATCCAAGTAGTTCATAGAAAAGCTTAGAATTTTTTTTAAAAAAATTCATTCCATATTTCCCTATTTATAGATTTCCCAAGTTAATGGAATATGCCTGAATCCAGATGTCATGATTTGAATGAAACCAGAATCAACCTAAAACTTTTTTCTCAAAATCTGAACTTATTAACACACTTCATATATACACACACATATATATATATACATACACATATACATGCACATATACAATGTATATATTATGTGTATGTGTACATATACACTCATATGTATGTACACATATGTGATATATCCCTGTGTAGACAATACTATATGTGTGTATATATGTACATATGTGTCTATATTTTGTTTCACATGCCTCCATTTCCTGATTCTGGCAGGGCAAGGAAAGTACGACTGCCAAAATACCTTGAGAAAAGCTGTTCTTGGAGATGACTGGTCAGCCAGTAGCAGGAAGTACCAGAAATCTCATGAGACAATCTGGTTACAGCCCAATTTTTTCAGACTTTAAAGGCTTGAATAGTTCAGATAAGTGTTGACCAGTATTCAAGCTTTAAGGTATTTATTGAATCACATTCCCAAGCTTTTTTGATACAAATTCAGCACAGAATACTCTCCCTTATCACCCTGATAACCTGGAATGTCCTCAATTTGAGTCGACTTGGCATGTCTCCAATTCTAGAAAAAGGAATTTCAGTCTTCTGGTGAGAGATCAAGTCAAGTCAAATCAACAAGCATTTATTAAGTGATTACTATGTGCCAGATACTGCGCTAAGTACCTAGCATATGCTTTCTGTGTTCTTCAGGGACATCAAGACAAGAATTCATAGAACAGAAATCTCAGAATTACTGAATTATAGATGTGGAAGAGTCGTTAGAGGTCATGGATTCAGAAAAGGAAAGAGAAAGGGGTCCAAAGATGGTAAGTGACTTGGGCAAGGTCAAACAAGGAAGCAGAAGAAGTCTAGTGCTCAGGTCTGCTGTTTATGCAGTGGTCTTTTCCCACCTATTCCATACTAATTCTCAAATATCTTCAGTAGATAGGATAACAATTCTAGCAAAAGTAGAACACAGAAAGGTAGCTTTTTCTTCCTGAAATGGTATCCTTGCCCTTTCTGTTTCTCTCAGTCTTTCTAGGTTTGGGGTTTATAAGAAACCCTGAAATCTGTTTCCATATCTAGAAACCTGCTAGTTGATTGTCCATATAAACTCTTTTTTCCCCCCGTAGATTTTAATTGTCCTTTCTTTTCCAGTGGAAATTTTTCTCTAACTCATTATTTTCTCCTCTTTGACCACAGGATGGCAGTCCAAGATTTTATCTGCCACTCTAAGTGGGTACCGTGAGTCTGGTGAGTGTATGTATTTGTGTGCGTGTGTTAGTGTAATTTCATTGAAAATTAGAAACAGTGATGCTTTTTCCAACTTGAAAACAAAGGTCTGAGCTTTGCCTCTTGAATTGGCTCCCCGAATTAGCTCCCTTTTCACCATTTCATATTAGAATAGGAAAGCTGTTGATGATTCTGTCTCCAAATGTAGCAATCCCATCAAAGTCTGGCCAGTACATTTCATCATTTTGTAACTTTGATTTATAAATGCTTTGCTTCAAGAGGCTATTGTGTTTTGATGAGATATACTGTGAAGCAGATGATCACAGACTTAATTGTGATCTGGTTTGTTTCTTTAGAGCATCAAAAATACAAAATACAAAAATATGCTGTTGCATGATAAGCTCTAAATAAAGTAGTGAAGTTTGTCTTTCAAGTGCTTCTAATATTTACTAGCATTTTTATAATGTTTTGAAGTTTAGAAAGCACTTTACATATGTCAATTCATTTGCTCCTCAAAACAACCAGGGAGGTAGGTGCTATTATTATCCTCATTTTATAGCTGAGGAAACTGAGGCAAGGAGAGGTTAAGTGACCTGCCCAAAGTCACCTAGCTAGCGTGTGAGGCAGGATTTGAATTCAGGTCTAACTTAACTCCAAGTATTGAGCTTTATCCACTATGCCAACTACTTGCCTAACTGCTCCTATTTTGTTACTTTCTTTGGCCTAACAAAGCTGCCCAAAGTTTAAACTGCCATGGTCCTCCACGTTGCTGCCCTAATGCCCTTCTTGCTTCCTCCACACCTCTATGAAACTTATCTTTTCTCTCTACCACCCCCTAAGGACCTACATCCTTGCACTTTTCAAGGTCACAAACATTACTCACAATTCAATTCAGCAAACATGCACGAAGGTCCATTTAGTTGCCAGGTGTGATGATATAAGAGTGGCTCCAGCCAAGGCCATGGCCTCCCTGAGGCTGTTGGTCCTTTCGCTGCACCCTTGACTATAATTCCACCAGAATTAAAGCAGTACCATGATAAAAAGAGCCTTGGATGAGGAGTCAAGATTCCTGGATTCCATTGTGGCCTCTATCACTAGCTGTCTGACTTAAAATAAGTCAGTTAAACTCATCTGGGCTTCAATTTCTCCATCAGTAAAATGGGGAGAAAAATCACAACAATTTACACAATGAATATTATGACGTGAAGGAAAACCACACTGAAAGATGTCAGAACCCTGATCAATGCAGTGATTGATGTTAACTTTGGAGGACTGGCAGTGAAGAGATGGCGTCCTCTAGGTGCAGAATGAAGGACAGTTGTCACACCTGACCTATGTTTTGGTTGATTTTTCTTAACTACATTTCTTTAATACTAGGAAGTGTTCTATGGGAGTGGGTGAGACTACTGGGACATGACATCGATGTAATAACCAACATAGATCAAATATTTATTGAATTTTTTTTTTAAAGAAGAGAAGGGTGAAATTAGTGAAGGTTATTCCAGCTCTAACATTCCATTAAAAAAATGCTATCACTGTACAGTCGAAGTTCTTCTTTTTTTCATTACTTACTCAGGTGAGATCCCCTGGAATCCCAGTAGACCAAGATTCAGGAATCTGGGGTTCGGCTGTGACTCTGTGACTGACAGTGACTCATTCATTGACTTTGGGTGACTCAGGCACCTCACTGCTCCAGTTTCCCTATTTTGTAAAGTGGAGATAATAACCTCTGCATTATCAGATTCATTGCAGTTGTTGCTTAGGAGCACTGAAATGTTTTCTACAGTTCTTTGAACTTCTTTACAAAAAGAGGCATTTAAATCCAAGGTATATTTATTTATAAATAACTTCTCTGATTTTAGCACAGAAGACAAGAGAATCCTATGCTCTTTTTGTGATGTCAAATTAATCAGATTGGGAAGGAGCCATTAGTTACTGGTACTAGCAGAGTAGTAATACTGATACATTCTTATATTTAGATAGCACTTGTATTTTAAATTTTTCTTATAAACGTAATGATCATCCACAAATACAATCATAAAAGAATCATTTTTATATACAAAGAAGAATAAAAAGACTGAATGTGTGAAAATATAAACTCTTATGCACAATTTGTCCGGGGGAGGGGGAAGTATTTTAATTTAACAAGGCAGTAACAAAGATGCCCTATCTGTGTCCACTTGTGAACTTTTTTCTTCTGTTTATTTTCAAAACATTTTGTTGATGCTCTTTTCTTTCTTCAAAAAAAAAAAATCACATCTTTACCACTACTCATTAACTCATTCTTCCCCTAAGCAAAAGCTCTTCCTTGTAACAAATATAGTCAAGCAAAACAAATCAGTATATTGGCCATATCTCAAAATGCACTTACATTTTCCCACTTTCACCCATGATATCTGAGTGGATATTAGGAGGGCCATTTCCTGAGGCTTACTTTCTCTGGTCAGTAGCCTTTAGTTGTCTGAAGTGCACCGGAGAAGAGTCTAGCATGTATGTGTTGGCATGACTTTACTTTTGCTACTTTCAGAAGCTTTTTGCTACCTTTTAGCTGAACAGGATTGTAGGCGAAGGAGCAAAAGAGGAAAATAAGAAAGAGCTGAAGAGTAACTGTTTTGGATTACATGTAGAAACTACCCCTTCTTCCCTCATTCTCACAGCGATCTGCTGTGAAAAAAGCCCACACAAGTTTCTTCACTTGACCGGTGTTAAAACTGGTTTACCCACCTTCTCTTTTCACCTGTGTCCTTCTGTTATAGACGTCTTCCTTTTAATCTTCTTTGACTGCTGTATTGGCATTCCCTGGACAAGTGGAATGTATAACCATTCCTCTGCAACTCATTATTATTTAAGATTCGTTCAGTTCCAACAATATGCTTTTCATCAGCTTTTTGAAGGGCCTGGTGCATTTAAAACCTTCCATTAACTCTCCTTACCCAATGTAGCAGCATATTAATTTAGTTCTTAGGAAACTGAGGCAATTTCCTCCTGAGCTACTTGATACCCATGAATTCAAGTTCTTTGTAGGAAAGAGTCATTATCTTGGAAGCAGCAAATTCAGCTTGTGGCAGTTCAAACTCCAATTAGTTCTTTTCCTCAAGGTTTTTCTTTTTTTAAGATGTCATTATTATTATTATGATAATATCAGCTGTTTGATGAAGAAAATAAAACTCAGGAAATGGCCCGCCAATGCTAACCTCCTATAATATTACTAATATTAATACTTTTGTTTAAAAAACATTTGAGGAGTTATTTACCTTCTCAAATCTTTTCCAAAGATAGTGTTGGAATTCAATTAGCATCGACTTTTATTTCTTTTCTAGGCTGTGCTCTCCAGCTCTACCTAGTCCCATTTTAGCAGCTCAAAGATTTGGTGAAATGACCTTGTCTCTTAAACCGAAGAGAAAGATGATTAAAAAAAAGCCACCTACTGTTTTGGAGTTTTGTGTAGGCTCACTTATTTTGCAAACTGCATTTAAGAATGCCAAAATATAGAAACATGCCTTGTGCTATGACGATTAATGCATACTATTTGTTGATGATGGCTGTGTCTTGTAATTATTATAATTATGATGATGCCTGCCCCGTCCAGCAGGGCCAGTTAACGTGGAGTCCGAGGAGGACCCAGCCTGAAAGGGAATGGGTGAAAAAGGAGCGGGAGGCTGCAAAGTGTGGCTGGCAAAAAGGACTTTATTCAGCTCTCAGCAGTGCTTATATAGAGCTAGCAAGGAGAAAGGGCGGATGTAGGCGTGAGGAGCTTTCTGCTGGGTGGAGCTTGACTCCGGGGATTTCCGCTGGGCGGAGCGTACTGTTGCAAGCCTGTCCTTGGAAACAGGTGTTCGGGGTGTGCTTATCTGAGGGGCCTGGGGCTCAGCATAAAATGCTGGCTTCCAACAGATGCCTTAGATGCCTAGTACAGTGCTATATACTAGTGGGAGCTCAATAAATATTTGTTAAATGAATGAATGGATTCTTGGCATTGTTTTCCAAAATCACTTTTTTGGCAACTTGGCAGCCAAAGCAATGACAAGGTTCATGTTTTCCAAGAGAGTAAAACCATTTCAAATGGATTTGTTGAGTCCAGGGAGGAAGCTTGGTGAAATGGAGAAAGTGCTGCCATCAGAATTAAGAAGACCCAGGCTCAAGTATCACCTTTTAATAACTATAACCCGGGGCAGCAAAGTGACACATTGGAACCTGTGTTATCTTGGAACTGACCTTGAAGGAAGACCTGAGGTCAACCCCTACCTGAGATACAAGTTGTATTACCCTAGACAAGTCACTTAACCTCTCTCACCCTCAATTTCCTCATCTACAAAATGACAGACTTAGGAGCATTTAAGGTCCCCTCCTGCTCTCTATATAGCATAAACTAGGTCATATCCCTGGGCAGCTAGGTGGTGCAGTAGACAGAGTGCCAGGCCTGAAGTCAGGAAGATTCATTTTCACGAGTTCAAATCTGGCCTCTAACACTTATTAGCTGTGTGACCCTGGGCAACTCACTTAGCTGTTTGCCTCAGTTTCCTCATCTGTAAAATGAGCTGGAGAAGGAAATGGCAAATCTCTCCAACAACAATCTCAATGCCCCAGATTAGGAATCTCTGGTTTAAGATGATAAATTGCTGAGCAAGTCTGATGTCAATGGGGAAAAGTCATCTTTCTTTGGGAGCTTTGTACATAACAAAATCACAGGTCTGGTTTAAAAAAAAAAAAGGGCACATATGACCTTCCTTGAAGACTCTTCATATAAATTCCACTCCTTTGAAGGTCACTGGGTAAAACAAGAAGCCTAGAGTGAGGAAGACCTGAGTTTCAATCTGGCCTCAGACACTTATTAGCTATGACCCTGGGCAAATAATCACTTAACCTCTATTTTCTTTAGTAGCCTCATCTGTGGTTGAGTCGTTTTCAATCATATTTGACACTTTGTGGCCCCATTTGGGGTTTTCTTGTCAAAGGTACTGGAGAGGTTTGCCATCTCCTTCTCTAGCTTATTTTACAGATGAGGAAACTGAGGCAAGCAGGGTTAAGTGACTTGTCCAGGGTCCCACAGCTAGTGTCTGAGGCCAGATTTGGATTTTGAGCTTGGCACAGCACCTGGCACATAGTGAGTGCTGTATTAATGTTATCTATTATTATTGTTATGATCATCATTTCCCCAAATCCTTCATTTATTCTGTATACATCAGCATCCTAATGTGCTTAATCCTAAAGCTCTTGCCATAAGGGCTTGTTGTGTATTTCCAGGTAGATGTTAAACTTCCAAGGGTCTCTGTCTTTTGTATCTTTTTATAATTCATAATATAGTTGGAATAATGATTCTCTGGGCCCCCTTCCTGAAGGCCAGATGTTACATTTTAACCCTCCTCCTCAGTTCTCTGGTACCCTTAGGGTGTTGGGAGAGGGATGTCTTTAGTCTTTTGCCATTGGCATAAGCCTCAGTAAATTCCTTCTCACTTTTAGGGGTTCAAGGATTCTACTTTTTATTAACTACTTAACAGTCAGATCAACTTTTACAAAGTCAGGGAAATAAGCATTTATAAAGCATTTGCTATGTGCCAGACACAGTGCTAAGTAGAAATACAAGTACAGGCAGAAATGAAAGAAATCTCTGCCCTCAAGGTGCTTATATTCTAACGAGGAAAAACAATCCACAAGCTTTAAACAGGGGGTAGAGGTGACGAGGGTACAGTCTCTGGGAACCCCCTTGAACCTGGAGTACAATTTCAGGGAACCTCCTTGAACTCTCCTTGAATCTTCCCACTTAATCCAGCCTTACTTTATCATTAAGTCCAAATCTCTACCTAGCCTTGCCTTTTATTGTCCAGCTACTTCCCACCCTTGATACTATCAATATCCATGCCCTCAGGTACTTCCCACCCTTAATCCCATTTCCTGGAGTCTCACCTCTAGTCACCCCAGTCCCATCAAGATCCTCCTTAGACCCTTCCTCAAGGCCATCCCTAAACCCCTCCTCTAGTCACCCCAAACTACTTGGACTACCCTAGATCCCTCCCACAATCTTTTCTGTATATAGATCTCATCCAGCTTCCAAAAAGGGCTCAGATTCCTTAAGAGTCTAGCCTATGGTGTGACTTCTTGAGAATCTGGCCAATACAGCTAATACTTAATAAACTTTGTCTTTTTCCTTTGCTAAGAAGGCTTGAGTCGAATTCATTGGGCAGGATCCAGCGTGTCGGTACTTTGGGGTCTCAAGCAGCCCTAGAAACATATGGTTCCCTACCATCATCATTTTTCTTTAACCTTATCAGAGGCATGGTAAGAAAGTCCAGAGTTGAGAGTAAAGCTTGGAGAGGAGTGAAGACCTGGGTACTTTCCTAAAATGCCTCTTCTAAGAGGGAACGGACAATTAAAGGAGGAGTCACAAGGGTGGAATGTACTTCTAGTGTGAGAAGTCCAAGGGTGGAGTGAAATTTCAGGATGAAGAGCCTTCTGTGGCATGGCAGAGAGATCCACAGTGTCAGGAGTAGAACCTTGTCACCCATGAGGAAGACATTTATTTTAAAGGTGTAGCCAGAAGAAACACAAGCCTGTCCTGCTAATACCTCGGGGGCATTCTTTCCCTACTCCCTGAAGAAGTTTGGGGTTGAGGGGTGCTCGGCACCCCACAGTACTGACATGCTGGATCCTGCCAAAAGAATTCGACTCATGCCTTCTCAGTCAAGGGAAAAGACAAAGTTTATTAAGGGTTTGTCATAGTGGGCTGTCTTAAGAAATCTCACCCTTTGTGATGCCTGTTTTCACAAGTGGGCCAGATTCAATCAGAGGCGAACTAGATTGAATCTGAGCACCTTTGTGGAGGCAAGATGGAGATTGTATACACAGAGATTGTGGGAAGGATTGAGGGGTGGTCTGGGGTGACTAGAAGAGGGGTTTAGGGAGGGACTTGAGGAGGAGTCTAAGAAGGAGACTGATAGGACTGGGATAAGGTCAGACTCCAGGAACCAAGAGACTGGGATCAAGGGTGGGAATAGCTGAGGGCATGGATATTGATAATATTCAGGGTGGGAAGTAGCTGGACAATAAAGGGAAAGGCTAGGTAGAGATTTGGGCCTAATGATAATGTAAGGCTAATGGCCTTAGGAGAAGGCCAGATGGAATGGGAAGATTCAAGGAGAATTCAAGGGGGCTCCCAGAGACTGTATTCCAGATTCAAGGGGCTTCTCAAAGACTATACCCTCATCATTCTCGCATCACCAGTCTCTGGAGTCTAGGTTCACAGTTTAGCTCAGTTTCTACATAACGTTAGGTCCACCAAGTTCTAAGTCCAAAACCACCCCCAGGTTTGCCTTCTGGGATCCTGCCTACTAAAGTCCCTGCTGGACTGGTTACAACATCCAGCCTGGAATCTCAGGCTCCCAGGTCCCCATAGCTTAAGCTCCTAGATCCAAGACTCTACTCTCTACACCCAGAACAGGATGAATTTAAAAAAGACCCCAACCTTTATCTTGAGGACATCTGGCCTGGGTCAAGGAGAAAGTGGCCCTTAGGCCCTTCCTCTGCTTACTACCTGGTGTCTATGAAGTACCTGCCATGAGTGAATGAGACTTTCTCTCTGGATACTGCTGTAAAGAGAGAGACTATGTCTCAGTCCAGCAGATTTAAAGATGCAGACAGTTCTGGTTCTGCAGTCAACAGGAAGAGAATACTCCCATGAAAGCCATCCAGCAGGCGCCTACATTTTAGGTGATATGGGCATGCACCAAATACTGGTTACAGAGTATGCTGAGGAACAGTCCCTACAATACCATTTGTGGTCAGTGTAAACTCTGTGAAAATTAACTTTCATATTCCCAGACTTTTAACTGAGGAGCCTTATTATCACTTTACTTGTGGCAAAGTTCAGATCTGGCTTCCTGGTACCATACCATTTAATTCTGCACCTCTACTCTTTGTTTCTTTAGGGGTTAGGGATAAGGTTGTTAAATTGTGAAGTACCTTTTGCTTCTGAAAGGATAAAAAGTCAGCAAACAGAATCACTTTCCTGACCCCAGAATAAACTGGCTTCTTTCACTCCTGCCAATAGCTGGATCTTGATGCATTGGTTTAAGGCTAAGATACTTAACTTTTTGTGTGGCATGAACCCCTTTGTCAGTTTGGTGAAGCCCATGGACCCCTTCCTGGAATAATCTTTTTAAATAATTGAAGAAAATGCTCGATTTCAGTGGGAGGTTAGTGAAAATAAAGATGTAATTTTTTTTTCTCATTCAAGTTCATGATCCCCTGAAATCTATTTCAGGACCTCTTGGGAACCTGTGGATCCCAGTTTAAGAACCCCTTCTTTAGAGGACATTATTAAGCTTGTTTATTTTAAATGCCATTTTGGGGAGAAAGTCTTGGCACTGGTTAACCAAAAGATGATTTCTACCTAAGTCTCCTTTTAGATTGGTCAACTGAGGAAGGTTTTCTGATCTAAGAAGTGGACAGAGTCAGCAAAACCCTGCATCAGGCAAGCCCCAGAAGAGGAAGTGGAGGCACATGCTTCCTGCCACTGTCCTCCCCCTGCTCCAAACAATGTAAAGCCATCCAGCGGCCACCTTAAGGTTATAGTGGTGGTTACACTAGTTCCTCTCTGAATTTATCTTCAACAGTTAGGTCAGCAGGGCACCTCAGGTGGTAATGAACAAAAATAGTCAGCCAGCCTGGCCACTTCCTGGAAAACTGGGTAGACTAAGGAATGTGCACGGTAGAGACCGCAGCCTGGGAAGGGGCACAAGCCCTTAACTTTTAGTGGCATTCATTTGTTAGACAAATAATTGATTTTTTTTTTTGTTTTGGAGGTGGGGATGCTTCAGAAGGGGGGCCACACATTGCAGTCTTAGTCCATAAAACAAACACTTGTGGAGGCTGAACCAGCAAAAGCAGTTATTGGCACAATAAGGGGGTAATAAAGAGATAAGATCCTTGCATTCCAATTAAAAGGAAAATAAATAGCAACACCATCAGCTGGTGTCACTGGAGGATCGGAGCAAGGCAGAAGCTGTCTTTCCGGCAGGAGATAGATAACACCTTTCCTCCCTCTGCTTCCCAGAGTAACAACACGAAGCTTCACTGTGGCGAATAAAAGGCAGCGAGGCGGCAGAAGAATTTTTTGTCGTAGATTAGAAGAATTTCCCATTTATCGCAGGAAATCCAAGAAAGATTGGACTAACCCATCACCAGAGAGGAGGGAAAACAAGCTATTAAGAGATTAGCATCAGGGAAAGCATCAGGCCCAGATGGCTTTTCTGATGGAGCTGTGTAAGAAATTAGTGCCGCAGCTGGCAGCCCCACCATTAGAAGAGGCCTATCACCATATACTGTGCAGCCCCCGTTGCTGCTTCCATGGCAAGGCTAGCTCAGATGACAAGCAAACCTGGAAGTTGGGGGAAGGGGGAAGGGAGGGGGTGTTAGTGCATCAACTTCACAGATCTGTTCACTTCGTAGTCTGCTGCTAAACATATTAAAGCAATGATAATCACTCTGTCTTCTTAATGATCTCCTGAGCGTTAAATTTTCATATACCCAGAAGCCTCTTCCTTCCAAGTGATAGGAGAAAAGCACGAAAGCAAAAATTTAAATTAAGTTGCCATCATCAACTGTTCCACATAGCGTGGGTAGGGTGGGAGGCTCTGGCCAGGCTAATTAAGTAACCGACTTTATTAAGTGGTGAGTGGTGATCTAAAATATGAAAAAGAGAAAGCATAATGTCATGCACTTCAACTAGGGCAAAGGAACACAAAATCACCAGAATGAGAAATGGAAGGGGCCTAATATGGCTTTCTGTCCAGCCCACAAAGCAGGCAAAGATAGTTCCCAAAGAATGGTGAAGAGTTTACTTAGACTCATTTTAAATGCCCCCCCCCCCCCCATAAAGTGCTTTAACTTTCTTTGTCCTGCTTAAGGTTCAGTCTTCTAAAATCCATTGATTTTTCTTGACCTGTGACAGCTAGCCTTCACCAAGAATCAAGTGAAAATTAATTTTGTTTCACATCTAAATTATAGCCACCATATTTTTCAATAATTATCTCTGTTCCTTCTAAGGAAGATATTTCTCCTTACTTCAAAGTTCTAGGAAGTCCTGAGGATGGGTTCCATCACTTTACAGACTGCAGCTTCTTCACTTTGGTAGATAGTCTTTGCGAACTTTACTACAAGAAAAAAAAATCAAGTGCCTTATGACCAATATTCTAGTGCTAAGCCTCTCTGAAATAAACTAGGTCAGTCTTTAGATAGCAAACATACATTCAGTTCCCAGGTCTGTAAGCCAAAGTTTTCTGTCTAGGTAGGATTTACCAGAGATTGTATCCCCCCTGGGGTAGCCTTATTCAAGATTACCTCCTGACCAGGATGAGACATTGGAATAGAATACTGGGACTTACAGTTGCAAAAATAGAGTCAACTCAATTATTCTATTGCTTTATTCATTCGTTCATTTATCTATTTATCTGTGTGTTTGTTTGTTTGAGGGAAGAAGGGCCCCCTTACCAGAGAGGGGCTCTGGTCAGGAAGGTGGAGATAAAGATGACTCTTGACTGAAAGCAAGGAAGGTCTAGGTGGTGTGAAAATAATAGTAACAATGATAACAAAAATAAAGTTGGAATTTGTATACTGCTTTTATTGTTGCAAATATTGTGCATATGTGATCATGGACTTGGAATTAGAAGATCTGGATTTGAGTTCTGGACTACTGACCAAGCAAGTTATCCTTTTTGAGTCTCAGTTTCCTCATCAGCAAAATGGGGATAATAATATTTATATTATCTGCTTATCAAAATTCTTGTGGGAAAAGTAATATGTAAGTATGTATTATTTTGCTAATATTATTGGTAGCTTTTCTTTTATCTGCTTTGTTTAGACTCATAGATGTTCTTAGGATATAGGAAATGAGTGAGATATACTATACAACTGACAGCTGGCCAGTGACTTAGGGAAGCAGTCTATGGGGGGAGAATGTGGTGGTGATGGGGAGTCCTTCTCTTCAAAGAAAAGAAGGAAGAAAGGAAGGGAAGAGGAAGGAAGGAAGGAAAGAAAGAGGAAAGAATGAAAGTAGAAGGGAAGAAGGAAGGAAAGAGGAAGGAAGAAGGAAAGAAAGAGAGAGAGAGAAAGAAAAAGACCTGAAACTCTTATACACACAGTGACTCTACATACCTCTACTCTTAGTTATCACCTCACCCAACCACCAAGGTATAAAGCTGGACTGCCTCTCTACACTTACACAATTCTGTAGGTTCTTTGCCTCTACTTTTGCCAGCTCTTTCCCCTTCAAGAGTATCCTTTGATATTTCTATTAGCCTTAATTCTCCTGTATTCAAATGGGAAGGAGGAAGTAACATTGT
>CM053622.1:174014852-174053997 GCA_028646595.1 Phalanger gymnotis
ATCTTCTGCTTCTCTAGTAAATCGTCCCTATCCAGGAAGAACGTGGCAATGTCAATATCTAGCACATTATCCTTTCCTTCCTTGCCTCCATCACAAGAGTAGCTGCCAACTTCCCTTACAGAGGTCAGGTTCAGAAATGAAATACAGTCTTTATCGAAAAATAACTAAATAAACAAACGCACAAACAAATAAATGCAGAAAGTACTCACAGTTATACCCCTAGGGAAGTGATCTCCAAAGTGGAGCTCTGTACATTAGGGATAACATCAGGGGGATATTAATTGGGAGAAGATGAGGTACATCTCATACTTCCCATTATAGGCAAATATGAGTGGGGTTTGATTCCAAAACAACTCCACCTTATCCCATCACCCATTATTTCCCAATTCTCCCCTACTCCACTCCTTTCCAATGTTGGTTTTCCATGGTTGCTCAAGCTCTCAATATGTTCCCTTCTGTTCCAGGCATCAGTCCCTGAGGACAATTATAAACCATCCATGACCCAGGTACCCATACCAGCAACTGAGTAGGCAAAAGTCTTTACACAGCCCTCCTACCACCCAGAGCATCCATACGCTGGCCCTCAGATCATCTAGTGACTATAGCAAGCTCTGAGCTCCTGGGAAGTGGCTAGGGAATCCAACCGTCTCTCTCTTGGTTTTCAATGGGGATGCAAAGAAAGACAAAAGGCTCTCAAGAAGCTTATAGTCTAATGGGGGAGACAATATGAAAATGACTATGTACAAAAAAACCACATACGTGCATATACTATACACACACACACACATATACATATATATATAGAACATATATAATAAATTGGAGATAACTAATAGAAGGGAGGCACTAGCATTAATGAGAATTGGGAAAGATTTCTTGCAGAAGGTGAGACCTTAGTTGAGACTTGGAGACCAAGAAAATTAGGAGGTGGCCCTAAAGAGGGAGAGCATTCTAGAAACGGAGTCAATGAAAATGCTCAAAAGTCCAGAGATGAAGAGTTTGTTTATGCACCAGAAAAGAAGCTAGTATCATCAAATCAAAGATTACATGAGGGTAGTGGTGGTAATTATAATGTGTTAAGAAGACTGGAAAGGAGGAGGGGAATAAGTAAAGGAAGGTTTTATAGGTCAGACAAAAGATTTTATGTTTGATCCTAGAGGCAAAAGAGAATCACTAGAATTGAATAGAGGATGACATGGTCAGGAATGACAGTTTGACAAATGGAGGGTGGATGGACTGGAGTGGGGAGAGTCTAGGGGCAGGGAGACCAATCAGCAGGCTATTTCAATAGTCTAGTTGTGAGGTGATGAGGGCCTACACAAAGATGTTGACAGTGTCAGAGGAGAGAAAGATGCACGTGTAAGAGATATTGCAAAGGCAGAAATGTTAGAATTTGGCTACTAATTGGATTTGGCGGGTGAGAGAGAGTGAAGAATTGAGGATGACAGCTAGGTTGTGAGCCTAGGTGACTGAGAAGATGATGATAAACTTGACAGTAATAAGGAAGTTAGGAAGAGAGAAGGCTTGGGGAGGGGATGGGGGGGAGAAGATAAATGAGTTCAGTTTTGTACATGTTGAGTTTAAGATGTCTATGAGATATCAAGTTTGAGATGTCCGGTAGGGAATTGGAGATGTAGTTAGGAGACTGGAAGTCAGGAGAAAAGTTAGGGCTGGACAAATAAATCTAAGAATCTTCTGCATTGAAATGATAGTTGAATCCATTGGAGCTGAAAGAGTGAAATTGTATAGATAGAGAAGAGGACCCAAAATGAGCTCATATTTAATGGGTATGGCTTGGATGAAGATACAGCAAAGCAGACTGAGAAGGAGTGGTCAGATAAGTAGGGGGAAAACCAGGGGAAATCAGTATCACAGAAACCTAGAGAGAAGAGAATATCAAGGAGAAGGGAGTGAATGACAATGTCAAACCCTTGAGAAAAGGTCGTTGGATTTGGTAATTAAGGGACCATTAGTAAACTTTGGAGATCACAGTTTCAGTTTAATGATGAGATCAGAACCTAGATTGTAAAGAGTTAAGAAGAGAATGAGAGGAAAGGAGTAGAGGCACCTAGTGCAGACAGCCTCTCAAGGAGCTTAGCCTCCAAAGGGAGAAGAGATACAGAATGATAACTAGCAGGAATGGATGGATTCGCTTTCACGAGGGGGGGGGGGGAGGGGGCAGGGGGCGAGGTTAAGGATGGGGGAGATGTAGCATGTTTGTAAACAATAAAAAAGGAAGGAGTGGGCTCAAATTTAAACAGCTAATGTGTCAGATAGGCAAACACATCTGATTATTGCAAATTCTTTCCCTCCTTCATGACTTCATGTAACTCCCTTAGGTACAGCTCTCTGCTGGACTGTGAGGGTTAGTGCCATTTTAGAATCCTGAAACTCTCTTTTCTCAGTGTGTCTAGTTTGTTCTCATAACATCTCTTGGCTCCTGATGCAAAAGCCGACATCAGCCACTGCTGTTATAGGATGCAACTTGCTCTGGTGGACATTACTACCCATGCCTATGGGAACTCCAGATGTTCTGACTTTTTGGAGTTCACAAGGTCATTACCTGGTTAATGGCAGAGTGGGGAGGAAAGAGACTTGATCCCCAAGGACAATTCTCTCAAAAGACTACCACCTGACTCACTACTGATGGAATACCCTGCGGGAATTGACTTTCTGTAATTGTCATAAGCCCAGAGGTATGCCTTATTTTTATAAGCAATCTTACCGCTTTTCTGTGTGGTATTATCTAATTTAATCCAATGACCCAAGTACTTTACTCCTCCCACATTTATTAAGGACTTCTTTGTATCCTGTTTGCCCCTTTTATTAATTGAATAAATCTAGTGGAATGGGCCTTCTGTGTTCTATAAGAATTGGAATCGTGGTTTCCATCCTCCACTTTTGCACATATGTATTTTCTTTTCCCAGTGTGGAGGCTTCTGCTGGCAGAACTAGGAAGTAACAGTCTATACTGAGTAGTTTCTATACATATCTACATACATTATCTATCTATCTATCTATCTATCTATCTATCTATCTATCTATCTATCTATCTATTTATCTATCTACATAAACAGTCATGCATATTATATATTATATAATTACATATAATAGGTTTATATATACTGTTTTGTTTCATAGTGGCTGTTTAATATATACTTGCTGAATTTAATTCCAATTAGAATGGCAAGTAGAGGACGCAAATGAACATAGTTCTTATAGGATTTCCAGTTAGGGAAGAAAGGACAAGTAGAGAGAAGAAATAAGCCCATTGTAAAGGCAAGTTAGATTTTTCCTCAGTTAATTCTCAGGTTTGAAGCTCCTCTTTTATTCTTACTCAATTCACCTACCGTAGGGGAAAAGCATACATGTACTAGAAAATCCCTAATATCATTTCTGGAACACTTTAACAATCAAGTCCCATAAACAAACCAATTGGAATAGCACAATCCCAAGGTGTTGGCCATTTTCCCTTGACCTGGTACCAACACAAAAAGCGCTTGTTTTACTCTTCATTAGACATGTCTTCTGTAGTAGACGGTATTGTCAGTGGCATTTGCCAGGTCTCGCCCAACTAACCCCAATTCCCAGCTGAATAGCAACCCCAAAATAACAGATATCAAGTGGATGCTCAGTCTATTCAATAACTATAGTGGGGAATAATAGTCATTAGAGTAAATGAGCAGTCTTATTGTTTCATGCAGCTGTGACTCTAGCCCTGGTCTTGGACGGATGGCCTAGGGAAATGAGTTGAATTTTACTTCTGTTGTCTGTGGATAGCAGTTGTTCTAAAAAACACTCAGAGTTTAGCTACCTGAAGTGCATTGCCCCACCCCTCAAAAAAGATGCTACCTGTCCCCCTCTCCAAGACCTCCCCTTTTTGCCAGCTGATTTTTATAGAATCACCCTAACAAATAAAAATATGATATAATCCAATTAGACAAAATATTAATGTACTCGCAAAGTACATGGGGTGGTGAAGGTATAAGAAGACTGGGAAGGTAGGAATGGGTCATGTTATAGCCTTGTTTTGTGCCCAATATTTTTTGTCATTGCCCAGTTGTATTACACACCACACCACTGGTAGAGGCCACACTATTTCTAAGAGTATATAATAGCTATTGTTATTATTATATGACAAACTGAGGCCACAAAATAACTTAGATTTTGGCTAAAGCTTTGATTAGATAATTAACAATGTAATTTTATATTTCTATAGCATTTTCCTTCTAATCAAACTAAATCATTTGTCTTCACATTTTATATGTAGGAAAACTGAGATGTTAAAGACTTTAATAAAATTACCAATTGTTCTTTGAGCCATTTGACTTTGGAGATTAGAAGTCGATATCTGTACTTCTAGGTCAATATGTAGGAATTTTATACTAATTGGGCACCCCAAAGAATAATGTGTCACATGAGGATATGTTAGTGGGAAGGATGGGGTCCAGGCATCTCTATATCCCAAAACGTATCAATTCGACTTTAGCTGTATCTAATTTCAGCTCAGTTGTCTTCCTATTAGTGTTTACTATTTCTCAAAGGTAGGGGGTCTGGAATCTAGTGAAGACAGTTCCATTTTAACCATACATTTCCTGCATGGAATTATTATAATATACCACAATATTATATTAGGTTGTAAGTAGTCATTAATTTAGCATTGCATGTAGAGATTTAGTATGTGATGCAGAATCCTATTAAAAAAGCATTCTCTCATTCAACAAATAGTTATTGAGTACTTCCTACTATCAAAAAACCCACTGATCCCTGAGCCTCTGGACTTATTAACATACAGAAAAGATAGATCATAGGAGACGTGGAGCCTAGTCCAGCAAAGTTAGCATGTGGCCTTCAGTCTGTATCAACATCTAAGGCTTAATTGAGAGGAATCAAGTGATCTGAACAAACCTCATCCCCCAACTCCAATTAATTTCCTACTAAACCATCGTCTTCCCGTTTTTTGAAGGAGTAGTAACAAGGTGATAGGTTAACAAATTCAAGAGATGGCATTTCAAGTAATGAACAGATTTTCTCTCTGTAGAGTTGACTGATATCCCTGCAGAGTGGGTCTTAACATAAACATGTCTAAATGAAGAGACCATTTTTTCCTTTTTTTCTTTGGAGGGAGGGGTGAGGCAGGACAATCGGGGTTAAAAGTGACTTGCCCAAGGTCACATAGCTCGTAAGTGTGTCAAGTGTCTGAGGCTGGATTTGAACTCAGGTCCTCCTGACTCCAAGGTTGCTGCTCTACTCACTGCACCAACTAGTTGCCTCGACATTTTTTTTCTTTACCTAAGCCTTTCATAAACACTATACCTGGTTGTCAACAGTTTGAACTCTTCAACTATGCCTATTATTTCCTATTAAAATAGGAAATCATTTGCTTCCTACAGTTTTTATGTCAACCATAATCTGTGTTGAAACACTCCAGTACAATGAAAAGACTGATAACTAATACCATATTACTTTTCACCGAATGATAACTTCTTGAAACCTTCAAGCAATGATCTTAAGTGATTTGTTTATGTCAGTCAATCAATAAGCATTATTACATACCTGTTAAGTGTCAGGCCCTGTGCTCAGTACTAGGGATACAAAGAAAGAAAGCTAGTCTCTGTTACAGGGGAGCTCACAGTCTAATGGAAGAGACAACATGCAAACAACCACATACAAACAAGATATATGCAGGATAAATGGGATATTCAACAGGGAGAAGGCACTGATATTAAGGGAGATAGGGAAGGAATTTTTAAAGTGGGATGGAATTTAGCTGAGATGTTGGACTCCATCCTTCTGTACATATTTCCCTTCATGGTTTGGAGCTAGAGACTTTTTTTTTTTAAAGAAACTCAGTGGGCTAGGAAAAGAGAGGTGGAAAGGGAAAAGGCATAAAGATTGTGGGAAGGGAGTGGGTTAAAGCCTTTCATTTCCTTCACTAGTTGTTCTTTAGAGCAAGTATGTATTAGCCGTTAAGATCCTTGTTAAGAAGAGGACAGAGACTCAGGATGTCAATTGTCTTGTTAATGGGCCTATTTGTTGAGTTTTCCTGGTCCCAGAATAAAGATGTGCTGAATCATAATGTCCTACAAGCTAGTCGTGAAGATGAGGCTTTCTATTAAGTTGCAGTTATTTTTTCTTATGATTAAGTGAGAAACCTCCATACGGTAAAAGCCACTGGATATTGGTCTTTTTCATCTACCTGCTTAATTGTGAGATTCCCTTGGATGCATTAAAGGTACAATGAAATTTACATGACCTAATGGAGTCTTAACCAACTTGAGACCTTGAGATAGAAGTTTCCTATCTGCAGCATTTGAACTTTCTGGTGCCTCACTGACTTATCAGTAAACACAACTTTAGTGTTTATTGTCCCTCTGCCTCCTTGAAATTTTCTCCAGTATTCCCTTCTCTTTGACAATTCACTAATAGTTTAATTCCCTTTGCTTTCATTGGATAATCTGTCTTTGGAGTAGGTGTAAATCAGCCCACACCTTGCCTACCTCCCCCACTTTTTCCTCCTTTTCCAGCACCAAACCGATTCATTCCATGGCTGTTACCTTTCAAACCCAGAAAAGAGAAGGCTAAAAGTGTCTCCAGCTCTTATTGGTCTCAGACTTGAATTAAAAAAAGGAAATAAATGACATCTGCTTATTTGTACGATACAAAGGGATGTCTTAACTGGGTTGTCACTGCATGTGTTGCCTAGCAAATAGATTGCCTTCACTAAATCCTCAAGGGTTCGGGTCTTTGCACAGCTGGATGGATTAATGTGTGGATCCACTGAGTGTGTCAAGTTGTTTACATCTAAAAGTGGTGAAGCAGGCTCCCAATGCCCGTGGTGGTCATCTATGCTGCAATCTATCTGTTAGAAGCTCTTTAAACACAGTTGTTCTCCCTGAGACAGATTCCTAACGTGGGTGGAGTACCCTAGTGGTTTCCTGATCACTGTGGTCACAGAACGTGATGCTGTTATACTTAGCACTAAGATGACAGCTCCCTCCTAAAAGGGAGGGGTGGGGGAACTACCCAGCGTGGGCATTGATAGGTACCAGCTGTTGAGTCTAAACTTCTGTCCTTGCCAAAGTAAGTATATTGGCCTGGATAATAATGATCTACACTTTAGGTCCTATGCTTAGCTTTGATAAGCAGTTAAGGAAGGAAAATCTCCAGGGAAGAACAAATGGAGGAAGGAAACAATTCAATTCAGTAAACATTTATTAAATTCCTACTATGTGTCAGGCACTGTCCTAAGTGCTAGGGATACAAAAAGAGGCAAAAGACTGTCCTTGTCTTCTAGGAGCTTATAATCTAATGGAAAGACAACATGCAAAAAAAGTACATTCAAAGCAAGCTATGGATAGAATAAATAAGAAGTAATTAAAACAGGGAAAGTACTGGAATTAAAGGGGTAAAGGAAAGCTTTCTGAAGAAGATGGGATTTTAGTTGAGATTTGAAGGAAATTAGTCGGAGCAGAAGAGGGAACATTATAGGCATGAGGGACATCCAGAGAAAATGCCTAAAACAAGAGTACGAATATTATCTGATGTGATTTTCACAACAACCCTGGGAGGTAGGTGCTATTATTATCCCTATTTTAGAGCTGAGAAAACGAAGGCAGATAGAGGTCAAGTGGCCAGTGTCATACAGCTAGCAAATATCTGAGGATGGATTTGAACCCAGGTGTTCCTGATCCAGACCTAGACCTCCATCCACTGAACCACCTAGCTCCTTAAAACAAAAAAGTCATCCATTTACCATTTCCTAGATCTTGTAGAAGATTTTTCTGTCTTAAAACACTTTTAAGAGAAGACTTCTGGGAATCATCAGATATTAAATTAATTTAATTAAAAATGAAGCATTCCGGGTTCATATCATTCATCAGTTGTGAATGTGGAGGAATGATTCATGTTCAAAAAGCTCAATTACACCAAACCTATCAAGACGATCTCCCATCCCAAGCTGAGTGACAAAGCAGTATGGTACAGTAGATAGAAAGTTCGACAGATTCAGAGACAGATTACCCAGGTTCAGATCTCTTTTTGCCTTTCCTTTTGTCCTTGCTACAGTCATTCAACATTATTGGGCTTCGGTTACCTTATCTGCATTCAGACAAGGTGGGACTGGATGATTTCTGATGTCCCTTTCAGTTATAAATCTCTAATCCTCTGAACTAGGAAGTTTCATAATTTCAGGTAAGTATAAGTATCACAAATTGTTCCTGCAACAAGTAGAGCAAAGCTAGATATAAAAGATAATAAATAAATATAAAACATATTTATTAAAAATTTATTTTAATATTTATTATTAAATATTTATCTTACATTCAAATATATTTTATATCATATAAATAAAGCTTATTTATATAAATATTAAATATTAGGCATATGTTGAATTATTTTTGACTATTATTAAAACAAAATATAAATACAGTAAAATATATAAAAGCTAGAATAAAGATAGAAGGTCAGTCTGAGTCCATCATCTGGTAGCTTTTCCTAGTTTAACCAATTCTTCTTACAAACCAAGGGCTAATCTCTAGAATTTCTATGCTGCTCAATTAGGCACCCTTAGGCAAAGTTCCAATTAACTGGTCTTTGCCTTGTTTCTGGTGCCAAAGAATTATTTTGGCAAAGTTCAACTCTTTCACCATAGGGTCACAGACCTGAAGCTGGGAAGGACTTTACTGATCATCTGATCCAGCCTTCTCCTTTTAGCCAGGAGGAAAATGAGGGTTGGCTAGGTGAGTGCCCTGCTCAAGATCATGAAGCAGAGAGTCCAGCCCACATCCTCCCCTTCAAGGAGCACCACATGGTACTGTCTCATAGGCAATGTGATTTGTCATTGCCTTAACACTTAAAAACAAATGCATCTGACGATGCAAACCTGCTTCTGCTTTTTCACCCCTGACATGTAAATCAGGTTCAGTATGGGATTATATCAGGCAATTAAGGAGGTTAATGGCATAGGTCACTAAGGTATCCCTTTTTTACATTTGTATTTGAGGAATCCTATCTCCACCAGTAACACATAGCCAGCTGTGATTGCTTCTGACTGTTAAATTTTCAATGAGTGTGCTGTTTCACCTCTGAAACTGGCAAGGGTTACATACAAATCCGGGTCTGATTTATTGTTCTGTTGATTTTCTAGCCTTGAGAAAGTGATGGGAGAAATGTTAAGAATGTAAATTAAAGTTTAAGGTATGTTGTGAATACATTGTTTTCCAGAGAGCCGATTGTTAAATATTTGCCAGCACATTCCTGCCTGCCTCAGACACTCATTAGATAATTGTTTGATCCTGGGCAAGTCACATAACCTTTACATGCCTTATTTTCCTCATCTGTAAAATGAAAGGGCCAATAGCCTCACTGCTAGGGGTCCTGTGATTCTGTAAGGAAGGGAAGAAAACAAATCCCTTCTGTAGTTCTCTACTCCTCCCCATCCCAGAGTAAAAAGGTCAAGGTAGATGAGCCTCTTGGAGGGGACCTTGGTACTTTGCAAATGGGGTTAAGGGATGTGGACAGACTGAGAGAGCTGAGAGTGGAGTGGATCAAGTGGAGGAGGTTGCCTGAGAAGATGGAAAAGGAAAATACTCACAAGAAGAAGATTCCACAGGAGACTGAGACCATCAGCTCAGGTCCAAGGTCTTCAGCAAGGGCTTCATTCCATCCCAAAGACCATATTCCTCTTGTTAATGAAATGTCAAGCGAGTGAAATCAAAAGGCTTTCTGAAATTAAGGTCAATGACATCTATTGGTTCAGCTTTGTCTAAGTGGCCTGCTTCTCGAACATAATGAAAAGGTAGACCAATTTTACATACCTTTTTACTGCTTACAAAGTATTTTTTCCACAAGTACTTTCTTTGTGAAGGCATTGGTATGCCCATTTTACGGATGAGGAAATGGGCCTACAAGGCTTGCTCCTAATCATACAGATAGCAGATTGCTAGGTCAGAGCTTGAACATAAGTCTGATGCCAAATTCAGGACTGTGCACCTACACCATGCTAACTCCTATTATATTGTCTAGTTTGGAAGATTTATGGTTCATAAAGCCAGACTGATTACTACATAATATCTTATATATCCTTATTTAATTGCAAATTATTTGGTGTTTTCAAGCTCTTTAGTATGCTTATCATGGATCATTTTATATTAAAGTGGCAGGATGCCAGGTATCATATCCCTAACTAGACTCTAAGTCCTTTGGGGGGTGTCTGGTATGAGGGCTGCTGAGGCCTTTTCAGGGCTGCTTTCCATCTTTGGTATCCATCTGATTCACGCGACTTATACCTGTGGCTCCAATAAACTGTAGCATATACAGTGGTCACACCCCAGTAAACCATCTCGGCAGAACAGCTAAACCAGATTGAGGGTTACTGAGGGTTCTCAAATCAGTTGGTGAGTTAAGGGGGTGTCCATCCAAAGCATGTGAAGACTTCCCCTGGGGAATGGACAGATGAGAACAATTTGTTCCAACAGCCGTAAAGGTAGCTGAAGCAGGTACTGTGGAGTGCTTAGAGTTTGGCTAGACACTGAAGATGCCAAGGTCATCCAATTCATTTTGGGCCATCACCTGCTGACATTTTTCTTTCCACTGGATACCAACGACTCTGGAAGAGAGAGTGAGGCCAATGACTTTGTGCAACACTGCCTCACATAAATCCAATTTATGCATGAATCAAAAGACATCACCCAAGTCCTTTGAGGACAGGGACTATGACATCTCAATCTTGACTCTCCCCTAGAGCCCAGTCCAATGTGTGGCAGCGCACAGAAGAACCTAAGAAACATTTATGGAATTGAATCAGTTCTGGTGTTGTATCAGGTATTGCTAAACTGATGGTCTGTAAATGTCAAGGATTACTCTCCCCTACTCCCCCAACCCTGCCTTAATAAAAATGGACAGCAACCTGACTGGGGATTTCCCATTCAGTTTGGATATTACAGAGGAGATTTTATGGTATTCTTTTCTCCACCTCCTAAAATAGGTCCAATCAAAAAGGGTTAGGATGATGGCCATCAGGCTGCTGACATGATTCCATGCTTCAAGTTTCTGGTCAGGGATCAAAGAAATACAAAACAACACACATCATTGCAAAATAAAATACTCTATTGATTGCGGGTAAACAAGATGATGCAATTAACTGAAATTGTAAATTTTATGTTGTAAATATTGTAAAATTTTATATTGTAAGTATTGTAAAAATTGTAAATATTACTATTTTGCCCTGAGGCAAACCATTTAAAGTAGATTCCTCCATATAGAGACAGTGAAGTGGAGATAGGGCATTGCTGCCTCTGGATGGAGCTAGAATTAGGAAGAAGAATGTACTGGAATCTTGCAGAGACATTTTCTTAACTAAACAATTCTGGTAACCATCTGACTTGTGGTTACCTGTAGTATGAATGCAGACAGAAATCAGCCCTGAGGTGGTCTCTGTAAGGAACAGTGATCCAATGGAAAGTCCAATGGTAGATGATTTCTTGCTGTGAGAAGTCATGAGAAGATATTGACTGCAAAGCAAAGAGTCCACATAAGGGCCAGTCCTTGATGGCTCTCAATAGTGGGATGTGAGCTCACGTTCCTTGGGGGCAGGGACAATTTTTCTTTTTGTCATCATATTGCAGGACCTAGTACAGAGCTGTACACATAATTAACATTTAATCAATTTTCATTGCACTGAATTTCAGTGGATTAGAGTGGGTAGACCTAGTTATAGTTCGTTGTGTTATTTTAAAGGCTCAATTTAAGGCAGGGTGGTGGAGATGCTGCTAATTGCTGATTTCATGATATCATTAGAGTAATCAGCCTTTGGTCAGCATTTGTCAGTTGATCACAATCAACAAACTTCCATGAAGAGCTTGCTTACTATGTGCTAGACATTGGGCTAAGCTCTGGGACACAAAGTCAAAAGCTGAAATAATCTCTGTTGTTAAAGTCTACTTTCTATTGTAGAAAATACACACATATAATAACATTTATATATACAGAATAAATACAAAACATATATAAAGTATATATGACCAAGGTAGGGTATTCCCTTAGGAAAAGCTTCAGCCAACACACTAACATTTATTAAGGCAATTGCTTTCAAGTCTTGAATGAAGTTAGGGGATTGTATGTGGTAGAGGGGAAGAGGAGAAGAGTGCACTGGAATCATGGGAGACAGTTTAAGTGGCATATTGCTTCATTTGTTTCCCAGAAACCTACATAGATTTTTGGGGTCCTTAATGAAAATACTCAAACTCTCCTAAGAACCTTGCAAATGTCATATTTTTATTAATATTGACTACTTCACATTAAACATCTGGATATTTTAAAACATCTGGATGGTTGGAATTGCACAGTTAAAATATTCTGATAACTGAATTTTTCACCATTCATCTTTGTGTTTTGGGGTTGTGTAGGTACAACCAGTGTCTTCCACGTGGCATTTTCAAGGCAGGCTCAAAAGGCCATAATGCCCCTGAAGTATTGTGTCCTCAACTTGGAGATAAAAAGAAAGAAATAATTAATGTGCTGGCCAATGTCACATACTGAATCCACTTCAGCACTCTCTGTTCCAAAGAAAATCCAAGTGTCATGTCGTCAGTCTCATTGTTATAATTATTAGATGACACTTCCTGCCTCTGTGGTTTTTATCAGAGGAACAGAAAATAGAGATGGAAATCATCAGCCAAGACCAAAAATGCATTCTTCCTGATGTGCACATTCTTTTTTAAAATTTATGAATTTGATGATATGTTCAATATTTTTTCATTTTTAAAATAGTATCCTTTATGAACATATTTTTCTATTAAGGAAATATTTATTTTTCAATCTTTTTCTTCTTTCCTCAATTTATTTCAACTTCTTAGACATGTACAGGCATTTATTTTTAAATGGTCCCATATCAACTGCAAGTATTTAGGACCTTTGAACTATATAAATATGTAAGTGGCACAAATATCATTCTGGAAAATTAATTACTAGCAAGAGTCCAGTCTTGATGAGTAAACAGGAAGGATAGGTCACTGCTGAGTGGTTCAAGAATGAGGTGTCCATTCAGAGACATTTGGGCCTCATGTACTCTGCACATGTGAACATTTCCATAAGAATATGGGAAGGAGAAACTTCCGAATTTTTTTTTCGAAAGGGGAAGTTTGGATCAATCATGGTTATTTTCAGTGAGGGCAAAGTTTATTGTTTCTCCTTTTCCCCAGAAATAGTTTTGTGTTGATGAAACATGATGGTGATATATTTTGTACAGTCAGACTTGGAAAGTCCCTCTTCAGTTCTAAACAGTTTTTTAAATGTCCTACAGTTTTGTTTTTTCTTACAAGCATCTCAGTAAGCACATAATAATAATGATAATTTCCCTCTTAACTTTGTCAAAAATAATTTAGTGGATAATAATGTGTTAAAAGTCTTAATATACACCAAGGAAAGACAAAGACTGAAGGCTTTGAGCTTCTACCAATGGATGAAGGTGGTACAATCTATCTATAATTGGTCTATGAACACTTATTAAGCATCTACTATTTGTCAAGCACTGTGCTAAGTGCTGGGTGGGGAATGAGGCTGGGGAAGAAGGTACGCACAGCTAGGACATTGTGGAGTCCAGTCCCAGAAGTAAAACTGGGTGGAACTGAAGAGTTGATGGTCTGAGTCCTCTTTAAATGGAGGCTTTGGAAGGAGCTCTTTGCTCTGCCCTCCAGCCCTCTAATCAGAAAGGCAGAGGGTGCAGAGGGTACTAAGGAGGTGGGAGTACCAAAGCTTATGTAACCTCAAAGGATGATGAGTTCATTGGTAAAGAGGTTTCCTGGGAGCATGGTACCCTTAGGTTAGCTTAGAGAGAAATGGATTTAGAAACTAATTAGGAGAGAAGTCTCTCTAATTTTTCTACCTTTCATTTTATATAGAACCATATATTAGATGAGCAAATGCAAGGAGTACAACTGGAGGAAAATGATAGCTACAAATAATTTCATGTCCTCTAGGTCAGCTAGTCAGTCAACAAACATTCATTAAATGCCTACTATGTGCCAGGTACTGCGCTAAGCCCCAGATAAGACATATCGAACAAAAAGATAGCAACGAGAAGGCTATGGCTGTCCTGACATCAACAATTCCAACCATCCAAATATTTTAAAATATTCAAATACTTATTGTGAGATAGTCAATATTAATAAAAAAGGTTCCTTAGGAACCTAGTTCCTAGTTGCCAGTTCCTTAGGAAAGTTTGGATATTTTCATTTAATGGGAAGTTGTAGTAACATTGCAGTACCATTTTTAAAGTAAAATTTTAGAGCTTTAGGATGGACCATAACAAATTCTAACTCTATAAAGCAGAGTGGGGTGTAAAGAGGATGATACCTCTTAAGTGGCCTGGTGGCTGTTGAGAAGATGGCAAGGGAGTAAAGGGAAGCATGGGTGGACATGCCAATGTGAAATAGTGGGCTACGTAGGAGGAACTTAACCAATGAGGACCTTGAAAGCCCCCGGTTAGAGTTTCAGAAATGAGGGGGTAAGCCCTCTAATTAGGATCTCTGGTCAAGGGCAAGGCAGCTGGGGAAGAGATGATGGGGGTGGGAGGAGTAATTTCTAAATTATAGAGGGAAAAGTTTTCAAAATAGAGAGACCTAGCAGAGGAGATCAAAATCACATGGAAACAAGATGGAGAACCTATCTTTACTGTTCTCCTTTCTGTTCCTGCAGTTACTATAAGGATGCTATCAGTGAGCAACAGAGAGCAATATTGTAACATCTTCCTTGTTGTTGTTGAGTCATTTTAGTTATGTCTGTCTCTCTGTGACCTCATTTGGGGTTTTCTTGGCAAAGATACTGAAGTGGTTTGCCATTTCCTTCTTCAACTCATTTTACAAATGAGCAAGCTGAGGCAAATTGAGTTAAATGACTTGCCCAGGGTCACATAGGTAATAAGTATCTGAGTCCAGATTTGAACTCATGTCTTTCTGACTCCAGGTCTGGTGCTCTGTCTACTGTACCACCTACTTGTCCTCTAATATTTTTATTCAGCTACAAAAACCAATTATTTTATTCACCTGTGCAACATTCCATAGAGCATAAAATGTAAAAGAATAATAACAAGATAACAACTTCTCCCAGAATGGCTGAACCCCATTAAAAATGAGAATGAGATAACACTAATAATTTACATTTATTTAATACTTTGAGGTTTAAAAGCACTTTACAAATGTGATTTCACATGATCGTCAATTAAGATATTTAAGACTGGTTGGCAATGGCAAACCACTGAATTCATTTTCCAAACCCTTTAAATATTAATTTGCTAACAATCTTGCCCCAGGATTTGATCCTCTTAATCTATAGAAGACAGTGGGAGTGCCATTAGTTAAAATCCAGTAGCTTAGGACTGAATTTGCAGTTCTACTTAAAAAGAATGTATTTCTTGTAGAATGTAAGCTCATAAGGGGCAAGAGCTGTACAATTTAAATTTTGTATCCTCAGCACCTGGTCTATTGCCTTGCATATAGGAGGCCCTTAATAAATGCTACCTGAATGGAATTTAAGTGAGAAAGGATTAACTGCTGACAGATTAGCAAGTCTTAACTATACAAGGCAGACCTTCTCATAAAGTATGCTTTCTTGCTTTCCTCCATCTCCTTCCCAGTAAAGATGCTGCTTCTTAGTAAGAAGATAATATGCTGATGCTATAATTTATGATCTATACCGACCCAAATTTTATGTGCATAATCTAGAATCTTAGAACTGAAAGGGACATCACTTAGACCCACTTGAAATATGTACAATATTGAGATTGGCTATATGCCTTTTCAAATAGTTTGAATCATTAAGAATCCCCCCCATATCAAGCTGAAATATGCCTTTCTATAACTTACGGTTTTTAGCCCTAGCACACTCTGAACCCCCAAAGATCTTGGTGGTCGAACAGACTTAGTCTAGTTCTTCTGAATAATAACTGAAAAAATCTTAAGACAGTGAACACCTCCCTATGATTTTTCTGCAAGCTATCTCCAATTCTTTTTTTTTCTTTTGGAATATCAGAATGGAACTTATTTTATGGGTCTAGATCCCCAACAATGAGATATTTGTCATAATTTTAGATTTTATAGCCTATTTCTATTTTATTTTACCCTTTAGAGGAAAACAAATCCTTATTATTGGCCAGTTATGAATTTTTGTTAAAGTTTCTCAACCAATATGTGACACATACAAGTTAATTAGATTTTTACTTACAAGATAATACATGATCAAAACATAAACTCAAAGGGCAGAAACTTTTTCTTCCCTTAAGATACAGACAGAATATCTTTTAAAACATGCTTCCTTATTTATTTCCATTTCTTTTTTTATTGTTTGCCATTTTGTGGTTTCTGACATGGGCTTCTCTGAGTAGGAATTGATAACTCTAAGAGAATATTTTTTTTTTCAAGACATTGTCCTTTTAGTAACACAGTGATCTGCTCTACCTGTGTGAATTTTATCCTTTGGTATAGGATAATACCGATTCTAATCTATTCTCAAAAGTTTTGGTATCATCTCTCCCTAAAATAATAATTCTACCTGGTTAGTACTTTCCATTACTAAATAGACATAGAACAATGATGAAACATTATGGGAAGTCTGGTGGTACTGGAAATTAAACCTGAGCTTTTAACAGTTAAATATTGGAGATATCTGAAAAATAAAAAAAAATAAATCCATAAACCATCTAAATTTTGTAAAAACAAATAAAACAAAATCCAAACCCTTACACTTCAAGAAACGATTATACAAACCCCTATGTTAGCTTAAAGAGAGACTGATTTAGAAACTAATTAGGAGATAAATCTCTATAAATTTTCGACCTTTCATTTTATATAGAATCTTATATTAAAGTGGTTTCATATACACTTTAACAGTTGTCATTTTTGAAGGTCTTTATTGTGAAGACCACCTTTCTTTGCCTGAGAATCAAAAATAATAGGCTTGCCAGTGATTGCTGTGGAATTCTACATTGAATAAATTCAGTCTTTTTTGAAGATGTGAGTTTCCTCCTGTATTTCTAAAGTAATTTTTTTTTTTGTTTTGTTTTTTACTATTTTAGCAGTGTTTGGTAGACCATGATTCATTGACAAACCTGGTGATTTGCCCCCCATTGAACAGTGAGATGGAAGCCTTGATGATTATGAAGATTATGGAATATTCAGCATGGGGTTGCCTTTTCTTTCTGGGAACCTTACCAGTGAAGTATGCAGCTTAACTACCTGAATAACTTTGGTGGCTGCTGCCATCTTCCTGCTTATGATGAGCCATAGAGATGCCACTATCTTGACCATGTTATTCTTTTTTGAACGTACTTCAGTTCATCACCATCCTTCTTAAAATATGACACCCTAAATCCCCTCTATGTGAAACATTGATCCCATTCCTTCCTTTGGAAAGGAAGTCCTTTGGGACCTAATTTCATTACCTTTTGTACCTAGGTAGTATTTCTATCCATATGCTTATAAAAATTAGAAGTACCAGAGATTATCCTAATCTATTTGACCAATTCTCAAATGCTTGCTTTTTGGTGGAATTCTCATTGGGCCACCAGAAAGTTAGATCCAACCATGGAATTTTTACTTTCCATTCTGTAAAGATGTCTAAATAACTAAAGAACATGAGTGGTAACCATGGGAAGAGGGTGCTGGAATCTGGTACTGTATTTTATTGGCTGGCAATATAATATGCCAATTAATTAATAAGCCTTTAAGCCAAAGAACTGCAAATCTCATTAATTTGGCTCTATTTAGGCAATGCAGACAAGTCCAGCCAGCTCTACACTAATTACCAGGATTCTATGACATTGAATTAGATCTCAGAATCTCTTCCATATAGGAAAGCAGCCATAAAAAAAAAAAAAAATCTGTCCACTTTTATGTATTTCCCTTTCAAACTAGAGAGGGCAGCAGAGAGCACCTCTCTCAAACTGTATGGTGATGAAGAATTGGCTGAAGTTTTATTCAGCCAGGGAGGAACTAGCCCCTAAAAACCGTCTCATCCCCTGACTGTTCCTGCTTCTGGTTTCTTCAGTCAGCTCTGAGAGAGCTGCGTTTTTCTACCCTCTGTTATATTTTCTTTTTTTATGCTTCAGACCAGCCAGACTTCTTCAACCTCTGTTTTAATTCTTAACTATTTTCAGTGGTGTAAATCACAATCTCCTGGTACTAAGAGACCCACCTTTCATTTATGAAGCAAAAACTCTCCAAATCTCCTTCTGTGGAGTCAACAGTGGATAATCCTTATTTAATCATCCTTTAGTCTTCAATTATATGATGTTTCATTTTGTCAGTTTTTCCCTTTTTAGTCTTAAAACAGTTAATATGCATAAAACTGATAATAATAATGGCTTCTTGCCACTCCAGTTGTTCTAAAGCCTTCAAGGAGCCACAGTCTCTGTATTTCTGACAACTGTGTGTCTTTATACACACATTTTGTCAGTTTTTTTTTTAGTAAATAATAGTTTTCTCTTCCTCTTCAAACCATAAATCTGTTCACATACAAAAGAGGTCTCACCTTTATCCCTTACAAGATGATTTAAGCACTTATATTTATGCCACAGTTGATTTTCTGCCCCAAACTTCTCCTATCCCATCTGAAACTGCTTATTTCCACATGGATTTATAATAGTTTTTATTAAACCAAGGTTCTTTTTCTATTCTTTTCAGTCACCAACCGGTTCATCTAGGAGAGAGGCAATACCTTATGTGTTCTACCAGTTAACCAAATTCTTTTTCTTTATGCAAAAGTACCTTCCTGACCTTCTAAGAACCAATGGATAATATCTTATACACTAGATATTATTATTTTGGATTATAGTTATTTAGCGTCTGTCATATCTTCCTGATACATTGTAGATTCCATGAGGATAGGGATCTCATATCTCATCTAAGTTTTATACCTCTTACAGTGACTAGCACAGAGCTTTACACACAGTAGACCTCTAATAAATGCTTGTTGCATTGAATTGATTTGAATAGAGAAAACAAACAAAATAGGAGTTCTGAAGTTCTGCCTTCTGGCCTTCCATTCACCAACATAGTCCTATTTCCTCAGATGCAGTGGCCTTATTTTTCACTCTTCTTCTTGTCCCTGATCTGGAATTTTTTTTAAAAAAGGTTTTGTTGTGGTTGTTATTGTCATTAGCATTATCGCAAAACTAAGCTTGTTCTCAGCTTCTCCACACTAGTCTTCTCGACACTGTCACTGACATAAAAGTCCAGGGTTTCCTGCTGAGTACCAATTGATGGATGAAGTGGGTCACTAAAGTCAATGTCTATAACTGGCTCTGTAAATGCCTCCACTAACAGCAACCAGTGGAACCATCTGAGGCAAAGGTAAGAGTGATGGGGGATTTTGTTTGAGGAAACTGAGGCAAATAGAAGCTGTGACTTGCTCAGGATCACATAGCTAGATAATGTATGAGTCTAGATTTGAGCTCAGGACTTCCTGGTTTCTCCCCATTGTACCATCTAGGTGTCTCAAGTGTCTAGTCATTGCTAAACTTTCTCTTTTGAGAGGCCTGATTCCAGATGGTGAGAGCTGGCTGCCTCTACTCTATTTTCTCCCACTAGGAAAGCATATGTTAAATCTGAAGCTTACTTGTTCTTTCAAGTTGCTTTACATTTCTGTTTAACAATTTCTGGCATATATGTGTTTCACTCTTGGCAATGAGTGAATTACTTGATGAGTCCCCTGTATAGCCACTGTGCGGATCTGAGCATTCTCAGGTTAGAGGCTGGCTCAGTAAAGATCCTGTTAACACCACATTGGTCATTTTTAGAAATCTTCCTCTTTTCTTCTTCATTGGAATCTCTGTTTATCTTTGGGTGAAGTAATCTCGAAACCAAAAGAATGCCATAAATTAAGCTATCTTAGTGGAACTATGATGATATGGGGAAAAAAAAATGGTACACCAGTATCACAATCTTGTTATGGCTTAAAGTAGGGGTCCTTAAGTTGGGATATGTGATCTTAAAACAGTTTTTGATAACTGTATTTTAATACGTTTTCCCCTTTGTAACCCTATGTGTTTTTATTAATGCATTTAAATGCATGATTCTGAGAAAGGTCCATAGGCTTCACCAGCCTTTGAAAGGGGTCCAGGACATGAAAAAGTTGAAGAATTCTTAGCCTCAAGGCAGAAATTTAATTGACTAAAATGTTAATAAGAAGGCCTTTTTTTTTCTTTCCTGAACCCTCAGGGAGAGGCTTTGAGATTGCAGAAGGGATTATTTTACCCTGTGAGTAAACTGCCTCAACTGATTACCCAGTGGTTAGATAACTGCTATAATCTGACACCTCCAAACAAGACTGTAACTAAGAGGGGGGAAATTGGGACTTTGACTCAGGATGTTGAAATTTAGAGGGGATACTGACAGCTTCTTGACTCTCCTAGTAGGTACAAATAACTGAGCTTAGCACTTTGTAAGTTTTTCCTGTATGTGGTCATAGCCTTCTTTCTCTCCTGATGATAGCGGTCTTGGTGTTCTGGGGTCTCTGCTCCAGGAAGCCTAAGAAATCTACCACTACACCTGTGCCCTTGGGAAATGTCCCATAGTCTCTCCATTCATCCAGTCATATTTCTCAAGGACTTGACTCTGGCCTGTGACTGAATTTGTTTTGAAAAATCCAACCCAAGGGTAATTTTGGATTTGTTTTCCTTGAGTACGTTGATGTAGTTACTCATCCTGAGGCCAGAATTACCAGTAAAGTCTTCTCCTCTTGAAAGGATAGAATTGGTTTGCTGACAGAGGCAGATGGCTTGGCTTGATTTCACTGCTTCTTAGCTTACTGCTAAGGCCTACAACACCCCTCACGTTCTCTTGCCCCAAGAGCAATGTTTGAATGAAAAATGTGAGAGACTCAGTTTCTGGATAATTAATGATTTTACTAATACTTGTTAGTTAATAAAAAATAAAGGGATGGTCATTTGGCTCTCTCTCATACACCAAAGACCAAACATGGATGCCTCTCAATGCATATAGGCCTTTGGAAAAGTAGGTATTCCCAACAAAAGACAATAAACTCTGATTAACAATTAATGAGATAATGAATATTATAATGAGAGATGGAGCTATTCTAATGAGGGGCTGAGAGAACATTACTTTGATGATATTGCTCTTACTCCCAGACCACTCCCAGCCTGGGCAGTCTAGACAAAGTCTCTTGCCACCCCCCACCCTCCACCCCAAACCTGAGTGGACCACAATGGGCTGGAATTCGCCTAAATTAGAATTTCTTAAAAATGTTTTTCTATTTGGGTGGAGTATTGTGTGGTTTGTTCTTCATTCTCAAAGAGGGCCATGACATCAGGAAGATGATGTCATGACTTGTAAATGAATTGGATTTAAGCGAGGTAGGACTATACAAAGTCATCAGTCTCACTTTCTCCTCCAGAATTATCTGGGTCTAGTGGCCAGATATAGATTAGGACAACTGGAGATGGCCCACAATACAGTGGAAGACCTTGGCCTTTTTAAGGTAAGGTCTTTCCAAGTTCTCACTTTGAGGCAATGCCCATTCAGTGATTAGGATTGTTTAATAAGTGAGCCAAGGGAAGACCCCTTTAATAAAAAAAAGAACAAAATCAAACTGGGAGGGGAAGACCCTCAGGGTTTCTGGCCAAAAGAGAAACAATTACTATTTGCATTCACTCTGATCAATCAAACCCCCCAAAATAACCATTAGGTAGTGCTTGGGCAGGGACCTATTGTTGTCCAATCAATGAGAGCCAGAGTGAATTGGGTTTAAAGCACTGTCTTTAAGAAAGAAATGTAACCAGTAAACCCCAAGATATCAAGGTAGGTTTCAGCCATTCAGATTTACCTTCCTTTGGGCAGAGTACTCTTAGGTAAGGGCATGATATCCTATGTGGAGATAGGATAGGAGAACATTCCAACTAGATAAGATGGTCAAGGGGGGGGGTAAAGTTTTGGGCAAGGTCAGTAATGTCCTTCAAAGCCTGGGTGTATTAACACTACAGAGGCTTATTTCTGAATGAAGAAATAGAAATAAAATCTTTATCTCAATTCATAGTTGGTTAGTAATATGAGAGAAATTTCAGCATGTTAGGCTTTGAGAGGGAGTGATGAATCAAATCTAAGTCCAACCTCCGTAGACACCAACACTATCTATTATTATGGAATGCAGCAGAGGAAACATTTCCAGTATTCCTCTGGTAAATGCACATTTGCATCAAAATGTCCTGTGAAGGAGAGCAGTGGTCATGGCCAGTTGAGTGTTCAGCTCTCTGCTTCCTATTGACAGCCACTCATCTGGATGTCGGGTGATTCCTCTTTCAGGACTGTAATCCTGAGCTCTCATGGTACTTTACTATTCCTAGCACTTAGCTCCCATTCCAGCAGCTGGGCTAGGACCATTTTAAGATGTTTCCTGTCAGACAGCTCAAGGACCAGAATAAGACTTTGCCTCCATTTTGAAAATCCTCAGTATTCTGACTACATTTATTACACAGACTTAGCTCCTGGCTCTCCCCGTCTGTATTTAAGGACATGGGTGGAATATTGGGGAAGGCATAGACAACCCATCATAGAAACTCCCAAGGATAAAGAGAACCTCAGCAAATGTGAAAATGTCAAGTGCGATGGCTCACTGAGCACAGTGACAAAGCTGCTGGAAAATGGGTCAATGGAAGCTGGAATGAACTCAAATACATTGAGACGTTTAATAGACGCCCAGCCCCTTTGGCTGGCTAGCTCTGTGGCAGCTAAGCAAAGACAAGCCCAGTTCTGTGTCATCAGCAAGGCTTTTAGCATTTCTTTCTTGGTAACGCTGCACTGGATTTTAAAGAATGAGAATGGAAATGTTTGTACCTGGATGGCATTTCCATACATATGCTTATAAAACTTAAATGCACCAGAGCTTGTCCTGATCTATTTGACCAAGTTACTTTACAATGTTCCTAGGTGATTGCTTCATGGTGGAATTTTTAATGGGCCTGCCAGAAAGTTAGATTCGGCCTTGGGATTTCTACTTTCTGTGGATATTATAAAGATGGTTGTACAACTAACCAACTTAATTAGTCGTTATGCTGGAGTTTGCAAAATAACAGACCCAAGTTTGGGGTAGGTATTAGCTTAACTTTACATGGGGAAGGGGAAAGGAAGGAAACAAACATTTATATAGTGCTTCCCATATGCCAGGCACTGTGCTGAGTTCTTTAACAAATATCTCCTCTAATCCTCACAACAACCCTATGAGGTGTTGTTATTATCCTCATTTTGTGGTTGAGGAAATTGAGGCAGAGATTGAGTGACTTGCTCAGGGTCACACAGCTGTAGGATATTTGTAGTAGTGGCTAACATTTACATGGTGCCTACTATGGGACAAACACTGTGCTAATCTCTCATTTGATTCTCACAATAACCTTGGGAGGTAGGTGCTATTATTATTCCCACTTTATAGATGAGGAAACCGAGGCAAAACAGAAGTTAAATGACTTACTTTAGGTAACACAGCTAGTAAGTGCCTGAGGCTGGATTTGAACTCAGTTTTCCAGATCCAAGCCCTGTGCTCTATCCACCTGACTGTTTCTGGGAACCAGCTTAGAATGGTGATTTAATTGGTATGGGAACTCCCAGATGAGGGAACTCCCTCGCTCTTTGCAGATTGGTATTCTTTGTAATTTATTATTTCAGAGATTTGCCTGGAGCACTAAGGCTAAATGATTTGCCCAGGGTCACCTGTATGACAGAGAAAAGACTTGGACGATCAGGTCTTCCTGGTTCTGATGATAGATCCCTATTTATGGTGCCCTGCTGCATCCTGGCCTGAGATAACATTTCATCAGAATGTAGGTTTATGTTCTATTAAAGGGGATTTTCCTATAGCTAATCTACGTTGCAAACCATGGTTCACAGAAATGATTGAAATATACCCCTGGCCAGTCACTTGGGTGTATTAGGGCAAAGCATTTCACCTCCACAGACCCTAATTTTCCCACCTTTGAAATAAAAGAGCAAAACTGATGGTCTCAAAGATCTCTAACTGCTGTGATTCTCTTATCCTTGGCCAGATATGGTTCAGCTATTCTGCCCTGGAGACAGACATTAGACTTGGTTTAGGGCAGAATCTGGGAAGAGGCCAAGAAGTCTCTTCTTTCCACTGTATTCAAGTTATGTGTATTTGCTCACCCTCTGGCTCATCATTACTCAAAGTCTGAATGGAATTTCTGATGGATGCTCCATAAAATTAGGTTCAGTGGAAAAGAGCTGTCCATAGAAGATTCTTTGAGAAGATGGCTTCAGTGTACTAAGGCAAATAGTTTCTAATTTATCTTACCAGAATCATGAATAACATTTTGGCATTAAAAAATAAAAGAAAAGGGTTTTTTTTTCTTTCTTTCTTTTTTAATCTTTAGATATAGGGCCAGTCCTCTCTGAAGGAAGATTTTAGAGGAGACAAAAAAAAAAACAAACAAAAAAACCAAAACCTAGGAGAGAGGCAATACCTTATATCCTCCACCAAATTCTTTTTCTTTATGCAAAAGTAAGTTTTCCCACTCATCTATTACATAGCATTTGAAATTTTCGCTATAATTATTTCTTTGAATGGAAGCACTGCATTCTGAAAGCCTCAGTTTAATTACGATAGCAACAACAACAATGGCTTAACATTTATTTGGTTTTGTTGGCTTTCTGTCATGTCAGACTCTTCACAAACCTATTTGGGTTTTTCTTGGCAAAGATATTTGAGTGGCTTGCCATTTCCTTCTCTAGCTCATTTTGTAGAAGAGGGAACTGAAGCAAATAAGGCTAAGTGACTTTTCCAGGGTCATAGAGCTAGTAAGTGTCTGAGACTGGATTTGAACTCATAAAGATGTATCTTCCTGATTCCAGGCCCAGCAGTTTGTTCACTATGTCATGTAGCTGCCCCATTTATATACCGCCTACTATATGTCAAGTACTTTCTAATCACTTTACAAATAGCTCATTTGATCCTCACAACAACTCTAGGAGATAGCTGTTATTATTGTTCCCATCTTATAGATGAGGAAACTGAGGCAAACAGAGGTTAAGTGACTTGCCTAGGGTCATACAGCTAACACATGTCTGAGGCTAAAATGAACATGTTTTTTCTCTAATGAATACTCTAAAGCTCTCTCCTGTGTAGCATGAGTTGATGAGAGTAGCTACCTGTTGCCTAGAAGAACAGGACCAAGGAGAGTACTCTAGTGAGGGCCATCAAATCCTTGTGTTAGAGTGATAAATACCCAACGGTAGAATATGTAGGTATAAAGATAAACCTTTCTTACTCCATAGTTTTACCTGGCATGCAATGACATACATTACTCACTTGAAATCTTAGGGATGGGTGACTGAAATGGAAATTGGATGATACTGTATACATATTTTAGATGCTGGAGTTTTCCGACTCATTAGCAACTAGCACTGATACGTGATAGTCCCTGGAGTCTGTGAACAAGGTATATTGAGTCAATTAGTTGGTATACCTTCCTCACCTCTTATGCCTCTGATCAAAGTTGATATTAGCATGAGGTGAATGGAGTTTGTACCCAAAGAACTGACATGCTGACATCTGAGGAGGGAGGGAGGGAGCCCTTCCTTCCCCAAGCAATCACTCTTCCTGTAGCATACGTCACTATCCTTTGTTGGATTGCTCTATCAAGTGGTGCAACTATCCTATCTCTAGAATATTTCTCTCTGGGATATGTCTCCTTTCCTTCTTCCCCAGCCTCTGGTGGTAGCAAATTCTGTGTTTTCTTGGAGGATGGGTCTCCCTCTCTTCTCTCACAACTGCACCTGCTGTTGGTCTCTCTTGTATACCACCATCATGCCCAAACCCTAGCTGAGTTTGCATCTAGCACAAGAAATTCTACTTAGGTTTCTGCTCTTAACTGCTATTTTAAAGAGCTGCTAGCTCTCTTTGGTATAACAATAATTAAGACATTCAAACTTCATCCTTGGTGTAGATTTCATTTATTGGGCTCTATAGGTAACCTCAGCTCGGTATCTAGCTTCAAAATGGACAATTTAAGTGGTCCAAAGGAATCTTTTTTTTTTTTTTTACAACATGGTTTTGACTTATTTAAATGTTCCTTTTTTTCTTCATTGAAGTCAGTGTGATCTGTTCCTGCCAAGAAACATAAGAATCATTTCCTGGCATCTTGGGCCTATGCAATGATCATACAGGTACTAATTCCCTGGAAGTACCTGTGTGCTTCTCAGAGGGACATATAAAATTGAGACATAGTCTCTTGGGGAGGGATTTAAAGGAGGAGGGGACCTTAGCGATCTAGTCTTAACCTCCTCATTTTACAGAGGAGATGAGACACAGAATGTACTTTAAAAGCTCATTGAGAGTAGGGGTGGTTTAAATTTTTTTTTTGTATCTGTATTCCCTAGGTGCTTAACACAGTACCAGGCACTTGGTAGGTGCTTCATAAATGGTTGTTGATTTGGTTGATTGAGAAGGACAAAAAAAAGAGAATGAGAAAGAAAAAGAGGCAGTCCTACTACCATGATAGAAACTGTCCAATACAAGTGAGAGATATGCATTCCTAGGATAGTTCTAAAGATGTGGGCAAAAAAAGTAAGGAATGAGTCATTTCAAGGTAAATCTGATATGTCTACATTGCACCCTGTCAGGGACCTGTTTTTCTCATTTATCTTGACCGTAGCTTGAGACTGTAAAATCTTGGTGAACAGAGATTGGACCTGTTGAATTGAATTTTGGTTCTGGAAGTAGTAGTAGTGAAAAATAGTAGCTATGAGGCTTAGGATAGATGAGGAAGGAGCAAAAGTTGAAATGGGTATAGCAGAGACCACTCTTGCCTGCTGAGAACATGCTGTGCTAAGAACACTAGCTCAAAATTGCCCATTTTGGCTTTACCACAAGTTAATTTGTTGGGCAAACCACTCCCCTAATCTGAGTTTTATGTTCCTTCTCTTCAAAATGAGGTGATTAGACTTAGGGAATATTCCATGATTCTGCAATTCACACTATACAGGAACAAGTTTGTTTGTAAAAAAAAAAAAAAAAAAGCAACATTCTTTTTTTTTTTCTGATTAATGGTGGGTTTTGTTTCAGCTTTTCTTTTTGTCTCTACTATCTAAAAGAATGCCTGACACATAGTAGGTGCTTTTAAAAAGCTGTTGATTGAATGTGAGGAGAGTTTTAAAGAATGAATGAATATGCAATGCATATTAAAGTTGGGAAATGTAATGTTGAAATTGTGTATATATATATACATATATTATTTATGATTTTTCATGAAGTTGCTGTGGAACTTTTTATTTAAAAAAATCTATGAGGATCCATGAATGCATTTTGAATTCTTTGGAAGAAAGGCTGGACGTAAATCTAGGAGAGTAATGGCATTATTATTAATAAACTCCATAGGTTACCATGGAGTTGCTCTGGCTCTAAAATTTATGAACAGGATGCCCCCAGGACCCAGAGGGACCACAGAGCACATTCCTAAGAGACCCTATGGAGCTCTGGATATGCGAAGCAGAAATTCTTGGCCACTATTGTTCTAGCATCTATAGGTGACCCTGAGATCTCCATCCAGAGAGAGTTGTATATATTCTGGGCACATAAAGGTTATTAGAGATCTGTATGGTATGAGTATTTTAACATTGTAACAAATCAGAGGCACAAGTCCAGTTTAGACAGAGTTTATTAAAAGTCTTTGTATTATTTATAGACTCTATCAAGGAAATCCACCCCACCCCACCCCTTTCTACTCTCAGTGGACATGGTAATTTGTTATGGATTTTTGTATGATGCACCAAATTGTCCCCTACAATTAAAATAAAAGGTGTCTTTTAGATGCCATAAAGACCAAGGAACAACATATATGGTGATGATATCACATTCAGACTGAAAAGTGCTTTCACAATTCAGTTATTTTGAATATACATTTCTTTAAGACACACATTCATTTACTTCACCCTAACGCTCTAGCTGGCCACAAGGAAGGATAAGAAGAAAGTGAATGTGGTTTCGTTTTTTTTTTTTAATTTTGTATTATTTTATTCAAAGTTCTCAGAGGCTGTTTACTTTTTCTTCTCCACATCTTGCTCTGCAGCCTCCTTGGCTCATTTTGCCCAGATTCCAAAGAGATGGGCATTGGCCCGGGCCATTCGGAGACTAGCAAATGCCTTGAAATTCTTCTCATCTTCAGTAATGACGCAAGCTTTCTTTTTCTTGTAGACATTTCTGATGGGCATAACTGGTCCTGTAAGCTGATTGCCAACTTGAGTTCTTCAGCAGAGCTATCTCCCTTCTTGGGTGCAGATGGTTTTTTCGGGAAGAGGATCAGTTTGGAACGATATTCTTTCAGCCGCTGCACATTTGCCTGGAGAGACTCTGTAGACTTATTCTGGCGATGAGGGTCCACAGAGATACCAATAGTCCATGCTACTTTTTTATGGATACTAGCCACCCGAAGCTCTTCCAAGCTGAATCCTCTACCAGCACATACTTTGATGTGGTATCGGGCAGTAGGGCACCTCACCATGGGCCGGATAGGACCAGATGCTGGGCGAGGAGCAATTCGACGGGCTTTTGCTTGACGGGCCTTTTGCCTTCTTATCTTCCTAGCTGGCTGGTTAAATGTAGCAACTCGTCTTTGTCAGTCTTTGTGGAAATGGGGCTTCAAAATCATGCCATTTCAGCTGGGCGCCATGGCTGCTTAGGGCCCTCCTCACGGGCACCTCAGCCGATCGGAAAGGCGAATGTGTTTTTTAAAAGTTGGATTGGATGAGTTGAAAGTGCAAGAACTATTCCCTATGTAGGCTTGTACAATTTCCCTTTGTGATAACTCTGCTAGTCAACTTGTAGATAGAATGAACCAACCAAAATCATTGCAGATGCTTCACTGGTCTTTGAATTGACAAGAAGAGAAAGGATTAGGTGTTCACAGCTGGTCGGGATTGATGGATTATTGCATACCAGCTTTGGAAATACTGAATATTGTTTGTTATGTCCCTTAGATGACTTCATGCCAATTTATCTTGGGAGCCTTACAACTTGCAGCCTCCTGAGGTATAGCTAAAATACATGGTATGTATAAAAAATGATTTTAAAAACATAGATCTCTGGTCCAACTGGACTCTCAAACACACCCATTACTTAGCACAGGGCCTATTAAATCAAAAAAGAAGTGTTTTATCTTTAGAATACTCCAAGGACCATGGAAAGCACCATGCCAGAATATCCCAATGGTCCATCTATTCCAATATCTTTCTGCCTCTGACACTGACCAATTCCAGATGCTTCAGAGAGAGGCATTAAACCTCCATGAGATAGCTGGCCAATTGTGTAATAGTATGCTATGGGAGGGAAATGTCCATTTGACCCCAGTTCATGATCAACTTAGGGAACCAAAGAATAAAAATGGACGCCCTTCTAATTTTTTAGCTTAGCAAATACGATTGCTGTGGGTTTAAATAGATAAAAAAGTCAGAATAATGATTATTAGATTTTAAAATTTATACTAAACTTGGTAACCATTAGCAAAACCTAACATTCAAATATATAAACAAGAATTTAAAAAATGATTGTACATGAATTCATGTGTATAAGTTTAGTATAAGTTTTAAAATCTAAGAGATCATAATCATTATCCTGTTTGTTCTCTCATGACCTCTTCTGAATTCTTTAAAAAACTAAGTTTTATTGATGCCTTTCCTTTTTACATCAGTCATTTCTGGATATATTTACCTCTCATGAAAGGAAGTGAACACTCTCATAACAAGGAAAAACAATTAAGCAAAACCAACCACTCCAGTTTTGATGTTTCACTATGCATGCACATGTACTCCCTTGCCTTAAGAAGAGATCAATATTGCTTATTACAATTACTCAAAGTTTGCCTTCTTTTCAGTGTTATTTCCATATCCATTATTATAGTCATTGGCTATATTGTTCTGGTTCTACTTATTTCAAATTGCATCAGTTCATACAACTCTTCTCACACTTCTCTGGATTCTTCAATATTCAATGCCATTTGTATACCACATTTTGTTCAGTTAGTCCTCAAATAATGAGGTCTCACTTTGTTTTTAGCTCTTTGCTACAATGAAATGAATATTTCTGCTATGGGTATATACATGCATTATATATACACACATGCACACATACACACATATATGTATAAATACATACACACACATATATATATATACAACACACACACACACACACACACACACACATATACATACATAAGATGTGTCCCTTCTTTCTGTCTTTTACCTTCTTGGGAATTATGCCTTAGAAGTGAGATCTCTGGGTCAAAGAGTGTGAACAGGTCAGTCACTTTTCTTTTGTATCTTTATATGCTTATCTAGACTGTGCCAATTCATAACTCCTCTAGTAGAGTCTTTGTGTGTTTGTTTTCCCATAATTCTTCCAACATGATTGCTCCCTTTTATAATCTTTGCTCAATTTGTTGGGTATGAGATGAAACCTCAGCATTATTTTGACTTGTACTTCTCTCATTAATAGCAATTTGGAGCATGTTTTCATATTCTTGTTCAATCAATAAACATCTGTGTGCCCACTAGGTACCAGGCACTATGTTAAGTGCTAGAAATACAAAAAGAGGCAAAAGACAGTACCTACCCTCAAGGAGTTCACAGTCTAATGGGGGAGGCAATGAACACCAAATATAAACAGAGTAAATGGTAAATAATTAAAGAATGGAAGGTACTAGAATTGAGAGGAATTGGGAAAGGCTTCCTGTAGAAGATGGGATTTTAATTGGGACTTAAAGGAAGCTAAGGATGCCACTAGGTGGAGGTGAAGAGGAAGAGCATTCCAGATAGAGGGGAATGACAGAGAAAATGTCAAGTGATGAAATGGCTTGTTCATGGAACAGCAAGGAGGCCATTGTCACTGCATTGAAAAAAATATTGAGGAAGAATAAGGTGTAAGAAATCTGGAAAAGTAGGAGGATAGTTGTTGACAGTTTGCAATTCTTTGGAAGCTGTTTATATCCTTTGATCTCATATAATTGTTTTAATTTCCCAAATTGGTGTATCAGATTTTTTCAGAGATATTTGACATGAAGATTTTCCTTCCATTTGATGGTTTATCTTCTTTTTATATCTGCATTGATTTTGTTCCTGTGAAAGTGTTTTAATTTTCCTACTTGAAATTAATTATTCTATCTTTTACAATAGTCTTGATCTATTATTTGGCTAAAGATTTGGTTAAAGATTCTTCCTCAGCTACAATTCTGAAAGAAAGCTACCTCCTTCTGTTCTCTAATTTTTTCACAATGAAACTTTTCATACTCAGGTTATGGAACTGATTGTGGTATTGAAACAGTAAGGCAATAATAACAATGTAGATAATAGTTGTCAAAATGCCCATGTGATTCTGTATTGCAAAGTATATGAGACTCTCCACATAGAAGGTAGAAGAAGTAAACCACTTATTTAGACACCAGAGAACCATATCCCATAACCAAAGCTTAGTTCCCACAGCCAGTCAGTCCACTTCATCATTACAGAAGGGAACCCAAAACATTCAATACAGAATATCACAACATGGAGCCTCAACATCTCAAAACTTCTCCAACCCCCTGCTGGGGTCTTCCCAGAAACAAACTCACAGTATAGCTAAGTCAGTCTGTTTAGTTCTAATCACAAGGGTGGCCATTAGCAGCCACCAGCAGCTATAGCATCTTTCTCTCTCTCAGCATTTTCTGTGACATAACTTCCTTTTTCTGTCAGGAAGCTCCTCCCACCACATGTCTTAGGTTTCCTGTGATGAAAGCAGGTCACATGGCCTATTAATGGGTGGGAGAGATCTTCAAATCTAATTGCTACTACAGGTATATAGTATAAGATGCTAGTCTGAACCTAATTTCTACTAAAAACTGTTTTCCACTTTGCCCAATAGTTCTTATCAAACAAGAAGTCTTCCCCTTTGTAATTTAGGTCCTTGGTTTTACCAAATGCTGGGCTACCATTTTGTATTGCTTACCTAGTCTGTTCCATGAACTATTTCTCTTTTTTAACCACTACAAAACAATTTTGATGATTACTGCTTTACAATACAGTTTGAAGTCTAACAATGCTATGTCTCCTCAATGACTTATTTTCTGTTATTTCTTTTGAGATTTTGGGCCTTTTGTTCATCCAAATGAATTTTGTTATTATTTTGTCTAGCACAAGAAAATATAAACTTCAGAGCTTGATTGGTATAGCTCTTAATCTGTAAATTCATGTAGTGTTATTATTTTTATTATATTGTCATGACTCAACCATGAGCACTTCATCTTTCTTTAATTATTTGTGTTCTTTCACTTCTGCAAAGAATGTTTTGTGGTTGTTATTTATGTAAGTCCTGAATATGATTTAGTAGATAAAATTCCACATATTCTATGTATTTTATAGTTATTTTGAGAACAATTCTTTTCCTTTTATACTTTTTTCTTTGTTCATTTTTCTGGGTTTTGTTGCTATTTATCATTTTTAATAGTTTTAAACATACATATTGTTACATTATTTTACTTTTCTCAGTCTTTAATATGTCATATCATTTTCATATATCCTATTGTTTTCTTGTCATTTTTTATGTCATAATAATATGCCACTAGATTCTCAAACTATAATTTCCCTAGGGGTATTTTTTGAAAGTCTGATATTTTTGAGACTACATGTCTTTGAGTAAGTCATTTCAGTCCTCTAGCTCTGAGTTTTGATAAAATGAGATATCATCTCTAGGGTAGTTTTTACTCTCTAAATCTTATGATTCTGTAATATTGCATGACATACATAGGAGGTAAAGAGGCAGCATGATGTATAGGATAGAAGATTAGTCTTAGAGCCAAGCAGACCTCGGTTCACATCCTGACTCTGACATATATTATCTATGTGACCAACTCTCTATAAGCCACTTAAACCCTTGGTACTCCAGGCAATTCTCTAATATTCAGTATTGTAGACAATGTACGAATCTGTGTTGGTGGCTCTACCAGGCCTTCCGTTCCATGGATCAAATCATAGGTCTAAACAAACAAACAAACAAACAAACAAACAAAACCAAAGGCTTAATGGTTGAGAGTTAAATGTGCTAAAGATAAAGACTGGAAATAACCAATAAGGAGACAACACCTGTTTATCTCATAAAACAGTCAAGGGAAAACCTGATTACAAAGGTTGATGATGAATATCTATATAGAATCAACTGGACATGAGGAGCAATCATCGAGAATCTGCTCTGGAACAGACTGGTGGAAAAAAAAGAGGTTAAAGCCAATGAATGCTTAAGTCCACTAATAATTCATTGTGTTCTTCTGGGCACTAGAAATGGCCAAATGTTCAAGCATCTGTGTGACTCATGTACAGTAAATGAATTGTGTAATTGACCCCAGCTTGATGCTGGGAATTAGGAGTCGAGCATGCCAGGCAGTAATGGCAAATGTACTGGTGCAGGTTAGGGTAGGGGAATCCTGTTTGTTAAGTGGCAGGATATTTCCTAGGCATTTTTTGTGCCTATGGAAGGAAGAAGTTGATGGTGTTAATTGGGATCACATTTCCTGCCAAGAGATGCTCCAAAAGCTCCTTTCTTGTTGACATATGCTCTAACTGAGAGCTTTCGGGCTTGACCAGATTAGATATGACCATTAATTGTCCTCTCTATCCCTCACACTGCTCTGGACCTAGAATCAGGAAGACCCAAATTCAAATCTGGTCTCAGACACTTACTAACTGTGTGACCCTGGGCAAGTCACTTAATTGCTCTCTGCCCAAGTTTCCTCATCTGTAAAATGAGGGTAATAATAGCATCTACCACCCAGGATAAAAAGAGATGATATTTATAAAGCTCTTTGCAAACCTTAAAGCACTATTATAAGAATGACAAATGTTAGAGAAGATATGGGAAAATAGGGACACTAATGCACTGTTGGTAGAGCTGTGAACTAGTACAACTGCTGTGGAGAGCGATTTGGAATTACACCCTCCAAAGCTATGAAATAGTTTATATCCTTTGACCTTGCAATGCTACTACTAGGCCTATAGCTGAAAAAGATCAAAGGTGAAAAAAAGGACCTATTGTATAAAATATTCATAGTAGCTCTTTTTGTGGTGACAAAGAGTTGGAAACTGAGAGGATCACTTGAGGAATGACCAAACAAAATATGATATTTGAATAAGATGGAATACTATCATGTTGTTGTTGTTTGTCCTTCATTCTCAAAGAAGACTGTCATGCTGTAAGAAATGATGAAGGGGATGGTTTCAGAAAAATCTGGGAAGATCTATGTGAAATGATGCAAAGTGAAGCAAATAGAACTAGTAGAACAATTTACACAGTAACAGCAACATTCTGAAGATAACCAACTGTGAAAGACTTTGTAAGATTAACACAATGATCCATGACAATCCTAAAGGATTCATGATAAAAAATGCTATCCACCTGTACATAGAGAACTGATGGACTCACAGTTGAGATTGAACCACATTTTTTCTCTTTCTTTTTCTTGTTGCCCTTCCCCCCTCCACAGAAAATAGCTAATGCAGAAATATGTTTTGCATGACCTCATGTGTATAATGGGTATTGTTTTTCTTGCTTTCTCAATGTGCAGAGGAAAAAGTAGAGGGAGGGCGAGAATTTGAAATGGAAAATAAAATAAACTAAAAAAAATATTATTTTGAAAGTCAACAACAAAAGAAAGCACTATATAAATGCTACCTATTGCTAGCTATTATTCACCCTAACGTCCAGTCAATCTGAACTAATATGCTATTTCCTGACTTTGTTTGATATTCTCCTCCCACTGCAATACAGTGGAAACAGTGCTGGTTCTAGAGTCAGCAGACAGCTTCAAATTCTTCTTCTGATATTTACTCCATCTGTGATCCTAGGCAAGTCACTTGACCTTTCTTGGCCTTAGTTTACTCAACTGTATCATTGGATTGGATGACCCCTAAGGTCCTTCTAGTCATATATTTATATCTATCTACATCTATATCTATCTGTATCTATCTATATCTATATCCATCTATGTCTATATATCTATATCTATGTATCTATGTATCTATCTATGTCTATATATGTATATCTATCTATATCTATGTATCTGTGTATCTATGTATCTATCTATCTAATCCCATGGTCCTGTGTCTGGAACCTACTCTGTCCTGATGAAATTTCTCTTCCTTGAAGGTCCAGCTCAGTTGCCATCTCCTCCATGAAGCATTTCTTGATCCCTACTCCCTGCTCCTTAGAGCAGAAGCTGACCTTTCTTTATCTTTTCTCAGGCCACTTTGAATCTTTCCTCTTTCACCTTCTACCTTGTACTATGCACAATTATTTGTGCTCATTATATCACTCTATTAGACTATTAATATTTTTGAGGATAGGCACTATTTTTCATCATTACATCCCAAGGATCTAGCTATATGATGCTTTACATATATAAGACATTGAATAAATGCATATTCAATTGAATTGCATTTCCAACTCTCTCATGGTAGATGCAGGCGAAGTGCTTAGGACTTTTGGGGATTTAAAAACAGGCAACTGTGATTTTTTTCCCTCAATGTGGGGGTATGGTTTTTTTTTCCTTCCCCTTTACTGTCTTCTACCTCAATTAAAAAAAATCTCAGGGATAGGACATAATCAAAGATTAATGCTTCAATGTTCTTGTGGCTGCAGAAGGAGTGAGAATGAAACCTTGTTTTTTGTTGACTTTTGTTTACATGTTCCCAAATAGCTCCCTAGGTCCCCCACAACAATAACACCAAACTTTAGGCAGGCAAACAAAGTCCAAAGGCTGTATTAAGGTAGGTTTCCTCACAAATATTCCACACAGACATCTTTTAGGTCTTATGGATCAAAGTCAGCTGAAACCCTGTCCGTAGTATATGGCAGTCCAGTTGATTTTCTATTGTATTTTCTTTCATTTTTCATGACTCGAGATGTGAAAGTATCATTCCTCTGTGTCTTCCTGACTATATTGTTCCTTCCAAAATATTGTTTTTTCTTTTGTTTTTCATGTTTCTTTCCTCTTTTACTTTATTCTTCTGTCTCTATTCTACCCCAAACTGTCAACCATTATCATTAAATGGAAGTTCACTGGATTCTCCCTTCTGAGTTTGCCAAATCCCAAACTTTGCAAAATAATCTTAAATAATTTATATTTAATGGTTGGTTCTTAAAAAGAACAAAAAAGGAAAACGTGAGACAAAATAGAGGCTCATCCATTCCACTAAAAAGTGGTGTTTTCTATCAATGCAAAATAGTCATGAAGAAAGAAACAAGAAGAAATGGGAAAGCTTGGTATAACAGGTAGCATACATATACTTCTTAATGACACTTTAGAATCTCACCGGGCTTGAAAAGTGTGTATAAAAACTCAGACAATTTAACATTCCCTTACCCTCTTGGATATCATTGGCTCTCTTTAGTGTTCTCCTTTGATACTGCAAAAGTGAGAGATTTTGTGTTTTCCTATTTTAATAATAAAAGGAGGAAATAATGAAAAGAAAGGCTTAAAAGAGAGGGTTGTACTTTGATTTTGCTTAAAATCACTGTATTCATTGTTTTTGGGGAACAATGAATGTAAATTGAATTTTTGTGAAATGAATCCTGGTGTTTGGAAGCCTTGGAGGAACTTTCTGGTAAAAGTAGCCCTGTGGTGAATTTCTTTGTAAAGGCAAAGATCCTGTGAAATGCAATTAATCTTTCTCTGATTTATTTCTTCCATGAGGTTGGATTTTTGGATGTGGTCTTTTCTTAAATTCAAGTGTCTTTATGTTATAAAATTAAGGTGAAATAGTGATTAAAGTTAGCATTTGTTCATAATTTTTCTGGCCTGTAATTAGTTTTATGTCTCCTAGTATTTGTCAGGTTAGCATTGGATTGAGAAAAACCTTAAGCCTTATTTTGTGGGGTTTATATTTTCTTATACCCAGACAAGTTTATTAAAAAGCAAACTTCTTTTAGCCTTACACACCATTGCTAAATATGATGGCATCTGCACAATTTAACCTAATGCATTTCTCAGGGTTAGAGCACAGCATTGACATATTTTTAAAAATAAGTAGGCTCATCATCCAAACAGGTCCTGTCAGTTGCTATACCATCAAAAAAAAACATCTTGACAGCAGTTATTTGGCCAGGGCTGATGCCCATCATACTTTGCAATATTGATCTAAATTAGATTTTCCACATTAGGTACAACCAATACAAAGTGCATGTCAGGCAGCCAGCTTCCTCTCCATTCCAGATGGTAATGGGGGCAGAGTGCTAATCACCGGCCTTCCCCCACCATACTCCTTACTTTTTGATGCTAAGTCCTTCACAATTATCATCCCAACAGAGGATAGCCTTCTCAAAATTGCATCATTTGACCCTTTCTTTAAGGTGGTAGGTTGGCAGGATGCGACAATTACATGGAATCAAAGGCATCTTCAGGACTCAGATGATGAGTTCATCCTGTTATTTCCAAACAGCACAGCATGTACCTAAGCTGTGATACGGTGAGAGTCATGGTATAGAGAGCATGGTACAAGCCCCAGAAAACATAGAGATCTCTTTTCCTAGTATGGTTGTTGTTTTGTAGCTGTGAATTATTATATGATTTGTTTTACCTTACGTCTTCTTTATAATTACATAATCTAGATGTTATGTTATGATACATCGTCCTTTGAAAAAAAACTCCACCCTTACTTGATTCTCCCTTCCCTGTAGCTATCGTTCTATATCTTTTCTTCCCTTTGTGGCTGAACTCCCTGAGAGACCCCTATACTTCTACTTCTTCTCCTCATGGTGTAGTAGATAGAATGCTGAGTCTGGAGTCAGGAAGATCTGAGTTCAAATCTAGCCTCAGACACTTGCTAGTTGGATGACCTTGGGCAAGTCACTGAACTGCTTCTTTCCTCAGTTTTCTCATCTGCAAAATGGTGACAACGACATCTACCTCTTTATTGTGAGGATCAAATGAGATAATACTTGTAAAGCACTTAGCATAGTGCCTGGCATTTAGTAGGTGCTATATAAATGCTTATTCTCTCCCCACCACTATTTATTTCCCCTCCCCTCTCCCTCATCATTCAGTTGAAACTGACCTCTCCAAGTGAATAGTGCTCTCTTAGGTGTGAAAGTGAATTATTTTTTTCTTTATTTTGATCGTCCTTTAACTTTCTACAGCATTTGCCTCTATTGACTAACTTCTTCCGGAGAAGCTCTCCTCTCTAGGTTTTTGTGATACTATTCTGTCCTGGTTTTCTTCCTATCTGTCTGATCCCTCCTTTGCTGATTTTTCGTCCCTCATTCCCATTTAACTATAGGTATGCTCTAAGGCTTTGTCCTCCTGGGTCCTCTTCGCGTTTTGTTTTATAGTATCCCACTTGGTGATTTCATCAGCTCCCATGGGGATCCAATTGTCTCCCTGCAGATGCCTCTCAGGTACACACACACACACACACACACACACACACACACACACACACACACGTTCAGTTTCTCTTCTGAGTTCCAGTTCCATACCACTGTAGCAGTAAGGCAAGATTCGTGACCTCAAGGATGACCATGGACATGCCTGAATGGTTCAGAATCTCAAAGTATAAGAAATTCTCTAGGTAGAAGGCAGAGGAAGTATAACATTTATTTAGACATGAGAGATTCCAATCCCAGGACCAGTAATTCCAATTCCATATAGTAGCAATAATATTCCAAAGCCAGTAAGCCCACCTCAATGTAGCAACAAGGAAATTGTAACACAATATTATAGCAAGGAGTCAAATCATCCTGTGACCTTCCCCCCTGCTAGGGCCTTCCTGTAAATAAGCACTCAATACCAAGATTCAGCTATATGGCTTACTGCCAATTTCTCAAACACTGTATTCCATCTCTCATCTCTGTTGTCCCTGTTTCAATAATTCAGCTAGCAGCTGTTGTGGGGGTGAAAGACCTACATAAGCCCAACAACGAGAACGCAACCAGCACGCTGCAAAAGCACAGGTTCTTTTGATCTGCTTAACTAAGGAAAGCAAGGTTAAGGGGTTGACAAGCTTACTTTAATTCAGCATACAAATATTATTCACTTAGTTCAGGGGGAAAGACCAGCACACTGAACTTCAGAGCAAAATACAAACAAAGTACAAACATCAACAGACAGACCTTA
>CM053622.1:174061377-174083278 GCA_028646595.1 Phalanger gymnotis
AAAGGAGTTACATCACACCTGTATTTAACTTACAGATCTTCAACAACAACAAGAACAACACACATACTCATACATACATACAACATCGAGGCAGACATAGAGCTAGCTAGACACAGACAGAAACAGGACAGTTGTGTGGATGATTATGCATATGCCACACAGCAGGAGATGAGGGAAATCTGCTATTACTTGAGCAGGACTCAACTCCTGTTTGCCTTCCATAAGGCAAGCGTGACTATCTTGCCATACTGAATATGGTTCTAGGCTCTCCTCTTCATTATAGTCACAGACAGTCTAGTCTTTCTGCTTATGTTGATAGACATAATGAGAGGAAGAGACTTAGTTGGCCTTCCTAGCATTTCTAGTAAGCTAAAAGGCCTTTGTTTCTCTTTTATCATAGTGAAAGAGGACTAAGAAAGAATTATGAGGTGGTATCACCCTCGAATGTAATCACATTTATTTGTGATTCATTCATTCATGCACTCATTTATTTATTTCAAAATTATTTTCCCCATAATTTTCATTTTTTCCTGACAACTATGTCTTGACCTGCCTTTGCTTTCTTCTATTTAAGACAGTTATCTCTTCTGCCGGTCTTCTGATAAATAATTTACTTCCGTTTAGTGAAGAATAAAATTTACATTCAATTGTTTCCATAACAACCATCTCAGCTCCAAATGGTCTCTAATACAAAAAGTATCCCTTTAAAGAAACCCTGACTCTTTTATAGCTACAACTGCTCAAAAATATTACATTGCACTTTATAGATAACTTAAAGGATTTTCAAAGGTAATTTTAACCATATGGGATTTTTGCTGTAGACATTGACTCTAGAACCTAACCCCCATGTAAGATGTGCCTCTGTTGTAATTCTGAAGAATTTCTAAGACAAATACTGCTAAGTGGGGGTCTTCAGTTCTCAGTTTCAGACTTGTCACTTTGCTTTTCATGTTGATCTTGACAGTCTTACCCGTCTTCCTTTTCTTTGCTTCACTAACTTTACATCTAGTCTTAGTCTGTATTACCAACTTCCTTCTCTTTATTTGGAGTCTTCACTTCCTTCTCCTTTTCTTCTGCTTTCTCTTCCTCCTCTGGCTTCAGTCCTCTTCCTCCTTTCTTTGTCTCCTTCAGCTTCAGTTCTTCTCTGGTTCTTCTGCTTAGGTCCTTCTCCCCAAATTCTTTCAACTTCTATCAAATTTCTCTTCCACAAATTCAGCCTCTAGCCTTCTTCATAATCCCCAAACTCCTGTATAATTCCTTCGTCTTCAGCTCCAATCCTTCTCTTGCTTTTTTCCAACCCGACCTTTTCCTACCAAAGCCTGAAGTAGATTTCTGGTTTAGTAGGAGTCTGATTAAGGGAGAGGTAGAAGCTGTGGTCAGAGAGGAGAATTTCAAAGTTCTAAGTCTTGGGTATAAACTAATTCTGAGCAATGAGAGGTCTAGGGTGTGGTCATCCTTGTGGGTAACTGGAATAGAGTGCAGATGAAGGTCATTAGAGATCAAAGAATTGCAAGGGCAGAGTGCTGGAAGGAATCAAGCTTTCATTAACACAATAAAATTTATTTCCATTTTTAAAAATTGAGCTCCTATTGTACATAGTATAAAGTTCATTTGAAAAGATAGTTAACACATATAATTTGGTTGTGGACAACTCAGATGGGTAAATTTTTTAGGGTTTTATCTTTGCTGCTTTCTGTTTGTGCTTGAGGATGGGGTTTTGGGTTACTTTGCTTTTGTTTGTTTGGTATTTCTTCTTTTGGATTTTTTTCAAGTTTGGCTTGAAGCAGGACAGAATAAGTAGCTAGGGAGAAGGTCAGAGAAGGAATCATGGGAAATTCAACTGTATTAGGAGGAGACCATATGACTAGGTTGGATGGAATGATAACAGGGTTGGGCATAGAGAAGGAAGGAAGGAAGGGGGACAGTACTGATAAGTATAGACACAGTAGGGGGTAGGGAGGGTGTTGTGTTAAGAACCACACCCAGCCCTGTTCTTTCCTGTGATCTCTTAGAATCCTCTTGTGACTTTATTCAGGGTCATGAAAAACTATGCAACACCATCTAATAAGAGTGAGGACGCAATGTGATCTAGTGGAAAGAGTACTAGCCTTGGAGCCAGAAGATCTGGGTGCAAGTCCCAGTTACCTCCCTTATTAGCTTTGTGACTCCCAGCAAGTTGTTTAATTTCTTTGGGCTTTCAAGTTGCTCTTCTGCAAAATGAGAAGCTGGGAATAAATAAATTCCAGATTCTCTTTAAGCCCCAAAGCCACCAAAGGGGTGCCTGATATCTAGAATTGTAGACTCAACTGCTCACTCATTACACCTTGTCAGAATGTCCTTCCTTGGATCTTTCTTTCTTCTTGCAGCCCTGAAAGCCCATTTCCCCTTATTCAGTTCTTCCATGACAGAAGCACCAGGCATGTCTGCATCTATGTTTCCATGAGGTTTGACAAAAGGTGAAAAGGGCTAGTGAAAATTTTGTTGAAAAGGAGATATTTTTAACTTTGGTTCAAGACTTCTCCATTTGGATGTATATTTCAGTAAAACTTTTAAATCTATTTGTATATTTATGAAAAAGATTAAGCTGCAAAACTCCTTTTCTACTTGATAATTATGTAATAATCAACATTTATTAAGCACCTATTGTGTACCAGGTACTATGAAAGTAATTTAAGCTTGTATTATAGCACTTTAAGATTGACACAATACTCTGGGCACATTATCTCATCTTATGCTCCCCCAAACCCTAAGAAGTTTCAAAAAGTTTTTTTTACCCTCCTTTTATTGAATCTGAGGAAACAGAGGATAAGGGAAGGTAAGTGCTTAGTCAGTGCCACTCAGAGGACTTTCCAGTCCTCTTTCTATTATTCATCTATTTGGATGTTATTGTTTGGTTGTTTCAGACTTTTCATGATCCCATTTGGGGTTTTCTTGACAAAGATACTGGAGTGGTTTGCTATTTCCTTCTCCAGCTTATTTTACAGATGAGAAAACTGAGGCAAACAGGATTAAGTGACTTGCCCAGGGTCACATAGCTGGTAAGTGTCTGAGGCTGGATTTGAACTCAGGAAGAGGAGTCTTCCTGACTCCAGGCCCATTATTCTATCCATTGTGTCACCTAGCAGCCAGCAAACTAGATAAGATACGTTACTAACCCATTCTATATGTATGTAACTATGTGGGCATTTTCCCTATGAATGTGTAGCTTATGAAGTCTGTTCAAAGAGGAACAAAAGAGAAATCATGTTTTGCTGTTTTATTATTTAGTCACTTTTCTTCAAAGTCAAGATTAACTGGAAAAAAACTGTAATGTTGTAATTGAAAAACAACTATAATATTGTAGATTAAAGACTCTTAGGATCATAAATTCAGAGTTAAAAGGAACATTAGAGGTCATCCAGCCCTCCCTTCCCCCATTTTACATACAGGGAAATTGAAGTTCCTAGGTTTACTCTCTTGTCTAAGGTCATGAAAGTCCTCAGTGTCAGGGCCAAGGACTGAATCCCAGTCTTCTAACTCCATATGTAGTACATTTTGCCATGGCACCATCTTTCGAACGTGTGTTTTTAGGTCATCTTAGACAGAAATGTCAATATGTTTAACATCAGAAACATTTTTTTTAAAAAGATCCAGGTCCAGAAATAAATAAGCATCTCAGTTACTTCCTGAAGGCAAAGGTCTGGACAAGATGCTTCCCTGCCCCGCCCCTCCCCGCCCCCAATACCTTTGCAATTCTAAGATCTAGGCTCATTATTAGCTAGCTCTACTCTAAAATTAAACTGACCACTTTATTTCCATCAGATGACCACTAGGGGCCCTGCTAGCACTTTAGCAGGGCTTTGCTTAGTGCCAACAGATAAGAGATCATTTACTGTAGCTGGAGTCCAGTTTACAAGCAGGACGACAGACATGTTTAACTTTTTGTAAAAAGCAGTCTCTTTTCTGCATAAAATACATGGCTTGGCTCATCAACTCTCTCCCTTTCTGTACCCTTTCCCTCCTTACTTGTTGAGGACCAGGGAGCCAGTTTCTCTTAATGGCACTTTTTGCAGATCTGGTCAGTGACCCATTTTCTTGACAACAAAGGACAGGCTTTACCAGACAGAAAAACAATAAAATTACAGGAGATAGGTAGGGCAATCTATGCACCCAAGATAAGTGTCAGCAATAAACACCCTGCTGCATCAAAGTAAAATAAGGGCAATACAGAAACAGAATAGAAGAAGGTCTTGGTGATCAGCTAAACATGTCAAAAGCTCCCCTTTGAGTGGCTGAGCCCTGATGAAAATAAACACTTTGGGAAAGGTTTTCTTTGTGCCAAAGGTCATTTTCCAAGATTATTATTATTTTTTTTCCCCAACGGTACTGGGGGCTTTTAGCCCCACAATTTCCCCTAGAAGTTACATTATGAGACTGAGGTCAAATGGAAGAGAATGAAGTCATCTCATCTTTTGTGCTGACTAAGATTTAACCCCCCAGCTGATAAGATAGAATTGTAGCCTGTTAAAATAAAATAAGCGTGCGGTGACAGAGGGCCAAACTGGCAGCAACTAGTAGAAATTATAAAGGGATGGGATTTCTGCTCAATAGAAGCTAGGCATGGTGGAATTGATCTATGGGTGACATGTTAGGAAATGTATGCAGAGTTTTTCCACCTACGGTCAGTTCTGTGATAAAGCATTTTAAAAATGTGTATTTATTTTAATGTGATTAATATATTAGGGAAATTTTTTTCCAACATAACTAGAATTTTGAGTTTTCTTTTGTGAGATTCCTTCCCCAAGAAAAATCAAGAATTTAGAAAATTAAACCACTTCGCGATAATTCACAAGCTGCAACCATTCTGATGCTCATTTCCATAAGTGATTTCAGGTCTTTATAAAGTATCACATTTATGGTATATGGTCTTAGAGGTACTGTTTGGTAAACATTATCTTAGAGAATTTAGCAGTAGGAGCTGTGACTAGAGAAGGTCTAGCCTGTACCACTCTACCCTTGCTCTTCTTCCATCATGGAGGCCTGAGGTCAGGGGTTGCTGGCTTGTCCAACCTTCTCTTGCAGCTGAGCACAGGCCAAATAGCAGCAGCCTAAGGCTACAGACTTGGCCTCTATTTATTGTAGCATTTATGTATTTTTTTAACCATTAAACATGTATAAAAACTGTGCTACAGTTTCCATTAGGTTTCTATCTATCTACCTACCTATCTATCTATCTATCTATCTATCTATCTATCTATCTATCTATCTATCTATCTATCGATCGGTCTGTCTGTCTGTCTGTCTGTCTGTCTGTTTATCTATCCATCTATCTGATAGTTTTCGAGCCCTATCTTCATTTTCACTATAAGCGCTGTGGTATTCATTGTATAATTTTGCATATCATGGTGCTTTTGGGGAATGAATATTATAGCAGAATTGATTGTACTTCTGGTGGACCAGGTGGGAGCTTCAGACCCACTTCTTCCTGTCACCCCATGCTGAAGGGCTTAACTTTGAGATTATGAATAGGAAGACCTGGTAAGTCAGTACATATGTAAAAGGGCTCTTTTCCCTCTCTCCCCAACCCTCAGGGCTCTCTTCCTTTAAAGATCTGTATCAGCTTGCTCCACAGAAGAAAAGTCTGGACAGCATATTAAAAAGCAGAGACATCACCTTGCTGACAAAGGTCTATATAGTCAAAGCTATGGTTTTTCCAGTAGCAACGTGATGGGTGATATAAGGAAAGTTGTGATATAATGAAAGCTGAGCACTGCAGAATTGAAGCCTTCAAATTGTGGTGCTGGAGAGAAGACTTTTGACAGTCCCTTAGACAGCAAGGAAGTCAAATCAGTCAATACTTAAAGAAATTAATTCCGACTATGCACTGGAAAGTCAAATACTAAGTTTAAATATTTTGGCCACATAATGAGAAGATTGGACTCATTGGAAAAGACTCTCACATTGGGAAAGATTGAAGGCAAAAGGAAAAGTGAATGGCAGAGAGTGACATGGATACATAGTGTCGTGGAAGCAAAAAACATGAGCTTGGGTGGACTTCAGGAATTGTGGAGGAGAGAAGGACCTGGCATGCTATGGTCCATGGGGTCATGAAGAGTCAGACAAGACTGACAAACAACAGCAATCCTCCCAGGACTATTGAGCCCTTCCCATGAGAAGTGGAGGAATGGCTTGTCCTATCTCCTCTGCCCCTTCCCCTTAACCCTGAGATTTATGTGGTCAAGCTTGGAGGTGACTTCATGAGTTTAAGAGGTCCTGAATCTTTTCTGGTGAAGCTGACTGGAGGAGTAGTCCCTAAAAACTATTTCAGTCATCATGGAAAAGATAGCCACAAACCTTATACAGACAAGAACAAGAAGGTAGGCTAAAGCCTGGTCTGTTCTGCCAGAAGACATGAATGATCAGTTAGTTAAGAAATGTTCATCAAATAAGTGTTCACAATGGGACAGGCACTATGCTAAGTGTTAGGGACACAAAGAAAGGCCAGAAAATATGTCCCTGCCCTCAAGAAGCATATATTCTATTGGGAAAGACAACATGTAAGTAACTAGGCACATAAAAGTACAGTGAATGACTCTGGTTGGCCATAATTCCCTCTTAGGATTCTAGGGGTCTTCCGAGGGGTTGGAGTATCTCTAATGTGGTTGGTTTGAGCTTCCATTCCAGTGTGGTTGACTGGCAGCAATTAACTCCACAGTTCCATTCAATCAATTAACATTGATTTTTTTTTCCAAAGGAATAATTATTTTGATGATATAGAACATTTACCCCAACTACTGGAAACCCACTCAGTCCTTGAGAGCATGAACTTGAGAGCAGGAACTATTTCCCTTGTACCCTTTTTTTTTATATCCCTAACATTTAGTCTAGCTTCTGGCACATAGCAAGCTTGACAAATGCTTCTTGACTTGGCTTGGGTCTCAGCTAATGCTGGGCTGGGTTGCAAAGATTTTTCCTCAATATTGGACTGGGTGGCTGGAAAACCAGGCATGGGGCTCAACTCTCAGGGAGTGAACTGAACTATCGAAGGCCATATCCATCTCTAGTCTCTCTCCTAGAAATATCCCAGGACATTGACAATTTAACTTTATCTCGCCACTGTACTTTGATGACTCTGGAGGAGAGAGAACTATGTGTGTATGTGTGGGGGAAGGGATATGGGAGGGAAAGTGAATGGATAGAACAGATAACGGAAGTGACAGCAAGGCCATGCACTTGCTTAGTTCAGGTTAGAGAGGGCCGGAGGTCCTCCCTCTCATACTGCCCCTTCCCCCTCAAAAAAGTTCATTCTCCTTTTCCAAGACCGGAAATTTTTTGGGAAAAAATCCTCATTAAATGCTTACTGCTTTTTTGAAAGCTCAGCTCCACAGCCAATCAGAGGGGCTTCCTCTGTTATGGCTACCAGATTGGAACCAGTTACAGAATGTCTGCCCATGTTCCTATTCTCTCCAAGGCAATTCCATTATATGTCATCATGCCTTTTGGGAAACAGGCTTCCCAGACTCTTCCATAGGAGGGATTGCATCAGCCATGCACACTGGTGCCTATGCCCTCTCATTAGGCTCCCATTTCATAGGATATTTACAGAATTCCTGAAGGTAATCTGAAAGAGGAAGTCATTAGCAGCTGGGGGGAGGGGAGGACCAGGAGGGGCCTTCTGCAGATGGAATTTGAACTGAGAAGGAAGCCAAGGAAACTAAGAGGCAGAGATGAGAGGGCAGAGGATTCCAGATAGGGGAACAAGAGAATAAAGGCATATATGTATATATAGGAGAAGTATTATTTGAGAAACTACCAGTAGGCCAATGCATTTGGATTGTAGTGAGAGTGAGGGGAGTAAGATATAAGTAGGCTGAAGAGATAAGAAGGGGCCCAGTTATAAAGGGCTTTAAATGCCAGAGGACTTTATCTTTGATCTTGGAGGTTATAGGGAACCACTGGAGCTCATTGAGCAGGGGAGATAACACCTTGGCAGCTCTTTGGGGGATATGTTGGAGAGAGGATATACTTGAGGCAAGGAGACCAATCAGTAGTCCATGTGACAGGGCATGGTATCTGAGTTAGATTTGTGGCTTGTGAATGGAGAGAAGGAAATCTATATATGTGAGATAGTGTGAAGGCAGAAACAAGATTTGGCTATGGATTATGGGATGAGTGAGACTGACAAGTCAGGGATGATGTTAAAGTTGTGTGTCTGCGCAACACTGAGGTTATGGGTCTTGGTGATTGGAAGGATGGTGGAGTTCTTGACAGTAAGAGGGAAATTCAGAAGAGTGAAAGGATTTGGAGGTGGGGGTGGGGGACGACATGTGTTTGAAATGTCTAGAGGGAATTTAGTTCATTGGAGATGCAGTTTGAAAGGCATAAATGAGCTCAGCACAGAGCCTAACAACGGATATTTAGATCTAAGAATCACTACAATAGAGATGATCATTGATCCTACGGTGAGTCAGTCAACAAGCATTTATTAAGCACAGTGCTAAATGAAAGATAAAAAAGAAAGAGAAAAGAGCATTCATACTCTTAAGGAGTTCACAGTCTAATGGGGGAAAACAACATGCAAACACTATATATAAGCAAGCTATAAACAGGATAAATTGGAGATAATCAATACAGGGAAAACACTAGAAGTAAGGGAAATTGTAAAAAGTCTTCTTTTTAGAAGGTGGTATTTTAGCAGGGACTTGAAGGAAGGCAAGGAGGATAGCCAGGAGATAGAGATGAGGGAGAGAATTCTTGATATGAGGGACAGCCAGTGATAAGGTTTGGAACTGGGCAATTGTCTTGTGTGAGGAACCGTAAGGAGGCCAGTGTCTCTGGATCATAGACTCTATGGAGAGAAGTAAAGTGTAAGCTTGTGCTGGCTGTATACTTTCATTCCCTTCTAATTTCAGTCCCTTTGTGAACTAACTTAAATCTACACTTATCTTCACTCTCAATTCCCTTCTTGTCATGTCACCAATTAAACCTTGCCAAGCCCCAACCTTGGGTTACTCCCACCATATGCTTCCTGAGTTCCTATTCAAAAAAGCATCCTGAATAGGCCTGCTACAACTGTGTTATCTAATCTTGCCTAGTCCCTCACTACATCAAGGCAAACAGTCTATCATTCTCTAATTGATTCATGATCCCACTTTCCCACAATGGCTGTTCTAAATATTCTTGTCTTTCTTTACGCTTCCCGTGGTGCCCGAACCTCCCTACAACCTTCTCAGCTGAGAGCCTCATTTTATGTTGCACCAAAAAATTTCAGACTATTTAATATCCTGATCTACCAGACTTCTTCCTTCACTCTCTCCTCTTTCGCTTTCATTGCAGATCAAGAAGTAGCTTTTCTCCTTACCACAGCAAACCCCTCTCCATGCACCTTTGATCTCCTTCCCTCCCAACTTATCTAGCAAATTGCCCCCACTCTTACCCTTACTCTTTCTCTCTTTTATCATCAGTCTCTCCTTATCTATTGGCTCCTTCCCTGCTGCATGTCTATTTCTCCCCCATTCCAAAAAAACAAACAAAAAATCTCCCTTCATTTGATCTGACTGTCCCTGCTACCTATTAGCCTAGATCTTTCTTTCCTTTTTTGGCTGAATTCTTTGAGAAAGCCAACTATAATTGATGTATCCACTTCCTTTCTTCTCTTTTCTAAACCATCTGCAATCTGGCTTCTGACCTCATTATTCAACTGAAATTGCAAATCAAATGTTCTTTTTATCAAATGAAATAGTATTTGTAAAAATGTTTAGCACAATGCCTGGCACAGAGTAGTACTTGTTGTTTGTCCTTCAGTTTTGAAGAGAACCAATGACATGGGATGGTGTCTTGATTTGTGCACGAAATGGATTTAAGTAAGGGAGAATTGAGCAAAGTTGGTGGCTTCACTGTCTCTTCCAGAATCATTGGAGTTCAGTGGCAGGACAAAAGTCAAGATGACTGGTGATGGCCTGGGCTGCTGTGGATGACCTTGGCATCTTTGATGTCTGAACAAGCTCTTAGCAATTCATGGTGCCTGCTTCGGCTGTCGCGATAAATTGTTCTCATCTGCCTATTGCGTTGAGGGAAGTCTTTACATGCTTGGGGTAGACATTCCCCTAACTTGATGATGATTTTGAAGCCTGTTGGTTACCCTCAACCTTGCTGAGATGGTTTTATCCACATATGGCTGCTGTGCATGCTACAGCTTCTTGGAACCATGGGTAAGAGTTGGGCGATAGGTGGACACCAAGCAGTCCTGAAAAGGGCTCAGCAAGCTGTCACACCAGAGGTGCTAGTCTTCCCTGAATACCCCATAGACTCCCTGAGACATAATTGGTACCTGGATCAATGCTTATTCCTTTCCTCCTTCTCCATGCTGATCCTTCTTGACCTCTCTGCAGCATTTGACACTGCTGGACATCTTCTCTTCCTAGGATCTATCTCCTTTATAAGTTTTTGTGACACTTCTCTTTCCTGGTTGTCCTCCTATGTGACCATTTTCTCCTCATTCTCCTCTGCTGGCTCTCTGTCTATGTCATGCCTACTTGGTCTAGGAAAGAGCTGAGGGATGGGGGGAAGGGTGCATATGAAGAAAACAAAGAACATGATCAGCGGTCATAAGGCATAGTGAAAGGTAGAAATTCGGCAGAGATGTGAGCCCTAAGGATGGGGGTACTATCTTTAAGTAACTACTGAGTCATCAAGTCTTCCTTATTAGCAAGTAATGGGGCATCATCTCAAAGTAAACTGAGTAACATGTGGATGGAAGCTGACCCCCAGACTCCCACATGGTTTACTGGAAGCAGGTAGGGAAGATCTGAGCAATCAAGATCTTGAGTCCTATAGTCCAATTCAACCCCTGCTACAAAAGAATGAACTTTCTTTTCAGAGCTGTCCAGGAGTGGATTGAGCTGCTTAGGAAGGCAGTGAGCTTCATGTCAATGGAAGTCTTCAGGTATCGGCAGAATGGTCATTTATTAAAGATTTTGAAGAGGATATTTGTATTTCAGACAAGGTCTGGACTTAATGACCTCTGAGATCCCTTCCAATTCTATGATTCCCTAATTCTATGAATAATAATCCATTTCTGCTATTTTACTACACATATGACTTTAGGGAATCCACTTATTCTACCTAAATCCCAGTTCCCTCTATAAAATGAGGGGATTGAATTAGATAATCTCAAATAATGTTAACTATTCTAGATAGATCCTATGATCCTAATAGATTTCTTCCTTTGGTATCATGTTATTTTATTTTCCACCTAGCAGGCAACACAATCTGAATAATTATATAATTTAGAGGAACAAAGTAAAAAGAATAAATTTTAAAATGACAATAATTTAACACTAGATAACTGGATTTTTTTAATGGTGTAAGTGGGATCTATGAATAGTACCTTTGTCTCCCTCTTATCACTCTGTGGAGTTCTCAGGAAAGAGAGAAATCTAACCCCCTAGTTTCTAAACAAAACTTTGCAAAACTACCGTCATAGCCAATTTATTTTTTTAAAGGCTGTTAAGGGAGGGGAGGATTTATTTTAGGGGGATTTCTTTCATAGGTTCCTTTATCCTACTGTGATTAATTTGGATAGCAGATGCACCCATGATTCCCTAGGTTTATAGATTAGCACCAGAGCTCAATTATTCTACTATTTTTGGATGTGTAAATCCCCACCTATAAAGATTTGCCTAAGCCCAAACTAGAAGCATTGCCTCTCTATAGCTTTCACATCACCATAAACTGGGCTTAGTAGCAGGTTTGGCTGATGGTGGTTGCTCATTAAATTTGATTGACAAATTAAACACCCAAGGTTATGTGAAGTCAAATAATAGAAGAACCTTTCCTCCCCATCTCATCTCTTTCTTGTCCCATGAAGAGGGGTCAAAGCCCAGAGTATAATCAAACCAGAGAATTTGGAGATGCCTGGAGAAACACCTGGAAAATCCCTATTCTTACTTTCATTTTTTTATATATCCTGTAACTATTTCTAGATCTCTATTGGTGTGAAATAAAGGATCTTCTGCCCTAGAATGATATCATTTTTATTAAAACTAAAACACTATGATGATAATCCTTTTTTTTAAAGAGAAATTTAAGCATAATATTATATGGTCAACTCATTCTTTTCCCCTCCTCCATTCTTGAATTTGGTTGAATGGTTCTTCCCTCTGTGTGCTTTGGTGGGTATAACCCCTGGAGTGATATAGTGATAAGAGACTTCCTGCTCCAGAGAGGAGACAGGCATAGCCATGAAGTCTACAGTGGATACCTCTTTACCAACACCAGTCACATAGGCCTCTTTTAGCATTTCTCAAACTCTACAATTCATTTCCCATTTCCATGCTTTCCAACTGGCTGTCCCTCATTCCTGAAGTGCACTTCTTTCTTACTTGTAACTCTTGGAATCCTGAATTTTCTTCAAAGCTCAGCTCAAGTCTTACCTTCTACATAAAGACTTTCCTGACCCACTCCCCACCCCTCACCCAACTCTTTCTTTCTGCCAAAGTTACCTTTGTATTTATTTTTTAAAGGTAACACCAGCATCAATAACCTCCCCACAAACTGTGGATACTGTTACTATATCTTTAAGAGGCAGTGGAGTCTTTGAGTTACCATTTAGCTGTATTATATTTCTTTGAGGAATCTGTGAGGAGGCTGAGAATTTAACTGTTGTTTTGGAGGGACTATTAACTTATTTCCTGAAAGCACTAGGTTTAATCTTTATCATGGGAAGAAACACAAGAGAATTCTTGAGAAAAGACTTTAGTATTCCAAGAGAATGTAATAGTGAGATTGTATTTATAGAATTGAGAAGTTAGCAGTTTTAGTGATACTTAAAGGTGAATTTGGCTACAATCTTTTTTTATAGCTGATATGTTGTAAAGAAATATTTGTGTCTTTATTTTACTGTTAGTTACATGGTTACAATCTTTCTTACAGCTGATATGTTGTAAAGCAATATTTATGTCTTTGTTTTATTGTTTGTTACACTGTGACTCAGCCATTCAACAAACATGTATTAAGCTTCTACCACGTAGCAGGCATTGTACTAAGCCCTGCAGATACAAAGAAAGGGAAAAGACAATCTCTGTTCTCAAGGAGCTCACAGACTGACAGGGAGACAATATGCAAACGACTGTGTACAAGCAAGCCATACACAGGATATATTGGAGAAAAAAACTGTTAATTAATAATGTAATTAGTAACCTAGATGCTTACTTAAACCTGTAAGATTAGTAGGTTTGATTTAGAGAGGGGTGAGCTTATGGGAAAACATAAACTGAGGCAAAGGCTCAGGGCCAATTGGTTAATTAAACGAGAGAGGTGATGTAATTTTAGCAATTAACAAGAAAATATCAAAACATGTTCCTTGCTTGCCTTATAGGCTAGAATGAGAAAGAATAAGAAAAATGAGTTAGTAGCAGGTAGGAAGAGGGGTAATCACTCCCACTCAGGCTACATGTGAGGTATTACCCTCTAAAATCCTTACTACATATGTAGAAATCGAGGCAGCTAGATGGTGCAGTGAATAGAGTGCCTGGCCTAGAGTCAGGAAGGGCTCAGTTAAAATCTAGCCTCAAATACTTACTAGTTGGGTGATCCTTGCCAAGTCATTTAGTATTTAACCTCTATTTCCCTCAGTTTCCTCATCCGTAAAATGGGGATAATAACAGTAGCTACCTCCCAGAGATGTTGTAGAGATCAAATGAGATAATAATTGTAGAGCAGTTAGCTTAGTGTTGGCACATAGTAAGCACTATGAAATGTTGCCTATTACATATGTTGTTGGATATATGTACACACACACACACACACACACATATATATATATTTATATGTACATGATTTAGGTGGCTCAGTGGATAAAGCACTGGATCTGGAGTTCAGGAAGACTGGGTTCAAATTTGGCCTCAGACACTTAATAGCTGTATGACCCTGGTCTAGTCATGTAACCCAGTTTGCCTCAGTTTCTTCATCTGTAACATGAGCTAGAGAAGGAAATGGCAAACTACTCTAGTACCTTTGCCAAGAAAACCCCAGATGGGGTTAAGAATAGTCAGACATGACTGAGAAAAACAAGCGAACAACAAATAGACAGATAGATAGTCATGTACATATTCATATCTACATACACACATTTTTAGTTGTTCTACATATCTATCATATCTGTCTCTCTGTCTATCTATCTATCTATCTATCTATCTATCTATCTATCTATCTATCTATCTATCTATCTAAACTTGTCTCCCTTGATAGCATGCAAGCTCCTTGAGGGGCAGGAACTATTTCAGTTTTGTCTTTGTTTCCCTAAAGCCTAGCACAGTGCCTGGCACGTAGCAGGGTTTTAATAAATCCTTGTTGATTGATTGATTGATTGACTAAGCTGATCTTGCTCCAGAGGATTGCCTGTACACTCTACCTGGGAGCTTCCATAGCACTTTGGAAGAAGTCTTGGGCTTAAGGTTGGAGAGATTGGTTTGTACATAACAGGTACTTAATGAACTGAATTGAAGTAAATGAAGTTGCTGAATTGAAGAGACACAGCAGGACTCTGAGTCTCAGTTTTAAAAGTGAGGCGACATAGTGTAATAGAATGGGCATCTGAATGGGGGTTGGGAGGCTCAATTAGATAGGACAATCTAGTACAGTACCTTTCACATAGTAGGTGCTTCATAAATTGGTGTTGAATCAAATATTTTCAAATGTTCTTTCCATCACTAGGAGGGTTTTCCATATATTGTTTGTGGTCTACTATTCAGAAATTGTTCTGATACTGTATTTGTGTTGAACTCTATATTGTATAGGTAGAAAGAGGCATTGACTTAGAGCTGATAAAAAGTTAGCTCCTGAGCCATGAAGACCTGACACATACTGGCTTTGTGACCATGGGGCAAATCATTTAACCCTTCAATGCTCAGACAATTTTCTGAGACTATAAATTACAGAATGATTGCCAACATATGTTGGTAGAGATCATTTCCTCACCGGGAACTCCCTATATGGTGGAAATTCCAGGTCTAATCCATCTCTCTCTCTCTCTCTCTCTCTCTCTCTCTCTCTCTCTCTCTCTCTCTCTCTCTCTTTCTCTCTCTCTCCACGAGCACACATGTGTGTGTTAATCTGTGCTTTAACAATGCACCTCTTTTACACTTTATCTCTCCTTGGGTTTACTTTAGGGGTCTCTGGGACCCCTAAAGAAGAGTGTTCAGTTCTTCCACAAGCATTTTCTACCAAATATAAAAAAAAAAAACATGAGTTCTTATGAATAACTGGATCGCATACTGAAAAGTTTTCATTTTATTACAGTAACTTATTGCTGAGTTGTTTAGTACACTGTCTTTAGGCTTGGCCCCAACCTCAGCCTGTTCTTGATATTTTAAAAGTTATCCCATCCACCCCCACCCCAGAACACCTGGCTGGTTATGCAATAGCACACACAGGGAAAAATCCCTTTTATGGTCTCTGTATTGGTAATTCAAAATATTTTATTTGGCATCATATTTCAGAAACATTCTAGCATCACTCGCTTAAATGGCTCCATTTACCATTGAAGTAAGGTACATGTAGACACTCAGGACCATGGCTCCTGAGCATACTGAACAAACTCCATTTGCCTCATGTTTTATTATATACCCAAGGAGAACATCAACTAGCAATTAGCACATGAAACCTGGCACTGAACTTTGTTACCTAAACCAAGCAAAGCAAAAAGAGCTTTAGGGATTTTCATCAATAAGCTTAACAGGCAGCCTAAAGCATGCTAGATGGGAGAAGTTTATTATAGCATCCTTGAAATGAGAGATGGAAGGGTGTTGGGTCTTAAATCAGAAAGGCCATCTTCTTGGAATCTAGAATGCCTTTATATTTGCTTACTATAGCATTTTGAACAAGCCTGATCGACAATGTGGTCCTTTGTACACCTTACTACACTTCTTAAAGATAAAAATGAATGAGATTTGTTAATTAACATAGAGGCAGCAAAGAAATTTTATTTTATAACAAAATAAGGAGCTGCTAAAATATTTAGTTCCTGACTTCATATATCTAATAGTTTAATAGGGATAACACAGATCGTTAGCATAGATACCTATAGATACCACAGATAACTATAATACACAAAATAAATACAATATGTGAAAGGTATGGAACAAATCAATATAGCAGAAGGATCACTGAATTTGGCATCAGATGACTTGGGTTCAAGTCTCAACTTTGTGAACCAGTGAACAATGCTTAAACTCCCTGGGCCTCAGTTTCCTGGTCTGTAAAAGCTTGAGGTTGGATTAGATGATCTCTAAGGTCATTTCAAACCCTAATTCTTATGAATTTACTATATGAAGTCCTGAGGTAAGGTCACTACCAGCAGAGAAAGCTCTCTGAAAAAAAGGGTGACACATAAACCAAGAATGTTGATTAAAGAACAACCCATCATACAGGGTTTCATTACAGATGACTTGAAATATCTTCTTTGCTTATGAAAAACATTGGGGCAGCTAGGCATTGCAGGGGATAGAACTCCTGTCCTGACCAAAAGAAGACCTGAATTAAATTTTACTGCAAACAGTTACTACCTATATGATCCTAGCCAAGTCACTTAATTGGTTTGTCTCAGTTTCTTCAATTGTAAAATGGGGCTGTTGTGAGGATCGAATGAGATAATAATTGTAGAGTGTTTAGCATAGTGCCTGGAATATAGTAAGCATTGTATAAATGTTAGCTATTTATTATGATCATCATTGTTATTGTTGTTATTTGAGACAGTGCCAATCTCAGTGGAACTGCTACATGGACAAAATGACCTCCATGATTTCAAGACGATGGCTAGCTATCTAAATAAGCATTATATCTCATCTACTGCCAATATGGTGCCTTGCCCACAGTTATCAATTACAAAATGTTTGCTAAATGGAATTGAATCTCATTGGCTTAGGACTAACTTTACTCGATTTCTCTTTCCTTCTTGTCCCACCCCCATCCTTCTGTGCACAAAGGTTTACAAAGCCCTTTCCTCAGAAATTCCCACCTCAATTCCAGAAGCATTTATTAAGCACCTTCTATGTGTAAGGCACTGCCAAACGACAACAACTAACCAGTTCCTTTCCCTCAGGGAGTATGAAAATAATGTAACATGTTAACAAGATAAATGAATATCATATAAAGGGGGTGGATAATGAAGTGCAAGAATTATTATTCCAATATAACAGATGAGGAAACTGAGGTCCAGAGCAGTTATGTGACTTGCCAATGACCACACAGAGAAATATATTGGGGCTGGGCCTTAAACCTCAGTCTCATGAATATATATCCAGTTATTTACTACAATACAAACCACCTCTATATGAATATTTATATAGAAGTGTATATTTACAAACATGTATACATATACAAACACATACATATAAGAAGCACTGTGGTATGGTGATTAGAGAACCTGTCTTAGAGCCAGAGAGACCTGGCTTTAAGTCTTGTCTCTGTTGCCTATTGTCTTACCGAGTTCTCCAGATTACTCTTGTAAGGCGCAGAGAAGGAGCCAGCAAGGAGTTCTCTATACCAGTGAAACCACTGGCCCTGGTCCATTCTTATCTTATTGTAAAAGGCTCCATGAGTCTTGGCCCCCTATACTTCTCCCTGCTATGGAAGTAGAAAGAGGCTGTCCAGGCTTGAGGTCATTTTGTGTTTTTCTTTGCTTCATGGGCTGCCTTGGCCAAAGAATTCATCACTTAGTGGCTAACCTATGTATATTTGGTTCCAGTACTGCATATGGTTGATGAGTTGGACCCAAGGGGAAAGAGAGCAAGCTAGAGTGTATTTGGGAAATTTCACAATACTTTTATTGATCCCACACTGTTCTTTTGTGAAAAGAGTGATCTTTTCCACATAGATACAGGTGTTTTCCTGGAAATGCTGCAGAGCTGTGAACATTGAAACCCTTTGATATTTCAGGGATCAAAGCTGTGGATGATCCAAAGAGCAGCAGAGAGAGGCATGACAAGGGTCATAAAGCTAGAACATATTTTCAGTGATGGTCTGTGCTCTAGAAGTAGATAAAAGACTAAGGGATGCAGAGGATATGTATGGCTAGAAAAGGGCCTGTTTTGCTTTTCTGTTTGTATCCTCAGACTTGATTGTAGTGTTTTGAAAATGGTAATTACTTAAGAAATGTCTACATTCATTCTGTTCTGGATACGTGCACTGATCACTTGGTTCTTTGAGATGTTCATCCATCTATATTCTACAGTCCAGAAATTAGGCATTTCTGATGCACTTGATTTTTCCCAAGAGGATAGTGGGCTCATTATAGAATTTACTTAGGAGCCTCTGTAATGATTTGGCTTTGATGGAATCAGTACATTGTTACTTGCAGGTAGTACCTTGCCATTTACAGGGAATCCTTTCTTTTGAACTCTGACATTCTTCATAACAGCAGTAAATAATTTTGAAAAGTGATGTTTCTTGGTTTTAAGCTTTGCTTGATATTATTAATTATAGACCTTTCTAATAAAGTTTTCTCAAGGAATCTTATATGATTTTTAACATATATTTAAAATATTTTATATATAACATTTTAAAATATGGGAGACATATTGTTGAAGGAGAGTATTTAAAGTGGAATTTTGCCCTCCCAGATCAAATGCTTTTTAAATAATCATGATGAAGTCTGATTTCTCCTCAAAATTTTTGTCAATTAGAGACTGAACTGTATGATTATAAAGAGGTGATCTGCTGTGGAATATCATTTGTGAAACCCTGACTCTTCCCTTCAAATTTTGGTCAAGTGTACCACATATATACATGTTATATATGTACAAATACAAAGTTCTCCCAAGTATCTTTTTAAAGTCAATTAATTTTTATCTTTTTTTCTCAATTACATGTAAACAAAAACTTTTAACATTTGGTTTTTTAAAATTTTGAATTCCAAAATCTTTCCTTCCCTCCTTCTTCTCTCCTCTCATTGAGAGGGAAAGCAACTTCATACAGATTATATATGTGCAGCCATGCAATACATTTCCATATTAGTCAAGCTGCAAAAGAAAATACAGACTAAAAACCCCCAAGAGTAATAAAGAAAAAATTTTTTAAAAGTATAATCTGCATTCAGACTCCATCAATTCTTTTTCTGGAGGTAAATAGCATTTTTCATTATTGAAATTGTCTTAGATCATTTTATTGCTGAAAATAGCCAAGTCATTCACAGTTAATCATTGTATAATACCGCTGTTACTGTGTACAGTGTTCTCCTGGCTCTATTCACTTCACTTTGTATCAGTTCATGCAATTCTTTTCAGCTTTTCCTTAAACCATTCTGCTCATCAGTTCTTATAGCACAATAGTATCCCATCACAACCATATGCCACAACTTGTTCAGCCATTCCCTAGCTGATAGACATCCCCTCAATTTCCAATTCTTTGCCACTACAAAAAGAGCTGCTATAAATATTGTTTTGTACACATAGATCCTTTTCCTTTTCCTTTGATCCCCACAGAGCTAGTGGTGGTATTGCTGGGTCAAAGGGTATGCACAATTTTATAGCCCTTTGGGCATAGTTCCAAATTGCTCTCCAGAATGCTTAGTTCAGTTCACAACTCCTCCGACAACGCCTTAGTACCTGAATTTTCCCACATCTCCTCCAACATTTATCATTTTCCTTTTCTATCATAATAGCCAATCTGATAAGTGTGATGTGGTACCTCAGAATTGTTTAATTTGCATTTCTCTAATCAATAATGATTTAGTGCTTGTTTTCATATGACTATAGATAGCTTTGGTTTCTTCATCTGAAAACTTCCTGTTCATATCAAAGACTTTAGTACTATAAATTTGGCTCAATTCTCTATGAGAGATTTTTTTAGAGAGAGGCTTTTATCAGAGAAACTTGCTGTAAAAAACAAAAACAAAAACCCTCCCTCCACTTTTCTGCTTTTCTTCTAATCTTCTCTGCACTGGTTTTCTTTGTGCAAAACTTTTCTGATTTAATGTAATCAAAACTACCATTTTACATCCTGTAATGTTCTTTATCTCTTATTTGATGATAAATTTTTCCCTTATCCATAACTATGACAAATAAAATATTCCATGTTTCCCTAATTTGCTTTTGATATCACCTATGTCTAAATCATGTACCCCTTTTGACGTTATCTAGGTGTACAGTGTGAGATGTTGGTCTATACCCAGTTTCTGCCAAACTGTTTTCCAATTTTCCTAGCTATTTTTGTGAAATGGTGATTCCTTGTCTCAAAATCTTGGATTTTTGTCAAACATTAGATTATTAATTATTATTATTAGAGTCAAACAGTAGATTATTTTCTACTGTACATTGTGTATTTAATCTAGCCCACTTACCCACTAATCTTTTCTTGGCCAGTACCAGGTTGTTTTGATGATTACTACTTTGTAATGCAGTTTGAGATCTGATACTGCTAAGCCGCTTTCCTTCACATTTTTCATTGATTCCCTTCATAATTCTTGACCTTTTATTTTTCCAGATAAATTTTATTATTTTTCTATCTCTATAAATTCTTTTGGATAGTTTGGTATGATATCAAATAAGTAAATTAATTTAGGTAGAATTGTCATTTTTATTATATTGGCTTGGCTTATCCATGAGCAATTACTATTTCTCCAATTGTTTAAATTGGACTTTATTTGTGTGAAAAGTGTTTTGTATCTGTGTTCATATAGTCCCTCACTTTATCTTGGCAGGTAGACTCCCAAATATTGTATATTGTCTGCAGTTATTTTAAATGGAATTTCTTCTTCTGTCTCTTCCTAGAGGACTTTGTTGGTAATATATAGGCATACTGATGATTTATGTGGGTTTATTTTATGTCTTGCAACTTTCCTGAAGTTGTTAATTATTTCAACGAGATTTTTAGTTGATTCTCTAGGATTCTTTAAGTATACCATCATATCATCTGCAAAGAGTGATAGTTTTGTTTCCTCATTTTGTATTCCAATTCCTTCAATTTCTTTTTCTTTTATCACTAACATTAACATTTCTAGTACAATACTGAACAATAGCAGTTCATATGGGCATCCTTGTTCCACCCATGATCTTATTGGGAAGAGTTTTAGCTTATCCCCATTACAGATAATGCTTGCTGGTGGTTTAACATAGATGCTACTTATCATTTTAAGGATAGCTCCATTTATTCTTATGCCTTCTAGTGTTTTTCATAGGAATGAGTGTTGTATTTTGCCAAAAGCTTTTTCTGCATCAACTGAGATAATAATATAATTTGTGTTGGTTTTGTTATTGATATGGTCAGTTCTGCTGTTAGTTTTCCTAATATTGAACCAGCGCTTCATTTATAAATCCTACCTGGTCATAGTATTTGATCTTTGTGATATCTTGCTGTAATTTCCTTGCTAGATTTAAAAATTTTGCATCAATACTCATTAGGGAAATTGGTCTATATTTTTCTTTCTCTGTTTTTGCTTTCCCTGGTTTAGGTATCAGCACCATATAGTATCTTAAACAAAATCTTTTTTTACTTAATTTACTTAATATATTTAGTTTTCAGCATTGATTTTCACAAGAGTTTGAATTACAAATTTTCTCCCCATTTCTACCCTCCCCCCCAACTCCAAAATGGTGTATATTCTGGTTGCCCCATTCCCCAGTTAGCCCTCACTTCTGTCGCCCCACTCCCCTCCCATCCTCTTTTCCCTTCTTTTCTTGTAGGGCAAGATAAATTTCTACGCCCCATTGCCTGTGTATCTTATTTCCTAGTTGCATGCAAAAACTTTTATTTTTGTTTTTGAACAACTGTTTTTAAAACTTTGAGTTCCAAATTCTCTCCTCTCTTCCCTCCCCACCCACCCTCCCTAAGAAGGCAAGCAATCTAACATAGGCCACATGCATATCATTATGTAAAACCCTTCCACAATACTCATGTTGTGAAAGACTAACTATATTTTGCTCCT
>CM053622.1:174083778-174107050 GCA_028646595.1 Phalanger gymnotis
GCACAGGCCTGTTCTGCCTGGCTCCTGGTGTGGTTGGTTCTGCCGCCTCCCACTCTGGGCTCTGCTCTGCTCCACTCCCAGCTCTGTGTGCGATAGACCTTACCCCGAGACCAGGCTGTCCTGGGCTGGAGCCCTGCTTCCCTCTGCTATTTTGTGGGTTCTGCAGTTCTAGAATTTGTTCAGAGGCATTTTTTATAGGTTTTTGGAGGGACCTGGCGGGGAGCTCATGCAAGTCCCTGCTTTCCAGCTGCCATCTTGGCTCTACCCCTTCTTAAACAATATCTTAAAAAGATTAGAAAGTAGGTACAAATTATTGAAAATTATTAATATTCCCTCAATATCCATCCATGGCTAGTAGTAATATAGTTATGATTTTTTCTAAGCATTTGTTATTCTCTCTTTTTTTACATATGTTGAGAACCAATCCCTTATTACTCATAAAATTGTGTTACTTTCAACATGGACTTCCTCTGCAATTAAAAAAAATTAGTCCAGTTGTTTTCATATCATTGTTTCCTTTGGTGCCATTTCTCCTTCCTTATGTATTACTTTAGGAATTGTGATGTTAGAGTCCAAATATGTTGGCTCCACTGTTACTGATGGAGAAAAGAATTTGTTACAGAAATTTTACAGATTTTTTCCATTTTTATCTGTTCATTGAACTCCTTCCAATTCCATCCTTAAATACCCCCAGGTTGATTTAGCTGGTTGGATGTCTTGCCAAACTTTCTGTAAACTAGATTTTCCTTCTACTGTTTCTGCACATTTTATGAGGCTATACAGCTTAAAATCATCCACCATCCTTCTCTGTAAGAGTTTGCAAATTAACCCTATTGAAATAACTGATAGCAATGCTTATGTCAGTTCTAGCAAAGAGATTGCCATATTTTGCAGCTTTCTGGTGTATTTTAGAACTCACCTAATTAGCATTTTGGATTTTCTTTATTCAGATGATAGTAAACCTGCTTTTGCAATCTTTAAATTGGTTCAGTCCATCTGTATAGCAGTGGTGTTTTCCTATAGCAACTGCAGTCTCTTTGTGGGCAACTTAATCATGGTGATATTTGACTTCTTTGGAACTATTTCCCTCTTTGTTGGGGGAAATCACTGATATTATAGCCCGGGGCTCAGAATAAAGAAGGTTTTGATCACATACATAAGCATAATTGTTTTTTAAAACTTGATAAAGTGAGAGAGAAGTTCAGAGATGCAGAAGCTTTTATGAAGGAGCCACTGTCAATTTAAGTATTATCATGTTGTGTGTTTGTCCTTCATTTTTGAAGAGGGCCATGGCATAGGGGAAATGAGGACATGACTAGCAGTTGACTTTGATTTGAGTGAGGGAGGGCTGTGCAGGGTCACAGGCTTCACTTTCTCCTGCAGAGTCATCTGGATCCAGTGACCAGATATTCATCAGGATGACTGGAGATGACACAGGATGCAATGGGAGACCCCGGCCCTTTTAGGCTAAGGCTTTTCAGGTATTCACTTAGAGTGAGGTAATGCCCATTCAGTGAATAGGCCTCTTTAAGAAGTGAGTTGAGGGATGGCTCCTTTAATTAGAAAAAAATCAAGCTGGGAGAGGAACTCTCAGGGTTGCAGTTCCAAACAGAAAAAGCTACCATTGACATTCACTCTAAACTAAATGTCCAAAATACAGCCATTAAGTGGAGCTTGGGCAGGGACCTATTGTGGTCCGATCTGTGAGCTTCAGAGATAAGTGGGTTTAAGGTTTTGTGAAAGAAGAAAAAGAGAGAGAGAGAGAGAGAGAGAGAGAGAGAGAGAGAGAGAGAGAGAGAGAGAGAGAGAGAAGGAAAGAAAGAAAGAAAGAAAGAAAGAAAGAAAGAAAGAAAGAAAGAAAGAAAGAAAGAAAGAAAGATCTAGCCAGTAAACCCTAAGTTAAGTGAGCAGCTTATGCCCATCAAAATTTACTTTCCTTTGGAGAGGAGAAGGACAGGGAGAGGGACAGGGAGAAGATGAGCTAAGTTACCCAACTACCTTGGTTCCCATTCAGGCAGCTTGGTCTACTCACAGGTTGTGTTTGTCCCTCATTTTTGAAGAGGACCATGGCATCAGGGAAATGATGACATGACTTGCAGTTGACTTTGATTTGAGTGAAGGAGGGCTGTGCAAGGTCACCAGCCTCACTTTCTCCTCCAGAGCCATCTGGACCCAGTGACCAGATATTCATCAGGATGACTGGAAATGACTGTATGGCATCAGCCAATATGGAAAAATTTTAGTTAAAAGTCTTAGCCAAAATTAATCAAATTTACAGACATTGGCTATTCAGAAGAAAGAAAATAAAAAGAGATATTCTTTTAACAGTTTCAGTTATATTATATTTCTTTCTATTTAAGTCTTATAATTGTGTTATAAAATGTTAATAGTGTTCCTCTCACTCCTATTCTTATTTTAACATCCAACTGGAATATGTATCATTTAAAGATTTCTATCATGCATGCAATATTTTTTATTATGCAGTATAGAAAAATAGCTATAACTATTTATGATTATATGTTTGTAAGAATTGAATTTTAATTTTTAGGACAGGATCGAATAGAAATTTTGACTTTCAACAGTTTATACTTATCAAAAGTTTACACAGATTAAAAAATGGACATCCTTGGCAAGGACATCTTAGGATAATAGCACAATAGGTCTAGAATTGCAAGGGACCTCAGAATCTATCGTTTTAGAGACAAGGAAATTGAGTCCATAAAAGTTAAGTGATTTGGCAAAGATCACATTGACATTAATATGTAGGAACTGAACCCAGGTCCTCTGACTATAGAACCAATGTTCTAGTCTTTTTTGTGGCAATTAATTTATTTCACTTATGTTTGCTTAGGAAATGATCATAGGCTATGATGATGCTTGTTCTTTTATCCATTTCCAATTTTTAACAGTTTAAACATACTGATATTTAAGTAGATCATGTGTTAGATTTGCCTCAATTATAAGCCATATACTTGAGATCACAGGGTCATAGATTTAAAGATAGAAGACACCTTTAAAGCCATTAAGTTGAACCCCATCATCTTGCATATGAGAGAAATGAGGGCCAGAGAAGTTGTGACTTTTCCAAGGTCACAACATGTAAATGGTGATGCCAGGATTTGCACTCAGTTCCTCTGATTTCCAATCCATCTTGCTTTCCATTGTACTACAATTGATTTTTATTTTTGCTCTCTCAAGTCAGTCTCACTGTATAGAGAGTTGACACAAAAATAAGTTCCATGTCTGTAACCAATTATTTCTTGTCTTTTAGAATACAATTAGCTTTATCTTTTGTGATTGTATTTGGTTTTCCTGACTTCTCAATGTTTATCATTTATAGGTATAAGGTTTCTGTGTAGTCTATAAACCTCAGGATTCTTTTATTTCTTAATCTTGAGGCATTTTCGTTATTGCATTTCTACCATTCTACCTTTGGAGGCAGTAGAAACAGCAATGTCTCTGGAGTTGGAGGACGTGGGTTCAAATCCTGCCTCTGATTCATATGACCTCTGTGACCTAAAGCAAATCAATTGAATTGTATGAAACTCATTTTCTTCATCTGTAAAATGAGGAAATTGGACTAGATAGCTTCTGAGGTCCCTCTCAACCCTGGATGTATGATGCTCCGAATTTCTGAATCTTTTTATTGAAGTCACTGAATGTTAAAGTATATGTTGATTTAATTTGGAAGAACTTATTGACTTCGTAGAATTTTTTCTGCCTCCTAATCCTCTGAAACAGATGTTGGCACATAAGTTACAATTATTTTCATGATGATCTTTTTGTAAGTACTTACAATGAGCATTGTAGTGTCTCAGCTTTAGGCATTCTCTCTGGCTATCCCCATGCATTTCCTCCTCTGCCCTAACTACTGACTGCCCTGCCTTCCTTTAAGTCTCAACTAAAATCCTACCTTCTCCAGGAAGCTTTCCCCAACCCTTTCTTAATTCCAGGACTTTCTCTCTATTAATTATTTCCTATTGATCCTCTATATAGCTCATTTTGCATATTTTTGTTTGCATGTTTTCTCCTTGTTAGACTGTAAGCTCCCTATGGGCAAGGACTGTCTTTTGCCTCTTTTTTACATTCCTAATGCTTAGCACAGTGCCTGGTACATAGTAAGTGGGTAATAAATATTGCTTGACAGCTCTTTTTGTGGTAGCCAAGAAGTGAAAATTGAACAGATGCCCATCAATAGGGGAATGGCTGAACAAATTGTCGTATGTGAATGTAATGGAATATTATTGTGTTCTAAGAAATGATGAACAGGTGGACTTCAGGAAAACCTGGACTTACATGAACTGATGCTGAGTGCAGTGAGCAGAACCAGGAGAACATTGTACACAGTAACAGCCACAGTGTGCAAGGATTGATTTTTGATAGACTTGGCCCTTCTCAGCAATGCAAGGACCTAAAACTTTTCCAAAGGACTCATGATAGGAAATTCCATCCACATTCAAAGAAAGAAATATAGTCAGAATGCAGAGCAAAGCAGACTATTTTCTCTTTCGTTTTGTTTTCTTTCTCATGGTTTCTCCCATTCATTATAATTCTTCTGTGCAACATAACTAATGTGAAAATGTATTTAATAGGAATGTATATGTAGAGCCCATATCAGATTGCATGCATGCATGAGGGCAGAGGGAAGGGAAGAAAAATTTAAAACTTATGGAAGTGAATGTTGAAAACTGAAAATAAATAAATTAATAAATTGGGGGGGGAATCACAGTTTTTTCTAGAAGAATAAAACAAATCTCAAAAATCTCAAAAAATAAATATTGCATGATCGATTGCAATATGAGGTGACTAAGCATCCCAGGAAATGCTTTTTCTTTCTGTCTTTGGATGCCTAAAAAAACAGCAAGTCAACCATTTCCTTATCTCCAAGGAGAACTGTGTAATATCTTCCAATTAGTTGCAATTTCTTTTTCTCTTTCACTTTCATTTGCAATAAAACTGCCAAAATGAATATGATTCAGTTCTTCTAACTGCATATTCACCTGGTGACCCAATAAGGCTTTCATACTTAGAATACCAACAGTTACACTGATGTTTATAGATACACTAAGAACGGTATAATTTTTAACCACCACCAGCTGAGGACCAAAGCTCTCTAGAGCTTTGTTATCCTGCTCTCAATTGTGGAGGAAATAAAGCTCCTCAACATTGGTCTGAGCCTTGGGGAAGAACTCATCTTATTGAGGATTGAAAGGTGAGTGTATCTAACATGTTTCATCACTCTATAAAAGGCTAACCCCCAGAACTATTTTGACCATGGCTTTGACTATCAGACAGAGCCAAGCATTTGCCATCTTCTCATATTCCCCGCTCTGCTTTTGACATCTTGCTCAGGAATAGATAATGCTACCTTAGTGTGCCTAATTGATGCACTCACATTACCTCTCAAGCTCCCTTCCATAGCCTGCTCTCTTTTTCTCTAATACCCTGGAGGCAACTCTACACCTCTTGCTAGAGCAGATTATTACATTTTCAGTGTGAATATTTACACCGGGCATGACTAAAAATCAGGGCTCAATTTATTGTTTTGCAGATTGTACAGAGAGACCGTGTTAATAATGCAAGTTAAATTTCGAAGTTTATCTGTGTATACATTTTGGGAAGGAAGGGAAGAGCTTGGTTGTTAAGCATTTACTTATATCTTTATATCTTTACTCTTATACTTAAATATGCTTATATCCACTTAGGTCATCACTATCCCTCAGTTTTTCTCCAGCTCTACCCTTCTCTTTTATGTTTCCTCTTTATTCTTTATTATATTGATAACAAATTGACCTTAATATAAGACCTTTGCCCTCATCCTAGAAATTACTAGGCACATATTTTGGTTTTAATTTTCTATGTCCCTGTTGTTTCCCCTAATAGAATGTAATGTCAGTGAGGGCTGGTAATGCTTCATTTTTGTCTTTGAATTCCAGTACCTGGCAGAGAGTAAATGCTTAATATGCTACTGAATCAAATTAGCCCTGTCTGCTTTCCCCATCTCACCCCTACCTTCTCTGCACTCCCTCCCTCAATTCCACAAAAGCAAAAGAGGGCTATGAAAGGCTAAGGACCCTTTTGTCTTTTTCCTTTTTCCATCAATTGTCTTTTTTTTTTGGTTGAGGAGGGAAGGTAGGGCAATTGGGGTTAAGTGACTTGCCCGAGGTCACACAGCTAGTAAGTGTGTCAAGTGTCTGAAGCTAGATTTGAACTCAGGTGCTCTTGACTACAGGGTCAGTGCTTTACTCACTGTACCACCTAGCTCTCCCATCAATTGTCATAGCCAAATAATTCAATACCAGTTGGCCAGACTTGGTGATGAGCCCCTCCAGGCTTAACTAGGCTGATTCTCAGATAGTCTGTGACAGGGGCCATACTTGAAACCTTTCCAGTGTGGTAGGACTTCAGAGAGCTTTTGCTCTACTAGCATAACATTTAAGAAGCTTCATGTCATGAAGGGGCATCAGAGAAGGACTCTGTGGAATCTTCTCTGTATATCTGATTAAAATATGCCTGTGCATCCACATATCTCTTTTGATAACTCCTCTTTTTTTCCTCCTCATCAGAATTGCTTGTTTCTTTAAATTTAATTCTTGGCAATCTTGGTAATCTCCCATTCCACCTGGGAAGACTTCTCCAAAAGACTTTTTAGGGAATGAGATCACTCTGATTCTTTCTCTTAACATTTTGAAATCTCTTCCCCTAAAATCTAAGCTTCCTGTTAGGCCCATTCTTCCCTCCTATCTTTAACATGAAGTCTAAGATGGAAGGCCTAATTCCACCAAAGGTTCCTCTAATTTCCATTTTACCAGTTCTTCCTTGTTGGTCAGAATAAAGTCCAGAATATTGGCTACCTAGTAAGAAGAGACTGTGGTATACTGTTGTGACACTTGTGGGCTGCCAGTGACATTTTATGTGTACAATTTGAGACACTTGGAACATTGGAGAAATAGCAACAGCCCAAACTAGCTAATTTGGTACCTCCCTTGAGCATCCAGAAAAGTGGTGTTACTGTATTAATTATTCTGCCAATGTGTCCACTGGGTGGCTCTCTCCTGAAGGCAAGAGCTCAGTAGACATCTCAGTTCTTTGATGTGAATGTGGTACAGCCTCCCCAATGACTGCAATGTACCATTGGCCACCAGAGAATGTTCAGCCTGAAAATGAATATGTTGCTCCTCCCATCATAGAAACACAACTTCAACCAGTACATTAAGTAGTTTAAAACCAATGCTGCTTATATTTGGATTTTAGGGAGGGGATGATACATAATATTGTTCGAAGCATTAAAAATAGAAATCTATGGTTCTCTTTCAGTACATTCCTAGGACTTAGCTATTCAACATATTGTGGCTGTTTCACTTATTGAACAAAGCAAAAATGAAAGGAAAAATGTTCCACAGTGCCCTTCTTCAATCAGCTTCTGAAACTTCTTCTACATATTCTCCAACATCTTAGTACCTGGGTAATAATCTAAAACCACTTGATCCTGAAAGTTGTGGAAAGTATTAAGGAAGGGATTGCATGTCTGGGACCCCTCTCAGGATCAGGGACTATACAAAGGAAAGCAAGAAAGTCATGGTCTGAGAAGGATGTCTTCTTGTCCATCTCACCAACCAATTGGATTTTCAGTAGTTGTTGGTCCTTTCTGCTCTGGACTGGTCTCAGTAGCCCTGATCTCTGCTGCCTAGGTCTCCTGGCAATTTCTTCACTAGAAGGAATGATTAAGTGAGGCTGGAGGTTATTGGGGAAATGACATCTATTTTTTTTAAATCCAGTAAAATAATGAATAAATTTAAATTACGATGTCATACTTGCTTTATTTTAATAAGAAAGACTATGGAATATTTTAAGATTCTATAAATTCATGTTTGTCAAAAGGAAAATCATGATTAGAGTATTAACAATCTATCCTGTTGTACTAGGTCTAATGTACATGTTTCCTTTTCTAAGGATTTCAGAATGGAGTCATCAGAGTATATTAGTTATAGCTTTTGTCTGTACTTCCATTTGTCCCTTCGCTTTAGGGGTGGCTCTAACATGACATATAGCGTGGTTTATCTTTACTCAAAATTAAAGATTTAGTTTATTTCGGTATCCATTTGGCCATGTATATTTCTAATTCCTACAACAATAATGCTTCTTTCTCCTACAAAAGTACTCCCATGATATCTTACTATGAGATGAAGGTGACTTTTGACCCTTATAGACAATGGTGAGTTAAACTCAGTCTTGGGAAGGTTCTATCACACTGGAAAGGTTTCAGGTAGGGCCTTGGTAACTGATTGAATTTGTTGCCTGAGGATTGGCCTAGCTTGATTAACTGAATACAAAGAAATAATTTTGAAGGCTTCTTTGAATTCTAAATCCTATGAAAGTGTATACTGAGTTCTTATGGCATCCTAACTTTAAATCTTTGAAATAATAGGCCTTTAATACATCTTCATCATGTTGCCTGCCATACAAAGGGTCTTTACCAAGAGGTCATCAGGCTTGTTTTGATTCACTTTTGAAGTAGTTCTATATCCTATCTTTTGTGAAGCTGAAAGGACCATGCCTGTTTATATTTCTTTATTTTCCCTTGGTTGGAGAGAGAGAAAATTTGATAGCCAGTGAATAAGGGTGGAAAACACACCAAGTTGGCCATCATATCAGTAGATATTCCGAATAGCTTATATTGAGTCTAGCATTAGAGAATGCTGAATGAACTTGAACTGGTAGATCTGCAAAGTTAAATCTCAAATTCACAAGGAAATGTTCTAGGCCTGAGGAACTTTTGTGAAAGACTAGGATAGAAAGTTTAGGCATCATCCAGTTTATTTTTATATAGACTTCTAATTAGGTTTTCCTATTATATTTTTTTCCCAATCTATGTATTCTCTTTTTCCTTTTAAGTAAACCTTAGAAAACCCATGTTTGTAACCTAGAGTGTGTGTTAGAATAAAAAAGAGAAAAAGTGGAGCAATGTCAGGCTTAGTCATGTTGGTATGGTGGCATATAATGAGGGATCAGATTCAGTATCCCTCAGAACCTAGGGAGTCAAGTATACTTAGGGACTGGAAAGGTCCTGGGGACCCACTACCTTGATTTGGGGCTTGCTACCTTGGATGATGGCTTCAAGAGCCAGGTTGAGAACAATGCTAGTGGTATGGGGGCCACTGCTATTCCTGGGATTTTTGAGTGTATCTGCCTATACATGGCAGTTGGTTGGTGGCTACAAGGACTTAGGCTGGAAGGAGGACTTGGGGTTTTGGGGACATTAAAATTTTCAGAGCTCAAGTCAGTGTCTTTGCTTTTGTCCATTTCCTTTTTTCTTTTTGAGTGAAAGGCTTATTTAAATAAGTTGAGTTGCAACTGCTCTAATTCCATTCAGTTGCTTCTCATCTTTTTCTTTCTTTTTTTTTTAAATAATTTGCTACTGATGTTAACTTTTGCAAGCAGTTAAGGTCTCAGAAGTGTGTTTCTCAGCATACATTACCCCTTTTCCTCTCACCATTATGATGGAAATAGAAAAAGTTTACATAAGATTAAAGGCCATTTTTACTTGTATCTGTTTCAAGGGTTATATGCCAAAAATAGTAATTTTGTATTTACTAATGCAACACAGTTGAACCTTTACAAAGGGAATATTTACTTCAAAAGGTATAATCACAAAGATGCAAACACACTCCTCCAACATGTGGGAGACATAGCTCCTCTCCACCTCCTGCACAACCTCAGTCTCTGGAGACAGGGAAAAGATTAGGTTCATAGCTTAGCTCAGGCACTGTAGAGAACAGTCCCAGTTCCAAGTCCAAGACTATCCTCAGGCTTGAGTCCTAGGCATTTTGACTTCTCAGGCCATTCATGCTGAGCTGACTGTGTGCCACCTGGCCTGCAATCCTGGTTCCTAGGTCACTGCAATTCCTGGTCCCATAAGTATCACCTCTGGCACCTGAAACTGAGGATAAACAACACAGAACATAAATAAATATCATCAGACCGATTTCTTATAGCCACATTTATATGAGAGGTCAGTAGGAGAAGGCAAGTCTCTTTACTCTCACTAGTTCAGCTCTTAGCATCCACCTATTGGGCACAGCAGATAGGAGGAGTGGCAGAGAAGAGTGAAACCTAAAAGATGGCAGAAATAGTGAGTAATTTTTAGGACTCACCATTTTTAAAGACAAAGGCAACCTCCCTCATGTGGTAGGGGAAGGAGAGGGCTCCATGCCAGACAAACTGAGCATGATCAGCACTAACACTCTTGTAAGAAGTCTTTCTACTTACTTAAGTTGGTCTTTGTACAATATATTCAGTCTATTATTTGGCTAACATTAGAAGTTTTTCTAGCTTTTCTAAAATCTTTCAGAACTAAGCTGCCAAAACCTTTGAGAACCCAGGGTCATTTTTACACTATGATGTAGCATTGGAATAAAACTTTAAAGGATATTCCAAACAGAACCAAATAAATCTTAGAAAACCAACCTATGTATAGTATGGTGTTATTTTTATACTTTTTATTAACTCCCTAAATCCTCAGAAGTCTATAGGAAAAACTATAATAAATATCCTAGTATGATCACCTGGAAAGCACACTGACATGATGAGGCAAGTTTATTATCAGCCAACCACTCAATAAAATAAGCTATCATTTGCTGTTTCAGTCCTTGCTTTACAAAGTCCAATTTCTTCTGAAATGGTCTCATAATATCTTGGATAAGAAAGGAAAATCTCCAAAATGGTTCAAAGACTATTGATTATGGCTCCTGCATTTATATTTCACTTAAATCCTCAAAGATTCCAAGCCTAATAACAAACACAGTTTTTGTACCTGACAGGCTGTCATAGCTCGAAAGAGTTGTATAAATATATAAGCTTTCTTGACACTTCTTTTTAGTAGCAATCCCCCTCTCCAGCCCTGCCTTGCTTTGCCTCTCTCTCCCTATGCCCCATTTTTTTTCTTTAACAATAGTCACTAGACATGTTAACATTTTGGCAGATGAAGGGGTAAAATACCTGAAGTCAAAATTTAAAGGTACCTTCCATAAAGGCCCATTCAATCACCATCTAAAGAAATCCCAGTCTAAACTGAGTGATGGCCAGTTTGCCTAGACTCAATGAATGAGGTGTAACAGAAGACTAAATTATGAGTTGTCAAAATTTCCAGAAAGTATCTATGACTTAATTCAGATTCTAACCAGGAGGAAGTATGGTTACTCTGTGGCAAGGGAGCCAAACATTCCAGCCAATTAAGAAGCCAGTAGGGCTCTTTAAAAAGAGGGGGTTAGCGCTCAGAAGGTATCTTTGATTTGTTTTTAGTGCCTCCCTGAAGCCCTGGTCAGAGAAAAAGAGCCAAACTGCAATATGCACCTCTGCCCCTCATTAGGTTGCTTCCACCCCCTTTTTTAAAATAACAAAATAGCAGCTACTTTTCCAACTTTTCCAGTCTAACTAATATTGAAATTGTATGTTTTCCATTATTTTTTCTACCCAGACTTCCTTATTTGGATCAAAAGGAAGGTGTCAATAATGGCAATGCTACCTGATTTAATCCACTGGAGAATTCAGTAGGCTAGTTATGTAGTCGTAATACGATAGAAGGGGCATGTAACCTATTCAACTCAACTTAATTCAAAAGGCACTTATTAAATGTCTATGTTGAAGGCATTACTAGGTCTGAAGACACAAGATAAAAACCAAACAGTCCTTTCTCCCAAAGGGTTTATATTCTATGAGGAAGGGAGGGGAACTTGACTTCATTTGCTTCATTGAAACCATGGTGCAATAACATTCTGCTTCCTCCTCTTTTCTGGCTCTGGGACTCTTGAACCTCTGGATGGAGGGTCTGCTGCACATAAACATGCCCTCCTTAATATTATTATCACCCATTGCAAGGTCAGAATTAGGTACTTGTAATACAATCATGAATGCCACAGAATCCCCAAACTGGAAGGGTTTGTACCCATCAGAACCGATCACGGACCATCTCTATATTTTCCCAGCCAAAATGGCCTTCTTTGGAAATGATTACACCATGCTTGTTCCCTTCTCCATTAGCATATAAGCTCCTTGAAAGTAGAGATTATCTTTGCTTTTTATTTAATAAATGCTCATTTATTCAATCAGAATCAATCAATTAACAAACATTTATCAGGTGCCAACTACACGCCAGGCACTGCCTGAAGCACTATGGATACAAAAAGAGGCAAAAGATGGTTTCTGTTTGGAAGGAGTTTACAATCTAATGTGGGAGACATGTACATACAAATATATAGCTATATACAGGATAAATAGGAAATAATTAAAAGAAGAAAAAGCACCAGAATTAAGAGCATTTGGAGAAAACTTCTTGCAGAAGGTAGGATTTTAATTGGAACTTAAAGGAAGTCAGAGAGATCAGTAATCAGAGTTGAGGAGGAAAAATGTTCCAGGTATGGGGGACAGCAAGAGAAAATTCCTGAAACCAAGAAATGGAGTATCTTGTTCATGGGACAGCCAGGAGACCAGAACCACTGGACTGAAGAGTATATGTTGGGTGTAATAAGGTGTAAGAAGACTAGAAAAGTAGGAGGGCACTAGTTATGAAGTGCCAAATAAAGCATTTTGTATTTGATCCTTTTGGCAATAGGTAGCCACTGGAGTTACTGAATGAGAGGGTGACATGATCAGACCTATGCTAGGAAAATCACTTTAGTGGCTGAATGAAGGATGGATTGGAGTGGAGAGAAATTTGAGGCAGGCAGACCCACCAGCAGTCTATTGCAACAATCAAGGCATGAGGTGATAAGAGCCTGCACCGGAGTGGTGGCAGCATCAGAGGAGAGAAGGGGGTATATTTGAGAGATGTTGCAAAGTTGAAATCAGAAGGCCTTGGCAACAGCTTGGCTATAGGTGGTAGGAGGTAAGAGAGAGTGAGGAGTCTAGGATGACTCACTCCTAGGTTGTGAGCCTGAGAGACTAGGAGGATGGTATTGCCCTCTATGGTAACAGGGAAGGTAGGAGGTGGGGAGAGGGGAAAGAAAGTGAATTCTGTTTTGGACATAATAAAATTAAGATTTCCATTGGACTTCTACTTTGAGATGTCTGATGAAAAAAGTTAGGGTGACTCCTAGAGCTCACACGTTGGAGGCTGGGCTGTTTCTAGAACCCTTAAAATTTGGTCAATGGTTAATGTAACATCCTTTTGGGCTACTTCCTATTCTCAGCTTATATTTTTCAAATGGCTCTGTACTCATAAACCTAAAGCTCATATTCTCCCACCAGTGTGTTTCTTTTGAATAGACATCCAGAGAAATGAATGAATGAATGGACCAATGAGTGAAGGAAAGAAAAAAGCATCTATTAATGCTTTTATTAAAGCACTTATTTATTATTAAGTTATGTGCCAAGCACTGTACTTAAGTGCTAGGGATGGGAATATAAAATCAAGAAAGTCCCTGTCCTCAAGGAATATATATAAGATTACAGATCTAGAATTGTAGGGAACTGAAAGGACATCTAGTATTATTCTCTCGTTTTCCAGATGAGGAGACTATATTATTACTAATAGAAATATTAAATAAATTGTTGAAAGTTACACAGGTTGTGGCAGAGCCGAAATATGAACCCAGGACATCTGATTCCAAAGACAGTGTTATGGTCATCATATAAATACACATAAGGGACTGATAGCCAGGGGATGATGTTTTGGTGTGGGAAATCATAGGAATTGTTACAAAGACTGTAGGGTAGTTGAATGACACGCCCTTTCCAGAATCACTGGAAGTACTGATTAGATTGCAGTTCACAGAACAAGGAGGGGAAGAAGGAGGGGGAGCGCACAGTAAAAGATTGCAAAAAGTATGGATTTGGTCTGAAGGGTGCTTGAAACAGAGGGTTCTCACTTATGTGAAAAGCATGGCTGTGGGGCAGAAATTTTGGTGTGGAGGATGCAGCAGCAGTGGTGGCATGGATGATGGATCAGGTGAAGAGGATACAATTAATTCAAAGCAGATAGACATTTGTAGAAATGAAATACTAAGAAAAAACATAGTAGCAATGAAACATCCATGTCATAAAGCCTGGGGCACACTGTCCCACAAGTCCATAATCATCAATGGGAAGAATAGACTAGGAGAGTTCCTGAATCGAGAGTCACATATCTAGGGAACACAGGTGGACAAGGTGACTTAGACCTCCTGTGCTGTCAGGCCTCCTGAATGTCTTCCTCATGCTCCTTGATCCTCCACTGGTCACGTCGCCCTGGCTCTGATATCTGGCTATGGTCTCAGCTAGGTTCTAACTTAGATGAATTCCTGGTGTATAATGATGTACTTTTGGAAAGAATTGGAACTGAAACCCATACCCCAGGACCAGCAGATACTTGATTGTTGTCTCCACCATCTTAAGCTTCTGGCTCACTTGAAATCCTGGCTTCTGTTTTTGCCATGCTTTTTCGGAAAGAACCAGAACCCATACCCTAAGACCAGCAGGAGCCTCAGTCCTGGGGCCAGCCACCTGACAAATAGGATTCACATTTCGGACTCCAGACTCTAGCTTCTCTTTCTGACTCTATTGATTCATGACTACCTTCTTTTTGGATGTCTCAACCAAAGTCAGTTTCCTCATTTTTAAACTCTGTTCCGTTCCTCCACATAGCCAGCAGAGAAAAGACAATCCATGCTGAAGGGGCAAGTTCATTTTTTAAATCTCTGCCAAATGCTCAGTCACTTTTCTGACCTTTTCATATGGAAATGTGGCAGCTAAACATCTGAAAGGGCTTTTTGCTAATGCCCTTATAAACTGCAAGTGTGGCTGGCAAATGGTCTGAAGTTTGAGTTACCTGCTCCTGACATCCCATAAACTGGATTCCTCAAAAGTCAGAAAGTTCACAGATCTGATCAAGTGAATTGGAGGAACTCAACTGATTAGAATTCCCTGATCTTCCTCCCTTCCCTATTTTATAAATGAGGAAATTGAAGCTCTGACTGACTTGTTCTCTTGGCTAGTTAGTAGTACAACTTGGATAAGAACTGAGGTCTCCTGATTTCTAAGACAGTAGACTTTGCACTACACATTTTCCACTGAAACTAGGGAAGATAAAAAAGAAATATAGGAAATCTTCAGTTTCAAGGAGCTTATAATCTTCAAGGAAACATAAGAACTATACGCATGGAGCAATTAGATAGTATTTGTAAGGCAATATATAAGGAAGGCAGTGTAAGATCATGTTGTAAAAATTGCTGAGGAATTAAAAAAAAGAAAAGATGAGTATGGAAGGCAATTATCCTGGATTGGCTTCATGGGGTAGGTGTTTTGAGGAGGACATTGATAGAAGTGTGGAATTTGGCTTAGGAAAGAGAAAGAGAGAGAGAGAGAGAGAGAGAGAGAGAAAGAGAGAGAGAGAGAGAGAGAGAGAGAGAGGATTTTTAATGGGGAAGGCACAGCATTAATGAAGACACATAAACAGAAATAAGCAGGGTCTACTTGGGTTACTGGAAAGATGTCAGCTTGATTGCAGTGTGAGGTCCAGGTTAAGAAAGTAAAGGTAGAAGAATTCATATGTTATCCAATAGGCAACAGGGATCCATCAAGCCTGAGCTGACATAATTAAAATGGTGTTTTATAAAGGCTATTATTGGTAGCCGTGTGCAGAATAGATCAAAATGGGACAAATTTAGCTAGGAACCAAATGCTTTTTGCAGCAATATAGGTTAGAGATGTTTGTGGGTCTAGACTATGATCTGCAAATGTAGAGAAATGGCCAAATGTGAGAGACATTGTGGAAGATTTAGAAGATGGTTGACCATAGGGATTGGAGTTTAAAAAAGAAAGAAAGACATTGTGGCAAACACAGAAGAATAGGAAAATGGTGGCACCACGGACACAATTAGTTGAATTGGGAAGTGGAACCTGTGTGGTGAATTCAGTTTTAAACATTAAGTTGGAGGTAATAGCATACCACTTAAATCAAGATAACAACAATTTATATTTCTTTATAATAACCTTATGAGGTAGGTAGATAGATGAGGGGAATACCTTTTCCTCTTCCCACTTTGGCCTAGATTTGTGACTTCATCAATGGATGGAACTTGTGGTGAAAAACCTGCATGTTCTAGAATGTTTATAGCAAGTCTCTTTGTGGTGACAAAGAACTGGAAACTGCAGGGATGCCCATCACCTGGTGAATGTCTGAACAAGTTGTGGTATATGATTGTGATGGAATACTAGTGTGCTATAAGAAATGATAAGCTCAATGATTTTAGAAAAACATGGAAGGACTTGCACAAAATAATGAAGAATGAAATGAGCAGAACCAAGAGAACATTGTATACAGTAATAGCAATATTGTTTTAAGAATTACTTTGAGTGAATGTTATTTTGACTATTATAAATACCCAAATTAACTATAAAGGACATAGGAAGAAAGGTGCTAGCTGCATCTAGAGAAAGAACTGATAAACAGAAGTATAAATAAAACAATTTTACATACATACATATGCATATACATATGTGTATATATATGTACATATATATACACACACATACACATATACTTTGTGTCTAAGGGTAGCCATCTCTAGGTCAGTGGGGAGGAGAGGGAAGAAAAAAAGAAATTTACATGATAATTTTGTTATATATTTGACAGGAATAGCAAATAGACTTGCAGTTTCATGTACAATAATCTTTTATATTGTACTTTGTTATAGAAATGCTTCTTTTATTTCATAAATTAAAAAGAAAAGAAAAAACTCTCTTCCCCAAAGCAGATTAACAAATCTCTGTAACTTAGTCTAAAAGGAGTGCCCAGGATACTGAAAGGCTAAGTAAATTCCCCTTGGTCACTTAGCTAGCATATGTCAGAGATAGACTAAACTCCGGTCTTTCTGACTCCAAGGCCTACCATCTATCTAATAGGCCAGGGTGTTTCTTAGCATAAATACCATTATTTGATTTTAAAGATGAGGAAAATGAAGCTCAGAGATTTTTAGTGATTCTCTCCTGGTTTCAAAAGCCATGATCTTTTCATGGCAAAACATTGTCTCTTCCAAAGTCATGGCATATAATAAATGGCAAACCTGTACTTAGGATTTGGGTCCTATGACTCTAGTCTGCCATACTCTCTAACATACCTTGAAGGTAAGTGTGGCAAATTGATAAGACAAGGTAAGAAAAGGGAAAGAAAGTTGGATGTGGCTGTCCAGGTGCTAAAGAGGTGAGGAGAGGGACAACTTCTGAACTGAAGGCCCTTCAGAGGAAGTAGGGCTCCCAGTTCTCCAGAGGAACTCCTAGTAAGAATGACAAGGATTGAGAAGCTCACTTAGCAAGTATGGGAAACTGTGTAGGAATAAAAACAGAAAGGGAATAGATCTGGGATTTTATTGGTAACAAGAACTCCCAATTAGGGGCAAACTCCTACCTTCTCTGCCACTTTGTCTTAGAGAGTTAGAATGTTTATGTTAGAATATTACTGCCATGGCCAAGTGACTTCTATCTATGTCTGACTTGCAGGCAAGTTTCCCCTCAGAAGGGAAAGCAACCATCTACTTCATCAATTCTTACAGCACAACAATCAACTGTGAAAGATTTAGGTATTCTGATCAATACAATGATCCATGACAGCTTCAAAGGATTCATGATAAAAATTGCTATCCATCTCTAGAGGGAGTATAGATTGAAGCACATTTTTTCCTTTATTTTTTCTTGCTTTTTTTCAATGTGACTAATCTGGGAACGTTTTGCATCATTTCATATCTACCTACCTATCATCTATCCATCCATCTATCTATCTATCTATCTATCTATCTATCTATCTATCTATCTATCTATCTATCAATAATGGGTAGGTTATTTCTTGCCTTCTCATTGGGTGAGGAAGGGGTAGAGCAAGGGAGAAAATTTGGAATTGTAAATAAAAATAAAAAATAAAAAAGAAGGGAAAGTAAAAGAATTGCAGGAGCATCTCTATATTCTTCAGGTTGTCAGAAAGAATGAGGTGTTCTTTAAAAGGGGGGAAGTAGGGCTTCAATGTGAAAGCAAACAAGAAAAAGGAGTGGAAGAGGCAGATAAGAATCCTGACCTATGTTAGGAGTTTGGAGGGTGAAAGAATGTTACTTGGGAGAATGAAAAACCACTGACACCTGAAGCTAATAAACAAATATGAGGCTCTTTCTGAGGTGGAGAGAAGTCAAAATTCATTTGGGCACAAATAATACTGCAAATAGAACCTAGAAATTTTTGCCAAAAATGATAAGGTCTTGAGCAAGAAACTAAAGATCCTAGAGATATGGGTAGTATTTTCATTACTGTTGCCTACTGAAGGCAAGGCCTTTAGAAGGGCAGGGCAGATTTGGGAAGTGAAGATTCCGTTAAGAGGAGAGTATTTGAGAATGGGAATCTTTTGACATGGGGGAGACACAGCTTGAAACATAGGAAAACCTAGGGATGGAGCAGACCTAATAAGGATTGGTTGGAATGTGTTTGTTTGGCATCTTGAAAATCTAATCAGAACTTTAAACTGAAAAAGAAAAGAAATCCAAACACTACATATCTTAGAAAAATGGCCTCCAAGCTTTTTTTGATTGTGTACTCCTATTAGGAATAAAAAAGGCGTGTTTCTATTTGTGAGATGGTATATATTTGCTTATTTATAAATTACAGGTATATACTACTATGCTAATAATTAAAAACATTGTAAAATTTAAACAAATATAGAAATTTAAAGAGATTAAAAAATTTAAGAGACAATGAAATGATATTTAGTCTTAGAGTGAATAAGGAGCCACTAGAGTTTATTGTGTGGGCAGTGGCATGACAAGATCATATTTGTGTTTTTAGGAAAATTACTTCGAGAACTATATGGAAGATAGATAGATATGGAAGCAGGGAGATTAATTAAGAAGTTATTTCAATAATCTAAACTAGAGTTGGTTAGGGACAGAACTGAGCAATGTCTCTATGAGGAGGGAGAAGAAACTTGATATGAGAGGAGGTATAAAGGTAGAAAAGACAAGATTTTGTAACTAATTGTATGCATAAGGTCAGGGGAAGTGAGGACTCATTGAGACTGAAAACCTGTGAGACTGAAAGGATTGCACTTGCAACAGAAATAGGGAAGTTTAGACAAGGGGTGTGTTTTGGGGAAAGGAAAACCCTCTATGTCTGCTTATGTGCTACTTTGTTTTTGCCTTCAAACAACGAAGAGTATGTATGGTGGAGGGCTTACTCACTGGTCAGTGCTCCAGAGAAGAGAGCCTCTCAGACTTGGTGGGTGCCTAAGACATCAAGAGTCACCATACCCTGATATACTGACCAGATGCATTTCCAGATAGAGACTGGATCCAGGGAAGCCAAGTGCCATTGTATCCTTGCTGTATTTGGACAAAATAAATCTCCTTTGTTCAATGACTCATGCATGCCTCATTACATTCCAACATCAAATTTGAACTAAGGACACTGTGCTTTACTCTGTTCTGATCACATCTGCAGTACTGTGTTAAAATTCTGGGCACTATATTTTAGGAAAGATGTAATATATGAGAGTATGCTAAAGTAGGAAATCAAAAGATAATTGGAATAATAGGCAGGTTTGCCTTGGAGCACAAAATGAAGCAGGGCAGAGACTGATAGAGTTTTGTCAAGATAACTTGCTGTTCATAGCAAACACTCTTTTTCAACAACCTCAAAGGTGACTCTATACATGGACATCACAAGATAGTCAATATAGAAATAAGATTAATTACATACTTTGCAGTCAAAGGTGGAGAAGCTTAATACAATAAGTTAAAACAAGACCTGGAGCTGACTGTGGATCACATCATGAACTTCTTATTGCAAAATTCAGACTTAAATTGAAGAAAGTAGGGAAAACCATCAGACCACATGAGTATGACCTAAATAACATACCTTGTAAATATGAAGTGGAAATAATGAACAGATTCAAGAGACTTGATCTGAAGATACAGTGTCTAAAAACTACAGACAGTGGTTTACAATATAGTACAGGAGGAAACAACAAAAACATTTCCAAGGAAAAAGATCAAAAAAGCAAAATGGCTGTATAATGAGGCTTTCAAAATAGTTGATGAAGAAAGGAAAACAAAAAGTAAAGGAGAAAGGGAAAGATAACACCAACTGAATGCAGAATTCCAGAAAAGACCAAGGAGAGATAAAAAGGTTTTCTTATATGAGCAAGGCAAAGAAATAGCAATAGAATCAGAAAGATAAGCAATCTCTTCAAGAAAATTAGAGCTATCAAGGGAAAGTTTCATGTAAAATTGGGCATGATAAAAGACATCCATGGTAGGGATTTAACAAAAGCAGAAGAGATTCAGAAAAGGTGTCAAGAATACACAAAAGAACTATACAAGAAAGATGCCAACATCACAGATAACTACCACAATGGTGTGGTTGCTGATTCAGAGCCAGATATCCAGGAGAATGAAGTCAAGTGGGTTTTAGGAAGAGCTGCTAGCAATAAGGCTAGTGATGGAATTCCAGTGGAGCTATTTAAAACCCTAAAAAATTATGCTGTTAAAGTGCTGCACTCAATATACCAGTAAATTTGGAAAATGCAAAAGTAGCCACTGGATTGGAAAAGATCAGTTTACATCTAAATCCTAAAGAAGGGATATGCCAAGGAATGTTGTAACTACTGAATAATTGTGCTCATTTCACATGCCTGCAAGCTAGGCTTCAGCAATATGTGAACCAAGAATTACCAGCAGAGCAGGCTGGTTTTCAAGGAGGCAGAGGAGCTAGAGACCAAATTGCCAACATTCACAGTGCTATGGAGAAACCAATGGAGTTCCAGGGATTGGGATCTAAGAAAATTGGGAAACACATCTACTTCTGAATGATTGACTACACTAAAACCTTTGACTGTGTGGATCACAACAAAATGTGGCAAGTCCTTAAAGAGAGAGGAGTACCAAATTGTTTTACTTGTCTGCTCAGGCCAAGAGTATGGGGGCCAAGTAGCAACAATTAGAACAAAACGTGGAACAAGTGATTGGTTTAAGATTGGAAAAGGAATATGAAAAAGCTGTATACTGTCACCTTATTTAACTTATATGAAGAGAACATCATGTGAAATGCTGGGCTGACTCAATCAAAAGCCAGAATTAAGGTTGCTGGTGTATCAGTAAGGCAATAAACACAACATCAACAATAATGGTCAATGTGCCTATGTTATTCTGTATTGCAAAATATGAGAGACTCTCCATACAGAAGGGAGAAGAAGTAAAACATTTATTCAGACACCAGACAACCATATCCCGAAACCAAATATTCAGCTCTCACAACCAGTTATCCCACTTTATCATAACAGCAAGGAACTAAAAACACAATATCACAACATGGAGCCTCATCATCCCAAAACCTCTCCAACTCCATGCTGGTGTCTTCCCAAAAACAGACTCACAGTACCGCTATCACAGTCTGCTCAGCTATCAGAGGTATCTTAACCTCAGCTCTAACGATCATGATGGCCATTAACAGCCATAACAGCTCTCTCTCAGAGTTTCCTGTGACACAACTTCCTTTTCCTCTCAGGAAGCTCCTCCCACCACAGGTGACTTGGGCTTCCTGTGATGTTAGTAGGTCACATGGCCTATTAATGGGTGGGAAAGATCTTCAAATCTAAAACTGCTATTACAGCTGGGAGAAATATCAACAGTCTCAAATATGGAGATGATACTATACTGATGTTAGAAAGTGAAGAGGAATTAAGAAGCCTTTTGATGAAAGTGAGAGGACAGTTTAAAAGCTGCCTTAAAGCCTAACATCAGAAAACTAAGATCCTAGCAACTGGTCTCATCACTTCCTGGCAAACAAAAGGAGAAGAAATGTAAACAGTGTCAGATTTTGTATTCTTGTGTTCAAAGATTACTACAGATGGTGACTACAGCTGTGATATCAAAAGATGTTTGCTCCTTGGAAGGAAAGCTATGGCAAATCTGCACAGCATACTAAAAAGCAGAGACATCACTTTGCTGATAAAAGGTCTGTATAATCAAAGCTATGGTTTTTCCAGTAGCAATGTAGGGCTGTGAGAGCTGAATAAGGAAAGTTGAGTACCACAGAATCAACATCTTCAAATTGTGGTGCTGGAGAAAACTTTCGAGAGTCCCTTGGACAGCAAGGAAGTCAAATCTGTCAATACTTAAAGAAGATAATTCAGATTATTCATTAGAACATCAAATACTGAAGCTGAAGCTTAAATACTTTGGCTAAATAATGAGAAGATGGGACTCATTAGAAAAGACCCTATAAAAATGACAATTTGACCTAAACTAATCTATTTATTCAATAGCAATTACCAAAAAATTATTTTACTGAACCAGAAAAAGTAACAAAGTTAACTTGGAAGAACAAAAGGTCAAGAATATCAAAGGACAGGGGGCAGACCCAATATGGCCACATGGAAACAGTGTCTTGCCAGAGCTCTCTAATGAATTCTGTCAGATAACTCTAAAAGAGTGAATCTGAGCAGATTTGAGAGAGTTAGAAGCCACTAGTAGACTGAGTGTGGCAAATTTCCAAGCCAGGAGAGTCCTCAGGGTTAACAGGACAGATCTGTAGGCTGGGAGTGCACCTGGAACACAGAGCTGCACCAGACCACACCAAAGCTGAAGCAGCCAAGGAACTCAGGCAGCAATCCAGGCTGGGAGAACCCTGGGTGAGCAAAACTGGTGGAGATCTCCAGGCTTTTGAGCATAGGATGGGAGTCTGTTGGAGCTATGGGAGGCAGCAGTGCAGTGCCTGCAGACACGAGAACAACTACTCCTTATGCTTGCAGCCCACAGTCTAAAGGTTTGAAACTTCTTGAACTTCCAGGAGCCATAATGACCAGGTAAATGGCTCTCACTCCTCCTTTCCTCACCCAGAAAATACTGCCTCAGAAGAAACACTGAGATAGAGGAGCAAGAAGTGGAGCTCTAGTAGTCAAATAGTGGGAATTCTTGAGTCCCAAGAGCGGGGGGAGGCAGCAAGGGTAAATACCAGGAACCCAGAGGTGCCCTCACACAGCCAGGGGAAGTGGCAGACACTAGGACAGACAATGGCTGAGACCACACATGCTCTATAGAGGAATACAGAAATAGTGGAAGAGGAGACTTCCAGTAGCCAGCCCACCCCTCCCCCACACCTCACGAAACCAGAGGTCATAGCACACAAAGCCAGTACCTATGCCCACAATTCCCAGGACAAGAAGCCTGGCATAGAGACCCCTGAGCCCCAGAAACAGAAATCCACTTTAAAGCCAGGGAAAAGTTAACCAACGTGATGAAGCACTCAAGAAAATTGAGGACCA
>CM053622.1:174107550-174124770 GCA_028646595.1 Phalanger gymnotis
AATTTGAGCAAGCCATCAATGAACTCCCTAGGAAAAAATCTCCAGGGCCAGATGGTTTTGTGTGTGAATTCTATCAAACATTTAAAGAACAATTAATTCCCATTCTTTATAGACTATTTGGGAAAATAGGCAAAGAAGGAGTCCTACCAAATTCTTTTTATGACACAAATATGGTACTAATACACAAGCCAGGAAGTGTCAAGACAGAGAAAGGAAACTATAGACCAATTTTCCTAATGAATGTGGATGCAAAAATTTTAAATAAAATATTAGCAAAAAGACTGCAACAACTTATCATGAGAATAATACACTGCAACCAGGTAGGATTTATTCCAAGAATGCAAGGCTGGTTCAATATTAGGAAAACTATCAGCACAAACAAGCAGAAACCATATGATTATCTCAATAGATTCAGAAAAAGCTTTTGACAAAATACAACACCCATTCCTATTAAAAACACTAGCAAGCATAGGAATAAATGGAGTCTTTGTTAAAATTATAAATAGCATCTACCTAAAACCATCGGCAAGCATTATATGTATGGAGATAAGCTAGATACACTCCCAATAAGATCGGGGGTGAAACATTATCACCCTCATTATTCAATTTGAACTACAAATGTTAGCTTTACCAATAAGAGAAGAAAAAGAAATTGAAAGAATTATAATAGGCAAAGAAGAAACTAAATTGCCACTTTTTGCAGATGATATGGTGATTTACTTAGAGAATCCTAGAGAATCAAGTGAAAAACTATTTGAAATAATAAACAATTTTAGCAAAATTGCAGGACAGAAAATAAACCCATTTAAATTCTCGGCATTCCTATACATTACAAACAAAGTCTAACAGCAAGAGACAGAAAGGGAAATTCCATTTAAAGTTATTGTAGATACTATAAAATATTTGGGAGTCTACCTACCAAGAGAAATCCAGTGCCTATATGAACACTATTATGAAACACTTTTCACACAAATAAAGTCAGATCTAAATAAATGGAAAAACATCAGTTGCTCATGGTTAGGCTGAGCTAATATAATAAAAATGACAATTTTACCCAAATTAATTTACTTATTCTGTGCCATACTAATTGAACTACCAAAAATTATTTTATAGAGCTGGATAAAATAATAGCAAAATTCACCTGGAAGAACAAAAGGTCCAGAATATCAAGGGAATTAATGAAAAGAAATGCTAGGGAAGGTGGCCTAGCTATACCAGATATCAAACTGTACTATAAAGCAGCAGTCATCAAAACTACTTGGTATTGGCTAAGAAACAGAGTGATGTATCAGTGGAATAGGTTAGGTACACAAGACACAGTAGTCAACAACTATAGCAATCTACTCTTTGATAAACCCAAAGAATCTAGCTTCTGGGCTAAGAATTCACTATTTCACAAAAACTGTTGGGAAAATCGGAAAATGGTAGGACAGAAACTGAGCATAGACCAATATCTTACACCATATACCGAAACGAAGTCAAAATGAGTTCATGATTTAGGAATAAAGGCTGATATACCATAAGCAATTTGGGAGAGCATGGAATACTTTACCTATCAGATTTATGGGAAATGGAAGAATTCATGACCCAACAAGAGATAGAGAGCATTACAAAATGCAAAATGGATAATTTTGATTATGTTAACAAAGCCAATGCAACAAAGATTAAGAAGGAAGCAGAAAACTGGGAGAAAATCTTTACAACCAGTGTCTCTGATAAAGGCCTCATATCTAAAACATACAGGGAACTGAGCCAAATTTATAGGAATACAAGTCATTCCTCAATTGATAAATGTCCAAAGGATAGGAACAGGCAGTTTTCAGAGGAAGAAATTAAAGATATCTATAGGCATATGAAAAAATGCTTTAAATCACTACTGATTAGAGAAATGCAAATCAAAACAACTCTTAGGTACCACATCCCTCCTGTCAGATTGGCTAAAATGACAAAACAGGAAAATGACAAATGCTGGAGAGGCTGTGGGAAAATTGGAACATTGCTACATTGTTGGTAGCAATATTGTTTTAAGAACAATTTTGAACAACTATGTCATTTTGAGTATTATAAACTCAAATTAACTACAAAGGACCTATGAAGGGAGATGCTATCCACATCCAAAAAAAGAACTCATAAATAGAAGTATGTATAATATGGTTCTAAAAGTATATACATATTGTGTCTAATGGTAGCCTTTTCTATCATGTGGTGGGGAGGGAGGGAGAATAAATAAAAAGTGCACAGCAGAGAACAAAAGAAAACTTAGAAGGAAGCACAGGGTACCTTTGAAAATGATGTGTAGTATTGATTACGTAATTTTTTAAAAAAAGTAAACAATATGAAATGGAAATCCATGGTTTCACAATGAATCCTCTTTTTATGTCGTGGTTTTTACATGGAAATCTTTTTTTTTGTCTTTAAGTTCAAAATAAACAAAAAAAATTTAAAGGAAAGATCCTGATGTTAAGAAAGATTGAAGGCAAAAAAAGAGAGGATGGCAGAGGATGAGATGAATAGATAGTACAGATCATGGAAACAATGAATGTGAACTTGGAAAAACTTTGAAAGATCATGGAAGTTAAAAGGCCCTGGCAAGCAATCGTCCATGGCCTCAGGAAGAGTCAGAAATGACTGAACAACTGAACAACAAAGAAGAGGGACTAGGCAAAAGGACTTGAGTTCATGCTCTATGATGAGGGGCTGAAAGATCAAAAGATGTTTATCATAGAGAAGAGATGACTTAGGGTGAGAGAAGGGAATGTGAACTATCTTCAATTATCTGAAGTACTGTCACATAGAAAGGGACTTGTTCAGCTTGGTTGCAGAGGGACAACTGGGAGCAATGGATGGAATTTGCCAAGAGGCAAACAGTCTTTATGTAAGGATTCCATAATATTCAAAGCTATAGAAAAATTAAATAGATTGTCTCAGGATTAAATGGGTTCTGCCTTCACTGGAAGTCCCCAAGAAATGACTGGATGGCTACTTGTTAGACATGCTGGGATTCTTGTTTAGGTATGGGTTGGATTAAGTGGACCTCGTGTTTCTTCCCAACTCTGAAATTCAGTGATTCTATGACCTCTCATTGAGGTTTAAATGAGGTAATGCTTGGGAAAATGTATTAGAAACCTTAAAGCATTACATAAATGGGAGTTTTTTTTATTGGTACTATTATTATTATTTCTCTTATTGACTAAGAAGGAGCATTAAAAAAGTTTCAATTCAAGTTTTGGAAATGTCATCTGCCCATTTTAAGATGTTTCTATTTATCATTTGTTGTGAAAAATACTTATGAGCAAAAGTCCCCCCAAACCTTAAGTGCCTAGATCATAGTATCATACACTTAGAGAACTAGAGAACATCTTGAAAATAATCTGGTACAATGCATTCATTTTATACCCAGGTACAAACCCTTAAGAGACATTTTTTACTTTCCTTTATCGCCATCTGCCCAATTCATTGTTGTCCTGAACTTCTAAAAATATATATAATATTTCCTATATCCAGCTCCTCTTCTTGACTCCCATTGCCACTATACGAGTTTAAGTCTCCATTTACTTCTTGCTTGGATTATTGTAATAGCTTCCCTTATTTTAGCCTTTCCTTTCTCCAAAATAGCCTTCACATAATCTCCAAATTAACCCCCTTAAAGTACAGATCTGATGATGTTAGTCACCTGATTAAAAACCTTCCTGTGTCTCTCTATCATAATCTTTGACCATTTACCTATTGGGGAATGGCTTCTGGTCATATACTGTTAGTTGCCTATATATCCTAGATATTATACCTTTACCAAAGATATTTGAGATAATGACAATAATAATGATAATAAATAGTGCTTACTTGTACAGTGCTTACTATGTGCCAGGCACTATGCTGAGCACAATTATTATTTCATTTGATTCTCACAATCACCCTGGGAGGTAGGGGATATTATGATCTCTTACAGTTGAAGAGATTGAGGCAAAGGTGACTTGCCCAGAGTCACACAGCTAGCAAGTGTCCAAGGCCAGATTTGAACTCAGGCCTTCCTGCCTCCAGGCCTAATGCCTTATTCATTGTACCACTTGTAAAGAATATTTTTTCCCAAGCAACCACTTCCCTTCTACCCCTACTTACCTTAATTTTGTTCCTATTAAGGCTTTCAATTTCATATAACTGAAATTACTTGTTTATATTTTTATCCCTTGTTTTGTTAGAATTCATTCTCTAGGGAAATTCATAGTTGGTAATCATAACTAAATGTGAATGGGATAAGCTCATCCATAAAATGGAAGCTGGGAGCAGAATGGATTAGAAAACAGAATCCAACAATACATCATTTACAAGTGGCACACCTGAAACATAAAGACACTCACAGAGTTAAAATAAAGGGTTGCAACAGAATCCAATATGCTTCAGTTGAAGCAAAACAAGGTAGGGTTGGCAACCATGATCTCAGATAAAGCAAAAGCAAAAATAGGCCTAATTAAAAGATAATCAGTGAAACTATATTGTGCCAAAAGGTCACATAGACAATGAAGAAATATTAAAAAAAAATTATAGCAGGTTTTTTTTCTTGTAAAGGCCTTATTTCTCAGATATGTGCTGAATTTAGAAGAGAGTCAAATTTATAAAAAATAAGAGCCATTCCACAATTGGTAAATTGTCAAAGGATATAAACAGGATGTTTTCAGAAGAAGAAATCAAAGTTATTTATAGTCATAAAGAAATGCTCTAAGTCACTATTGATTAGAAAAACACAAATTAAAACAACTCTGAGGTACCACTTCGAACCATCAGAAATGACAAATACTAGAGAGGATGAGGGAAAAATAGGTACACTAGTGAACTGCTGGTAGAGTAGTGAACTGGTCCAACCATTCTGGAGGACAATTTGGAACTATGCCAAATGGCTCTAAACTGTTCAAACCCTTTGACCCAGTAATACCACTACTGTATTTAAGTCTGTATCCCAAAGAGATCAAAGAAAAAAAGAAAAGAACCCATATGTACAAAAATATTTATAGCAGCTCTTTTTGTGGTGACAAAGAATTGGGAATCAAGGAGATGCTTATCACTTAGAGAATGGCTAAACATGTGGTGGCATATGACTACTACAGAGTATTATTAGGTTATAAGAAATGAAAAAGGGGGTGGTTTCAGAAAAAAACATGGCAAGAACTATATGAAGTAATAAAGAGTGAAGTGAGAAGAACCACAGTAACAGCAATGTTGTAATGATCAACTGTGAAAGACTTGGCTGCTTCGATCAACACAATGATCCAAGATGGTTCAAAAGGAATCATAATGAAAAAATTCTGTTTACCTCCAGAGAAAGAACTGCAAATTGAAGTATAATTTTCTCACTTTCTTTATTTTTCTTGCTTTTTTTTGGGAATATGGGTAATATGGAAATATGTTTTGCATGATTTCACATGTATAATTGATATCATATTGCTTGCCTTCTGAGTGGGTGGGAGGTGATAGGAAAGAGGGAGGGAATTTGGAACTCAAAATTTAAAAAGAAAAGAACGTTGAAAATAAATAAATAATAAGGTAAAATGTTAAAATAAATTTATCCTCTAGTCATGGGTGCAAAAGGTCCCTCATCTGTTTCTTTGACCATTTTTTAAAATAATGTGACCTTTAATATTCAAGTCATGTATCCATTCTGAATTTATTATGGCATAAGGCGTAAGATGTTTATTTAAATCTAATTTTTACCAGATTCCTTTTCAGTAATCCCAGAAATTCTTGAGTTCTTCCCCAGAGTACCTATTTTAATGGGGTAATGGATTGCTCCTTGGGTTGAAAACTACAAGGCTGAAAATTAATCTTTGGATATTCTATTTTCATATTACCTACTTTATTGTCTTGTAGGTTGGTACTTTCCACTACAAAGTTCTATTCTAGTCGATGAATATTATTTATAGAAATTTGGGACAGGTTTCTTATTCCCATCAAAGGAACAAACAAAACAAATGATGGTGATTTATTTCTAGCCTTAGTGCAAAAGCTCAATAATAAGAGAAATAACAGACAACAACTTGTCAAGGCTTAGAAAGAGAAAAAGTTGCCATAAGTTCTTTGGTTCCCTATAGCCCACTCAAGAATTAAACAAATTCAATGAACACTTATCATGTGCCCACTGATTATAGGACTCTGTACTATGATCAATGAATATAAAAGTGAAAAAGAAAGCCCTTGCTCCTAAAGGTTTTATAATCTAATGTATGTGTGTGTGTGGAGGGGGGGGGGCATGTTACTTGCTGTAATATAAGGCAAAATATGGAAAAGACCTCAAAGAGTTTTAGGCAAAGTACAACAAGAAATTTGAGGCGGGGGAGTTCTGGTTGGGCTAGGTGACCCCTGAGGGCCTTTTCAATTCAAGATTCTATTTTTCTGTGTTTCTCTGGAAAGATGGTAACTGAGGTGAAGCATGAAGAAAGTGAGGGATTTCAACAGGTGGAAATGGTTTAGAAATCTATTCCAGGCATGCAAGACACTGTGAGCAAAGCCATGGAAATTGGAAATGGCAGGACAGGAGCAGAGCATGGTGAGTAGTCCAGTTTGGCTGAAGTGCAGAATACCTGAAGGTGAATCATATGAGATAAAAGCAAGATGTAAATTGGAATCTTTTTGTCGAGGGACTTGAATGCCGAACTTGAATGCCAAACTAAAGCCTGTATCGTTTCTCGTAGAGAGGGACCCGCTGAACATCTTGGGGCAAATGAAACCCTTGCAGTAGGAATATTCCTTTGACAATGATGTGAAAGAAGAATCGAAGAGAGGAGAAGCTAGAGAGTGTGTGGCCAGTTAGAAGAGTTTTACAATAATCCAAGTGAAAACCTCTAACAACTCGAACAAGTGTACATGTAATAGGGGTGGAAAGGAAGAGATATATCAGAGGTAAAATCAATGAGATTTGATAATTGACCAGATGTGAGGAGTCAGAGAAGGAAGAATGGATGATAACAAAAGATTTTCAAAGCCTTGTATTGGGATGATAGAGAACATCCAGAATAGGGAAATTAGGGAGAGGGGCAGGTTTTTGAGGAAAATCCCAAGCTTCAATTGTGGATATTTTGAGTTTTAGGTGATAATATGACATCCAAGAGGAGATCTTTGGTTGGCATTTGAAAACATGAGACTGGAGTTTAGGAGAGAAGGCTGGACATATATCAATCAACTATTTAAGCATTTTCTATGTGACAGACAATGTACTAAGTACTGGAAATATGAATACAAGTAGAAAGACAGTCCTTGTTCTAGAGGAGAAAGGTAACACTTAAAAGGAAGCTAAAAAAGGGAAAGGATGTGGGAGACGAAGGTACATGGTGGGGGCATGGTAGAGGAAGCCCAGAGTCAGGTATGACTATCCTGGGCACTGTCTTTAATGGAGGTTCTGGGAGGACCTATCCAATTAGACAGAGAGGCTGCAAGGACACTAAGTATTCGAATTCCAATGTGAAAATTCCAGGATTGGAATCAGGCTTCATAATGAAGGGCTGGGGCAAGGTAGAAGATGTCCTGAGTGCAGCCCAGAGAGGAATTAGAGTCATTAGCAGAGACCATAGAGGTAGGTTAACCAAGGAAGGTGGTGTATATATAGAGAGAAAAGGAACAGTTAGGACAGAATCTCAGAAGATAACAGAGTTGACAAATATATAGGAGAACCATTAAAGTATAGTGTTATGGAAGGTAAAAGAGTCTAGAGTATCTCTCTTGCTGCACGAGTAAAAGTGGTTCCTTTTGTTTTGGTTAGAGAAAAACACTTATCTTCTGACTAGAAATCAAATATTATTGACTAATATAGGCTTTATAGATCTTCCCTATTTTTTTTAAAAACAATAGGAATAAGAAAAAAGGACAAATGAAACAAATGATTGAGAATTCTCCCCATCTTCCCCTTCTCCAGCACCCCACAATTTTCTCTAAAACTGTCCAGATTAGTGGTAAAAGTAACTGTTGTTTACAAAAAGATGCTACTGCATCTCCTCCCCTTTGTAGACTCTTTCCATCAGGTGAAGAGTTCAAACTCAATCTCCCACAGGTTAGTCAAATGGGAGGGGAGTAAAATAAAAAAAAAAAAAGAAATTTCACAAGTCAATAGAACAGCCACTGACTGTTGCTCCTGGTAATAATAATAAAATTATTTTCCTCCATTTTGCATATCCCATTTTTCAAACCTATTTTTAATCCCAGACAATGTTTATCAGCTACTGTCCCTGGTGCCAGTCAGTATTTGTATAGCATACGTATACAAGCTCCCTGTTGTCTGAGGTTCAAATATGTATTTGAATGAAATAGTTAAGATTTCCATGTTCAAAGTTAAGATGGCAGATTCTAAAGGGCAGGCAGACTAAATTTTTGTTTGTTAACAGCATAAACAATGTCATTTACCATAGAGGTACCCTGCAACCCTTGCTGTAATAATAGTAGTCAGCATTTCTGTAGTGCTTTAAGATTTGTAAAGCATTTTACTTGTGTTATCTCATTTGATTCTCACAACAACCCTATGGGATCAGTATTTCTATTTTACAGATGAAGAGACTGACAGAGAAATTAAGTGGCTTGCCCATAGTCACACAGTTAGTGTCTTTTAGACACTCCACCTAGTTAGCTGCCTCTGTTAGCAAAGTCTGTCTCAAAATCAAAGCCCATACACATTTTTTTGGAGGGGGAAAGGCAGGGCAATTGGGGTTAAGTGACTTGCCCAAGGTCACACAGCTAGTAAGTGAGTCAAGTGTCTGAGGCTGGATATTTGAACTCAGGTCCTCCTGACTCCAGGGCCGGTGCTCTACTCACTGTACCACCTAGCTGCCCCGCAACCCATACATATTTTGTTAGATTTATCAGTTGGGTCAGATAGTTCAAGGAGCAGATGGATATGAAAGATACCAATATATTTTTGGCCTTGGCCTTTTCAAGCTGGCTATGAAGGGACACACCTGCACTGATCTGGAAGGAGGAATGTAAAACATCTCTGGCTAGAGGTTGAAAAATGTGTGCTAATTCTTGCCAATGTAACCACTCAGTCTCTGGTTCTCTCCCTCTCTACCAGCTGCTGGCTTTAGTGGCATCTTCCAAGTGCCTGTCAAATTACTCAATTTTTTATTTCAGTAAAATGGAAATGACATCATGGACTGATTTCACAGAATCCCTACTGAGCAGAAAAGAGAATTCTTTGAACATTCATGTTGGAAATGACTGCTTTAAGTAGGGGTTACAATAGATGACCTCTCAAGTTCCATTTCTTACTTGCATTCTGATTCATTGAAGTAATTGATGTCCTTTATCCCCTTTGTCTAGTTTCATTGGCACAACCACTGATGGCCAACTGCTGCCAATAGTTAGCCAGGCATAGGAGCCCTGAGAGTGGTAACACTTCTCATACCACCAGTACTTCTTCTGGCCCAGCCATCATAGCCATCATTTAGGGAAACAATTCCATTAAAAGGGTCCAGTCATCCTCATCAGCTACCACACACAGGGAAGGCAAGCCAACCTAGCTGAAGCAGCAAGGCACTGTCAGACAGAGAGAAGGGACAGCATGTGTAAAGCATGCCAAACTTAACACCACGGCCTTGACCACCATCTCCCCTCAGATGTTAATGAAGATAGCTCAAGACTCTGAATCCAAGAGCCTTGGGAATAGCAACGTTTCCATTTTCAGTCAAGTCTCCTTAGCCAGTATCCTGGACAGCAACTTCTGTGGAGATATAGCTTCAAGTGCTCCTGAAGGTACTACAGCCATATCTACTGAAGACCCAGAAGAGAAAGCTCTTGACATCAAAGTCTTTGGCATTGTCAAGTGATTCAACCTCAGAATCTAATATCATTTTGTCAGTATAAATGATATTAAAGGAAAGACATTACCGTATGCTTTGTTATTGTGACTAAGGACTAGGGAATTTTTCCATATGACTCAGAACTGAAACCTTATGTATGTATTTTCTTCTCCATTGGAATATGAACTCCTTGAGAGCAAGGATTGTTTTCCTTTTCTATTTGTATACCCAGCGCTTAGCATACAGCTTTGCACATAATAAATGACTAATAAACAACTTATTTATTTGTTCATTTAATGGCAACTTTGTTTCTCATCTGCCCTATTGTGTGAAATTGGAGTTCTTATTAACTGTAAGAACAGATGCCAGAGTGGGGTGGTAGTCATAGCATGTGTTTGGAGCAAAGACTTCCAAAACGTGCTCCAGTATAGATGGGGATGGGAGGAGAAGGAAGAAGAGAGTGCAGTAAGAACATTTCAGTTCTCTTTGGCTTCTTCTTTCTTTATTCTTTTTGCATTATTCTTATGTTTGGTTACTAGAAGGATTCTGTGTATGGAGTCTACGAAAAGTAGTGAAATACAAAAATAGAAGGCCTGCTTGTCCCTTGCTTACTTCATTGTTAACTGAACCATCTCCTTTCTAGCAAAGATGATGGGATTCTGTGAAGACGAACAACTGTAGACAGCATAACTTCATTCTCAAATGCTACTGTTACATATCAGCTTATGGCCTCCACCCTGCAATCTGAACAGACCTTTTACTTAAAATTACTACTTTGGGCAAGTAAAAAAAAATATTGTGTTAGTCATCCAATTTCCTAAAATTATAATAGAGGAAGACTACTTCTGTCTTAAAGCGAACAAAATAGACAACTCTGAACAGAGGCATTCCATGCTACCGATTGTCCGTGGGCTCCAAATGAGCTCCAGTTATTTCCATAATAAGATTCTTCAGTACCTGTGCTTTACTTAAGGCTAAGACATTTGATGGATTTAAGGGATTATTGAAAGAAAACAATGAACCAGTATTACCAGTCATTGCTCAGAGATTTAAATTTAGGAGATAGAATCAGCAATGAGCTGAGGACTTTGATTGCGGATCTGTTCCATATGTTTTAACATTTCAATTTGGGGATTCCTTAGATGACTTCTCAGGATTGCTATGTATAGAGTTCACAGTGATAAATTTCTTAAAGTGGCTTGAAAAGGTCTTAGTTGTATCTCAGGATTTCTGCCACAATAATTACAGATTTTTAAACTCTTATTTGCAAAACACAGATTGCCAAACACTCATATCTCACATAGGTCTTTATTTGTTTCACTGTTTAAAGAATTTAAAAATAGGAATCTTATGCCACTCATCTTTACCCACCATCATCAAGCAAATGGTCATGTTGGAAAGGTGACACTGACTACCAGGGCTGATTAGAAATGCTGAGAGACCTCATCTCAGACATCTCCTCATCTGTCACTTCGCTACACTACTTCGGGATTTCTCTGATTGATTTCTCTATCATGTACCATCAGTTTACCTTCCCCTCTTTCCTCAGTCCCTTCCCCCAACTTTTCATCTTACTTTTCTGTATTGTCTTCCCCAATAGATTGCAAATTCCTTGAAAGCAAGAGCTTAGTGCCTGTCACATAGTAGGTACTTGACACATTTATTAGCTATTGTTTATTGATTATTGAATATTGTAGGAGAATGATAAATATGCCACTTAATGTTAAATAGGAGCCAGTCCTGTTGAATTACTTAACACTCTCACTTAAAAGGAATTGATTCAAATTTTAGAGAATAAGAACAGGAGCAGCTAAGTGTCACAGTGAGTAGAGCACTGGCCCTGGAGTCAGGAGGACCTGAGTGCAAATCCAGCCTCAGACACTTGACACACTTACTAGCTATGTGATCTTGGGCAAGTCACTTAACCCCAATTTCCATGCCTTCCCCCTCCAAAAAAAGAGAATACAAACCATTTCCCCAATTGATAAATGGTCTAAAAATATAAACAGGCAATGCTCAAGGGAAGAAACCCAGTCTATCTATAGTAATGTGAAGAAAAAAATAAACTGCAAGTGGCTACTAAATAGAGAAGTACTCATTAAAGAAACTCTGAGTTCTACCTCACACCCTTTAGAGTGGCAAAAATGATAAAAAAGGAAAATAACAAATGTTGGAGGGAATTTAAGAAAACAAACACACCACTGAATATTGGTGGACCTGTGGATGGGTATGACCATTCTAGAAAGCTGTTTATTATACTGTTTTAAATTTAGTTTAGTAACTAAACAGGGTATGTCCTTTCTATCAGCTATACCACAACTAGGCATAAACCCGAAAGATAAAAAAGTCTTATATGTACAAAAACAGTTACGGTAGCTCTTTTTGTGGCAACCAAAAAAAATTCCTGAAAACTAAAGAACTGCCTGCCAGTTGAGGAATTACTGAATAAGTTGAATGAGTGTGGTGGAATACTACTGTGCTTTAAGAAATGAGAAAAGAGATGATTTCAAAGAGATATGAAAAGACATATGAAGTAAAAGCAACTTATGCTATAAGATCAATATTATAAAAACAATTTTTAAACTTTTTATAAACTGATAAAGAATGAAATAAGCAGAACCAGGAGAACAATTTACACAATAGCAACAACATCATAAAGACAAACAAGTGTGAAAGCTGTAAGAACTATGATCAAGGTAAAAACCATCCACGATTTCAAAGGACTGATGAGGAAACATGCTTTCCACCTTGTGCTAGAGGAGTGTTAGGGTTTAGAGTGCAGAATGAGACATATGTATATTATATGTCACATATATATATGTGATATATATGTGTGTGTATGTATTATAAAATACATTCAATGAAGGAATTCATTTTGCTTGACTTGGCATATCTATTGAAAGGAATTTGTTTTTTTTTCTTCTCTTTTTTTCAGCGGGGTGGGGGATAAAAGGGAGAGACATAGAGTAATTAAAAATATTTTTTAAATATTTTTTTAAAATAGAGAGTTAAGGGGGTGCTGCAGATATGGAATACTGCATGCCCTTCCAGGTGAGGTCGCTGTATTGTTAGTTTTATTCAACTGTTTTCTTTCCTACAAGCGAGCTTTCAGGAGTATGTATGGGGGGAGAGTAATCTGTAAATGTTTGTAATGTAAAAACAACTTATAATTTGTTTTAAAAAGGAACTTGTGTTGGATATTGCCAAGATGGTTTTACTGGGGTATGACTGTTGGGCATGCTACAGCTTCTTGGTGCCACAAGTGAGAGTTGGAAGAGGGGTGGACACCAAAGGTGCATAAGCAGCTCTGAAAAGGGGTCAGCAGGCCTAACACCACAGGTGCTAGTCCTCTCTGAACACCCCACAAATGGGTCAGTGTGTCATTGCTATGGCTGGTTCTCATATCCACATACCTCATTACTGTGTTTTATTGAGGTTATCCAATATATTGGTTCTTAGTCTGTTCTACATTTGCAGTATGATTCTTTGACAGATTCATAGAATCCTAAGAACATCACCCCTGCAACTGGAGTGATCTGTTCCTTCAATTCAACAAAATTAAATTTTTAAAAGCTTTCATTAAATGCCTGCCAGATTCAAACCATTAAATTAGGTGATAGAGATGCAAAGATATAATACAAGGTAAACTAGGAGGATAGAGGGCTGAGCACAAAGTTAGGAAAACTTGAGTTCAAATCTGGCCTCAGACAGCTGAGTGACTGCATAAGTCTGCCTCAGTTTCCTCGTCTGTAAAATGGGGGGAGTAATACCACTTCTCTCCTGGGGTTGTCATGAGGATCAAATGAATAATTATTTATAAAGCACTTAGCACAGTGCCTGGCACATAGTAGGTACTTAATACTTATTCCCTTCGCACTAATATTTGATAGGGGCAAAGGAGATTTTTCTATATGCTCCATTCTGAGATGAGGCTTCATTATACAGACATCTTTTTGACTTGTGTTCCCTGGAGGATGGGACCCTATTGTGAAATCCCTTGGGTCTACATTTGCTGTCAGGAGAAGCTTGTCAGTAGGGGTTTAGGGAAACCTCTTACCAAGTTTTTTTTGTTTTGTTTTGTTTTGTTTCTTTATGAGGCTTGAGTCAAAGACTTTTGTTTTAGGCAAAGCAACACATGATTCCAACTTCACCTGAGAACAGATGAGAAAAAAATGGAGAAATCAACTAAAAGAAGCAACAATCCTTCTTCACCCATCATAGCTTTTGAAGTAGAGCCTCTCAGTCTTCTTACATTTGCAAAGAACATAACAAAGATAGCCTCATAAAAGATACACCTTACTAATTAAAAGATTATGTTGATTTCCTTCAGATCTTGATGGAGAAAACTTGAAATGCCCATCTTCTTAACTCTCCCTCTTAGATTACCAGACTTATTTCTAAATTCAACTCAACTTCCCCCTTCTATAGGAGGCCTTTCCTTGTCCCCTCATTTGTTGGTACCTTCTACTGTCAGATTGCCTTTATGGCATATCTCTTATTTTTGGATCTAGTTGTTTACACGTTGCATCCTCTTTAAGAATGTAGGTTTCTTGAAGTGAGGAACTGTTTTTACTCTTTTTTACATCCCCAGCAATTAATTCAATGCCTGGTACATATTAAATCCCTCACAAATGCTTATTTGTTGATTGTTATAGTTGGTTGATTCAACAGAGAATGGATCTGTCAACCTCACCACCACTAATACCAGCCGCTGACCAACTGCCATAAGAAGCAGGCAAACCCAAAAGCCATAAGAATAGCAGCCCCCTCCCTACTCTCTCTCATCCCTCAGCGTAGCAAACTCATTTCTAGCTCAGTCTTCATAGCCATCACCTGGGGAAGCCATGTCTGTGGAAAATGAACATCTTTAGAAACTGCCTACTATCCACTACTCCTAGAGCAGGCAAGATAGTTTAGCTGATTCAGTAGGCCAGCATAAGGAAGAGAAAGGAGGCAGCATGTACCAGTCAATTCAAACCATGACCAGCACCTGAAACACCACCTCTTCTTAGCCCTGGATGGAGAGAGCCTGAATATCCATAATACACCCTTCCAAAAAAAAACCTGACACAAATCTGCTTGCCTTGCTTCATAGCCTGTTCTCCAAAGGTATCATCTAAAAGCAGTAAATCCTGTGGAGAATGGTCCCACTATCTTCACCACCACCAATTGCTGACCAAGGGTGATCAATGGGATGGGCAACCCAGCATAGATGAAGCACTGAAGCATGCTGAGAAAGAGACAGGACATTTGCCAAAGACGTCAAAGCACCACTATCCCTTCCCCTCAGATCTGGATAGACGTCTCAAGATGCTGAGCCCAAGAGCCCTGGGAAAAGGGGTGTCCTAGCACAATCTGCCTCCTTTCTGTAACCATCACCCAGAATTCAACTTCATAGAGATGTGACCTATTGACTTTCTCTGCAAGTGATATAACCAATCTTTGCTTCCTCAGCAGCCTCAACTACTTAAGACCTGGGGTGGGGGTGGGATGTTCTTGCCCACAAAGTTTTTGGCATTATCAGTTTGTTCACTGTAAGAGATATATGGTTTTGATTCACTAGGAATACCATTTTAATAGTATTTTTAAATTTAATTAATTTTTTGTTAAATGGTGTACAGGGGTGGGGAAGCTACAGCCTCAAGGCCACATGTGGCCCTCATGATCCACAAGAGGGTCCTTTTGACTGAATTCAAACTTCACAGAACCAATCCCTTTAATAAAAGAATTTGTTCTGTAAAACTTGGACTCAGTGAAAAGGCTGCAAAGGCCACATGTGGCCACCTTGAGGCTGCAGGTTCTCTAAGCCTAGGTAAGATACTGCTCTATATCCAATTTATGCCAGACTGCTTTCCAGTTTTCCCAACATTTTTTTTTTATTTTACCAAATAGTGAATTCTTATCTTACAAGCCTAAATATTTACATTAGTCAAACACAAGGTCATTAGAATTATTTGCTATTGTGTATTGTATGCCTACTCTGTTCCATTGATCTACCTTTCTATTTCTTAATCAATACCAGATAGTTTTGATAATTTACTGCCTTATAGTATAGTTTAAGACCTGGTACTACTAAACCTTCTTTCTTTACATTTTTTTCATTAATTCTTTTGATATTCTTGAACTTTTGTTGTTCCAAATGAATTTTGTCGTTATTTTTTCAAGTTTAATAATTTTTTTTGGTAATCTAATTAGGATGGCATTGAATAAGTAGATTGGTTTAAGTAGAATTATCATTTTTATTATATTGGCTCTGCCTAGCCATGAACAATTAATATTTCTCTAATTATTTAAATCTAATTTTATTTGTATAAATAGTTTTTTATAATCATGTTCATGTAGCTCCTGGGTTTGTCTTGGCAGGTATGCTACAAGATATTTTATGCTGCGTGTGGTTATTTTAAAATAGACTATCTCTTATTATCTCTTCTTGCAAATATTTGTTGGTTTTATATATATATATATATACATATATATGTATATATGTATATACATATATATGTATATATGTATATACATATATATGTATATACATATATATATACATATATATGTGTATATGTATATACATATACACATATATATAATGCTTTATGTGGTTTACTTTACATCCTGTTACCTTGCTAAAATTATTATTTCACCTAGCTTTTTAGTTGAATCTTGCCCTCTCTTCTATCATACCCCCTTTTTTATCCCCTTCCCCCTACTCTCCTGTGAGGGTAAGATATCCAATTGAGTGTGTATGTTATTCCCTCCTCAAGTCAAATCTGATGAGAGCAAGATTCACTCATTTCCCCTCACCTGCCCCCTCTTCCCTTCTAACAGAACTGCTTTTTCTTGCCACTTTAATGTGAGATAATTTACTCCATTCCATCTCTCCCTTTCTTCCTCTCTCAATATATCACTCTCTTATCCATTAATTTTATTTTGTTTTTTAGATATCATCCCTTCACATTCAACTCACCTTGTGCCCTCTGTCTATTTATATGTATATTCCCTTCAACTACCCTAATACTTAGAAAGGTCTCATGAATTACACACATCATCTTTCCTTGTAGGAATGTAAACAAAACAGTTCAACTTTAGTAAGTCCCTTATGATTTCTCTTTCTTGTTTACCTTTTCATGTTTCTCTTGATTCTTGTATTTGAAAATCAAATTTTCTATTCAGCTCTGGTCTTTTCACTGAGAAAGCTTGAAAATATTCTCTTTTATTGAAAATCCATATTTTGCCTTGGAGAATTATACTCAGTTTTGCTGGATAGGTGATTCTTGGTTTTAATTCTAGCTCCTTTGACCTCTGGAATATCACATTACAAGTCCTTTGATCCCTTAATGCAGAAGCTGCTAGATCTTGTGTTATCCTGATTGTGTTTCCACAATGCTCAAATTGTTTCTTTCTGGCTGCTTGCAGTATTTTCTCCTTGACCTGGGAACTCTGGAATTTGGTG
>CM053622.1:174132039-174167103 GCA_028646595.1 Phalanger gymnotis
CTTGAAAGATGATATCTAGGCTCTTTTTTTGAGCATGGCTTTCAGATAGTCCAATAATTTTTAAATTCTCTCTCCTGGATCTATTTTCCAGGTCAGTGGTTTTTCCAATGAGATATTTCACATTGTCTTCCATTTTTTCATTCCTTTGGTTCTGTTTGATAATATCTTGATTTCTCATCAAGTCACTAGCTTCCACTTGCTCCAATCTAATTTTTAAGGTAGTATTTTCTTCAGTGGTCTTGTGGACCTCCTTTTCCTTTTGGCTAATTCTGCCTTTCAAGGCATTCTTCTCCTTATTGGCTTTTTGGAGCTCTTTTGCTATTTGAGTTAGTCTATTTTTTTAAGGTGTTGTTTTATTCAGTATATTTTTCAGTATTTTTGGGGTCTCCTTTAGCAAGTCATTAACTTGCTTTTCATGATTTTCTCACATGTTTCTCATTTCTCTTCCCAATTTTTCCTCTACGTCTCTAACTTTCTTTTCCAAATCCTTTTTGAGCTCTTCCATGGCCTGAGACCAGTTTATGTTTTTCTTGGAGGTTTTTGTTGTGGGCTCTATGACTTTGTTGACTTCTTCTGACTGTATGTTTTAGTCTTCTTTGTCACCAAAGAAGGATTCCAGAGTCTGAGACTGAATCTGGGTGCATTTTTGCTGCCTGGCCATTATCAAACAGATGGCCATGTTCCCAGCCAACTTACTTGACTCTTGAGTTTTTCAGCGGGGTATGACTGCTTGTAGACTAAAGAGTTCTATGTTCCAAGCTTGCGGGGATGTGCTGCCACACCAGCACTCCTTTCCGAAGAACCCCCAACCTGGACTGGACTTAGATCTTCAGCAGGCTCTGCACTCCTGCTCTGATCTTCCACTTAATTCCTCCCACCGGGTGGGCCTGGGGCCAGAAGCAACTGCAACTATAGTTCTGTAGCTGCCCCACCTCCACTGCCCCTGGGGCAGTGGCCGAACCGCAAACTCCCTGTCCCCAGCAGCTTTTCCTACTAACCTTCTCTGTTGTTTTTGGTGTTTGTAGGTTGAGAAGTCTGGCAACTGCCACAGCTCACCTATTCAGGGCACTAGGGCATGCTCTGCCTGGCTCCTGGTCTGGCTGGTCCGTGTGGCTCACGCTGGGCTCTGCTCTGCTCTGCTCCCAGCTCTGTGCGGGGCAGGCCTTACCCAGAGACCATCCAGGCTGTCCTGGGCTATTGTCCTGCTTTCCTCTGCTGTTTTATGGGTTCTGCAGTTCTTCTCTGTTGTCCCTGGTGTTTGTGAGTTGAGAAGTCTTGCAACAGCCACAGCTCACTGATTCAGGGCACTAGGGCATGCTCTGCCCGGCTCCTGGTCTGGTTAGTCCGCAATGCCCACACTGGGCTCTGCTCTGCTCCGCTCCCAGCTCCGTGGGGGATAGACCTCACCCAGAGACCATCCAGGCTGTCCTGGGCTGGAGCCCTGCTTCCCTCTGCTATTTCATGGGTTCTACAGTTCTAGAACTGGTTCGGAGCCATTTTTTATAGGTTTTTGGAGGGACTTGGTGGGGAGCTCATGCTAGTGCCTCCTTTCCAGCCGCCATCTTGCTCCACCCACTTATTATTTGATTTAAAAAACAACAACCATCTTTTATTCTAGATCAGGTTGGAAGGGAGGATAGGTAGGACAGGACATAGCAGGTGGAATTCTTGTCTCTAGTCCCTGCTACCTTTGTGTGCTTCTCTCTTCTGGGCCTTAGTTGGGCCAAGACTCCGACAACTTGACACGAGAGTTTGGGGCACTCACTCCTCAAGGGAAAAATCCACCTAATCATTGATTATATTTTGCTCAAGGTTGAGGCTGTTCAGAATCTGGATTGACATGATTACTTGGTTATTGCTCATCTCTGTCTTCTTCATCTGCAACTTCTTAGCAAGTCTTTGTGATCATGGCTTTTGAATCAGGTAGCATCCCACTCCATCCTCCATCATTTGTATGTCACCACTGGTAGGTGTGGATTTGCTGGACTTGGACTGGAGAGTAGGCTTGTCTGAGATGCTCTGGGGACAAGTATCTTTTCAAAGGTGTTTGCCAGTTGGTATGTCACTAGTTTCTGTCTGGCACTTCTTTTGCTCCAGTTTGTTGCTGCCTGAAGCATGGAGGAGGAGTTGCCTTTGTGTACACTGGGTGTCCCTGGGTAGTTGGCTCCCCTGGAGCTGCTTCCTGGAGCTGTCTGCTTCCTCTTGGGGAGGGCATCTTCTTCATTAATAGGAGGTCTAAGTAGGCCTCCCTGTCAATATTACTCTTTCTGACTGTTTCAACAATTCGGCTAGTAGCTGTTGTGGGGGTGAAAGACCAACACAAGCCCAACAACAAGAATGCTGCCAAAGCATTTTTGATCGGTTTTAGTAAGGAAAGCAACATTAAGGGGTTAACAAGCTTACTTTAATTCAGCTAACAAATACCATTCACTTAGTTCAGGGGAAAAAACCAGCACCCTGAACTTCAGAGCAAATACAAACAAATTACAAACATCAACAGACAGACCAAATACAATTCATAGTTACCAACATCTAAGTTCAGCCCGGGAGTTCATAATAAGGGCTGGCCCAGAGTCACAAGTGCCACCATAGCTGTGGGTAAGAGCTCTGAAAAAGAGAAAGCCAGCCCCTGGTTTTATATCTTTTTCAGGGTCAAGGGTGAGTCACACATGTGACTCAGCCATGTGACCTGAAATCGTCACAAAGAGGCAACTTAAACCCACATGGTCTAAAAGCCTCTGGTGTCCCAAACATGCCACTCAAACCCATGTAAACTAGGCCCTCCCCTGAGGCAAGGAGGTCACCAAAGACTCCCTATCTAATTAAGGAAACAAAGGCCAAACTCTTCAAGGGCACTTGGTTGAACTGAGTGCTAAGAGCCCATTTTGATTGCCAACACACTGACTCACCATTGCTGTCTTCTTTCCTCCACGTCTCTTGTGGGAAAGATGTCCTCTAATCCTCCTTTTTCTTCCTCTGAGGGCTTTTTCTCCTCATTCTTCTTACTGCTCCTGCTTTCTTCATCTATGCTTTTGGAGTCATCCCTTCTTCTTCGGCCTCTCCTTTATTGCTTGCTCGCTTCCTTCTTTCCTTTTTCTTCCTTCCTCCTCCTTTTTCCTTCTTCTTTTAACTTATTTCTTCGACTCCCTTCCCCTTGGAGGGGCTTCTCTCTTCTTGATCTTGGAAGTCCTCTCCTTCTCCTTCCCACTGGCCTTTCTATCACCTGAACTCATCTCCTGGCCATCCTCCAAGTCACAGATCTAAGCTCATTGGCTCCTCTTTCTCTTCCTCCATCCTGGGTGTGGTCCTGATCCTGGTCCCTCAGCTGCCACTATTGCATGATGCTGAAGTGGTTCAGTACCTTTTTCCCCCTTTCCCATTTTCCCTCTGCCTCCTCTAATGTGAACATTCTTGCCAAGTCAAAAGAGTGAAGTTGTACTAGTTGTGTTCAGAATAGGCTTCAAAGACCTCATCTGGGTCCTAGGTAAAAAGTATGTGGTATAAAGGAAAGAAGAAATAAGTATTTGTTAAGTACCTACTATGTACTAGGCACTGTACAAGTCTTACCTGATTTGATATAACAATCCCGGGAGGTAGATGCTGTTATAATCCCCATTTTGCAGTAAAGGAAACTAAGGAAACAGAGGTAATGTGACTCACCCATAATCATACAGCTAGTAAGTGTCTCAGGCTAGATTTGAATTCTGGTCTTGCAGACTCCAGATCCTGCACTCTATCAATTTGTGTCTACCTAGGAGAAGGTCATTTGATCCACACCACCTTTTGTAAACCCCTGAGCCTTCTGAATGTTTTGCCAATGATTTTGAATAGCCAGGGCACATGATCAGTCTTGAATGCCATGAGGATGATATCATACTTAGTCCTTCTTGACTCATTCCAAAACTTCTGCTCAAACGCCCTGGCAGCATGAGACCCCCTTCGTCAGTCCCTCTTCCTGATTAGAGTTTCTTGTTGCTCAGGTCCCATTCCATCTTGGCATGGAGCCAGCTGGTGAAGTTGACTTTGTCAACTGTGTTGAAAGCATGATATTATACTTCTTAAGGGTGTTCTTGGGGACCTAAACAACACATGCAGTCACATTCTAGCTTCTGGGGACATCATAGTCAGAGCTGGAGCAATGCTGGGGGTTGGATAAAGAGAGGAGTGACTCACAGCTCTGCACTGCCAACATAGCACAACACTGCTCCACTCCCGCCCCCTTGTTCCTCTTCTCTGGCTACAGTTCTCTGCTAGTACCGCTGTGTGTAGCTGAGATTGTTTTTGTTGTTGTTCAGTTGTTACAGTTGTGTCCTATGCTTCATAACCCTATCTGGGGTTTTCTTGGCAAAGATACTGGAGTAGTTTGCCATTTCCTTCACCAGGTCATATTACAGAAGAGGAAACTGAGGAAAATGGGGATAAGTGACTCGCCCAGGGCTACATAGCTCATAAATGTCTGAGGCCAGATTTGAAGTCAAGAAGATGAATCTTCCTGAATCTAAGCCCAGTGCTCTATCCACTATGCCACCTAGCTGCCCTAAAACGGTCTTGCTATTTGTTTTACTGGCAGTAGCCTTATCCCTAGGAGAGTGAAGGGGAACATAAAGTCCAAATCAACAGCCACACTTTTTCTCTGATATACAGAAATTCATTCACCAAATGTCTATATCTTACTAGTAATTGGTCTTAGTGGGACCCCATAACTCATCTTGAGGGGGTTTACCCATCTTTATGGGGTTTTTGTCTAGATTTTTGACACTGTGGGTGCCAACGGAGCATGCCCACTGTTCACTGGCCATCCATGGCTCTCACTAATGACTGGCCCATGTCCTTTTCTGGTCATACATATCCTTTACATGGCTTTTTCTATTCAATTCTTTGTTGATGAGTAGCATAATTACACTCACCATATCTTTATCTGTCACCCATTAGTTGACTAGTAATTTTAATTCTTTGAGAATAGTATTGCTCCATGACATTACCTTAATAGCCCCATTTAGTAAGCCCCTACTATGTGCCAGGCATTGTGTTAAATTCTGGGAGTACACATAATAAAAGAAAGGCAATTCCCAATATTATGGAGCTTACAATCTAATGGGAGAAGTCATTACACAAAAAGAAGATGAAAAGTCAGAGAGCAGCCACCCAAGGGTATCTGATGCAGGAGCATGATGTTTGTGGAATTAAAATCAAGCAGAGAATAGTTGGTAGAAAATAAGGGTTTAGTTGGAAAGTTCTGAGCCCTCTCTAAAGGGGAGAGACAGCTAAGGGTGATAAATAGGTATTCAGTGTCAAAGCTGGATCAGTTTCCACAATAATGAGATTTCAGGTGACAAGTTTCTCCTGGGGCTGCCATGATGTTCCTGGAGTTCAAAACCAAGCAGAGGAGCTAACGGAAGATTGTCCTTGGCCTCAAGGATATTGAATATAAAAAAGATGGATCTTTGCATTAAAGGGAATCTTAGGATCATTTAAAGCAGTGTGTACTTTTGCATATATATAACAAAGGTGAAAGGTGAAGGCACACTTGTGCCTTCTGGTGGCCTTTTGATCAGACAACTTCCAAAGGTACTATAAATATGCCTCTTGTTGAAAGGCATCCTTCAACAGAGGTTCTCATTTGGTCCCTAGATCCCAGTGATGGAGTTGCTGTGCCAAAGAAGAAAGGCCATTACTTAAATTGAACAACAATTTAAAAGGAGTGACTCTGCTCTTTCATATTCCCTTTTTCAATTTGTTCAGTGAGTAGGGAGTCTTTGAGCTCTCTCAGACTTCTAACCAGGAATAAGGGGGTGGGCTCTCTCTCCCTTCCCGACCAGTACCTATAAGCACAGGGCAGCAAGGGTATGTGCTTGCCTTAATTTGGATACCAAGTCTCTGTCTGCCCCTTGCTTCATGCTCCTTTCTCTGAGCATAGATGACCAAACAGCAATCCCAAGATGGGCATTTCTATCCTTGGGGACAACCTTGTGAGTTCAGAAGATCAGAAGATTCTGAACTAAGATCCAGGTTCTGACTTCCACTGGGAGGTAATCTCCACAACAACTTCTTTTTTTAAATACTTTTTCCAATTACGTGTAAAAATAATTTTGAAATTCATTTAAAAGAAGTTAAGTTCCAAATTCTCTCCCTCCCTCCTTGTCTTCCCCCCTCCCAGAGAGAGCAAGCAATTTGATATAGGTTATACATGCGAAGTCACGCAAAACATATTTCCATATTAGCCATGTTGTGAAAGAAAATACAGACCAAAAAAAACCCAAGAAAAAAAAGTTTAACAAAGGTGCTCTTCCATCTGCATTCAGAATGCATCAGGTTTTTCTCTGGATGGATAACAGTTTTTCATCACAAGTCCTTCAGAATTATCTTAGATCATTGTATTCCTGAGAATAGCTAAGTCATTCATAGTTGATCATCATATAATATTGCTGTTACTCTCTGTATAGTACTCTCCTGGTTCTGCACATCAGTTCATACAAGTCTTTCTGGGTTTTTTGAAAGCATCCTTCTCATTATTTCTTATAGCACAATAGTATTCCATCACAATCATATAACATAACTTGCATAGCCATTTCCCAATTGATGGGCATCCCCTCAATTTCCTAATTCTTTGCCACCACAAAAGAGGCTGCGGTTTTGTATAAATAGGCTCTTTTCCTTTTCTACAGCTTCTTGAAAGGGATGAGCAACTCAAGAAGCGTAAACCCAAACCATGTCCAGACTTTCCAGAAGATATGAACCTTGACTGAGCTGCATGAACAGAAGTGAAGGCTTCTTCACTCGTGAAATGCTTGTTGCATATAGTCCCACAAAGTGTTTCAAATTCTAAGTTATCACCTCCTAAAAGTATGCAACAGGAATAATGAATTACTGCTTCATATTTTAAGTATTCGTCAATATAAGTTTGAGTGTTTTCTGCTTTAAACAATTGGGAGAGAAGGGAGTGGAGGAAATAAATAACCGTCCTATGCCTTATCTACTTTGTATATCAAATACATTTCTAGAAGGGACCTTCTTAATCCCTTTCCAGAAGATCGTAGACATGAGCCAAACCTAAGCTGTAAGAGATTTTTCCCAAGGCTCTGGGGTTGGGGCGTAATGATCCACAGACTACAAGAAAAGCCTGAATCCTCTTCATGGGACCAAGATCCCCTGAGAAATAACCTGGTCTATGTAACCTTAGAGCTGGTGCCCTTTTGTGGGATCTCTGGGTCACATAGGTCATTATAAAAACTATTAATTCCATTCTATTCTATTCTGGACTCAGTTCATTATCCTTCTGCAGAATCTGTCCAAGTTGTTTGCATCAACTACTAGTTGTCTATATGATTGTATATCATAATCTGGACAATAGACATTATTTATCCACTTGGTTTTTCCCATGTGGATAGTTACACCATATAGATATCACTTAGGAGCGTTTACAATATTCCAAAGCTTTGTGTAATTGGCTCAGTATCAGTCATCAACAGGAGCATATGGAGGAGTTGGCCTTCTATAGCAGAGGTTCTTAACATTTTTCATATCATCACCCCCTTTAGAAGTCTGATGAAGCCTATGGACTCTTCTCAAAATAATTTTTAAAACAAACACAACACAAAAGATCACCAAGGAAACCAATTACATTTAAATACTGTTATGAATATATTTTTTGTAAAAGTTCATAGACCTTAGGTTAAGAACCTTTGATCTATAGGAACTCTTTCATTTGAATTCAGTGCTGGACATTCTCCATGACAATGTTTAACCCCTTTGGCAAGCATAATTCATTGTGTTTTATGTTTCATTTGATATTAATAATCTTAGGATCAAAATTATCTTAGTTGCTATGTCTTTAAAGGAGTCCTATATGAGCATAACACATACATAGAAGACACTTCATTAGAAGATAGTTGAAATTAATGTTTTTTTCCTTTACAAATCAAATACTTTTCCAAAAGCAAATTCTTTTAAAAAATTATTTACAAGCAATAAGCACAGAGGGATCTTGAGTTTGCTACACCTTTCAGTCAACCGTATGATTATATAGATGCGGTTGGTTCCTGAATACTGTTTGTAAAAGCCTTCCTCTTCCATTTTCCTACTTTTATCAAGAAGACTTTAAATACCTGTGTTGCTTATTCTATGAACATTTTACACAGATGGGAAAGCAGGCATATAGGTTAGTAGTTTTGATATTTTATCTATGCCTTTTTGTGGTATTATTATAGAATTTCATCAATTTTTATAAGTTTCTACAGCATCACATGGTATAAAAAGATTGTTGAGAGTTGGCATGGAAGAGAACAGAAGTCATGTTGTATGTATGAATATGAAGTATGAGAATAAAACCAGCAGGGATCATCAATTAGTAGTAAGCCAATGCAAATCCTTTCCAACATACACAACTTGCGATGTATATTATGAAAATCTTAATGCAGTTTTAATGTCTAATAGCCTTTTAGACTTTAAAAGCTATTATGGCTTATAACTATTAAGATCTAAATAGTAATCTATTAAAAAAGCTTAAAGTTATTTAATCTATTAAAACTTAAAACTGAGCTAAGACTTTAAGGACACTCTGTATATCTCTTCTACTCCAGTTCATCTTCCACTCATGTCCAGGTATGACCATATAGCCTCCCCTCCTCCAAACTCAGTAAATTCCAGTGGCTCAGCATTATTTCCAGAACCAAATACAAGTTCATTTGGCTTTTAAAAGCCGTCACCACCTACCTTTCCAGCCTTCTTCTTACTTTTCCTACCCTCTTAATACTCTATGATACAGTTCTCACTATTCTCCACTGCCTCCCACCACTTTGATTGACGAATTGACCTTAGACATGAAACTGGCTCTCTGGGCCTCAGTGCTCTCATCTATAGAATAAGGAGATCAGAGCAGTTGGCTTCTAGGTCCCAATTTTAATTCTACAATCTTATGATTTAACATTCTTGGTCTCAATTTCCTTATCTGTAAAACTGGGAGTCAGAGCAGGGAGGCTCTCTCTCGTGCATACTGTCTCTGGATAGTAAAAGAGGTGTACATCTACATATAGTATTTGTGTAGAAATATACATCTCCACCTTGATCTGTATAGGTATCTATCTATATGCAATAAGAATGACTCACAATTTATTTAATACTATAAGACTTGCCAGGTAATTGTCTCACACCAACCCTGTACAATAGGAAGCATGAATATTGTTATCTTTTAAAGTTGAAAAAACTGAGGTTTAGAGTGGTTAATTGATGCATTAGGGCCAGGACTCTTGACTCCCAGAATGCTCCTTCCATTATACCGTGCTGCTAAATATACATTTGTTCCCAAATAGTTGCCTTTAGTATCTAAGTTACTTTGGTTCCTTGCCTAGCCAATAGACAAGGTTCACTGGGCTGTTTTTGTAAAGGCTGGCTTCCCTGAGCTTATTAGCATACAATGACAATTATTAGAAGGAGGCAATGCCACAGCAATGGAGAAGAAAACAAAACAAAACCCACCTACACAGATTTCTCACAGTGGCTATGGCAGTGACTCATTTGAGATGTATTAAATATGGTGGGCGGGTCCTTTACTTTGTGTTCAATTGTTCAAAGTGGTTTTTATTTGTTGTCGTTGTTGGTTTTTGGTTTTTGGTTCTCTCTAATGCTGTCTTGGTGTTTTGATACAATCAGAGAAAAACTCCTGGGTCCCAATCATGAGACACAGCTGTGTGACCTCACCTACCTTGGGTTCTTATAGCCCTGGAAGAAGTCTGGAATCTATCTGAATTGAGGAGGAGAAGCTAGGGGCTATAAAGGGGATGATAGAGAAAGGCTGCAGTCCAGCTGGTTTGCAAGCAACCACAGTAATGAGAAAACAGAAGGATGTAAGCAACATCTCTTAGGCTTAGCAACCAGAGCAGCCTGGAGGCCTAGGTATTCAGGAATGCAGATTTGGCTATAGAGAACCATAATTCTAGAAGGAATTATTAGGAAGCTCTCTACTCCTTCCCTCTCCCAGTTTTACAGATAAGGAAACCGAGACCAAGAAAGTTAAATCATAGGATCATAGATTTAGAATTGGGACACGGACGCCATCTACTCCAATTCTCTTATTCTATAGATGACAGCACTGAGGCCCAGAGAGCCAAAGTTTCATGTCTAAGGTCGGTCAGTCAGTCAATCAAATATTTATAAAGTACCTACTATGTGTACTTTGGCTGGGCTGGAGATATAAGTACAAAGAATGAGATAATTCCTAAATGCAGTGAGCTTATATCCTAAAGGTCACACAGTAAATAGCAGAGCCACAATTCAAACCCAAGACCTCTGATTCTGACATTTTTAAGGGCACATAACAAGTTTATAGAGGGACCAATACTAGCACTCAGGACTCCAGGATCCCAGTCCATAATAACACACTTTTCCTGCTTGGCCCAGAGATCCTTTTTTTTTTTCTTTTAAGGCTCTGGCCCAAATTTCCCTCCAATTGTAAATATGTACTTTGTATGCAAATCTAAGTTGTCAAATTCATTTCCCTGAAACTCTGCAGCCAAATACACTTTCAGAGTAGGATTAAATCAGGAGCTCAGAGATGAGGGTAAGAGAAAATAATCTTTCAAGGAAGCCTACTTCTAAGGTATAAAGCAGCGATATATAGTCCCTTGAGCAGTGCCAGGGTCTGTGGAAGAAGAGGACTGGAAATACATGCAGATCCACTGGTTTGCTATAGGCTACTGTAAGGCACAGCCCTGGCCTTCCAAAAGTCAGTGAGATAAGCTAGCTTCTTGTGTTTCTGCTATCCCAACTCTCACCAACCCACAGAAAGCTTCTTTCCTCAAATACTCAGCATCTTCAGCATCCTGCTCCCAGGGACTAAGAAGTCCAAGATACATTTGGCAATCCTTGGCATTACTTGAGGTTCCCATGATGATGCTATTCTGTGATCAAACTGTAGGATTTGGCAGATAAATTAATGTAACAGGATGTGAAGCAATGTAGTGTGTCACCATAGGGCCCCATGACACAGATATCTGGAACTCAGCGAGACTTAGTTTAAAGTGAATGTAAAGGAGAGAGGAGAGAGGAGAGAAGGGAGAGAGAAGAGGGGAGAACGGAGAAGGGCGAGGGAAGAAGGAAGAGGGGAAAGAGGAAAAGGGAGTAGGGAAGAGAGGAGAGGAGAGAGGGGAGAGGGGAGAGGCAAGAGGGGAAAGAGAAGAAGGGAGAAGGGAGTAGGGGAGAGCAGAGGGGAGAGAGGGGAAAGGATATAGGAAAGAGTAGAGAGGGGCGAGAAGAGGAATAACTTCATATCTAGGCTTGGCATTCCAACTATTGACTATAGCTTTGCTCTCAGGGTCACTGGGGATTAAGAAAGTTGTAGAAACACTTCAGGATTTAGGCAGAGCCTCCCGTCTCCTCTGAAAATACATACTAAGGCTACGTAGTAGAACCCAGAAAACTTTTTTTTTGATGTGGAGGGTGGGGAGGGATTTATTTCAGTATTATTGATTCGCCATCTTAGACATTAATAATGGTTCAAACAGCCATTGATGACAACAAGTTGTGAAAAGGGGAAGAACCCTGCTCGAAAGGGTTCAACTTTGCTATTAACAAAAGAAAAAGACTGAGATCTGCTCTTCAATTTATGGTCTCAGAGAGTTACCTGGAGTGCACTGAGAGAGGTTAAGGTTGACTTAAGGGTCATACATACGGTCAGTATGTATCATAGGCTGTTCTTTAACCCAATCAGGTTTTCTTGACTCCAAGGTCAGTAATCTATCTGATACCTTGAAAACTTAAGATGTCAAATTCTTCTATCATTTCTCTTCAGGGGGTGATGCTTAGCCCTGGGAATATTTTGTTTTTAGTGTTGGCTTCTGGCATCTAATTGGAAACTACAGTTAAGAGCAGTCTGTGTAAGCTTCCTTTCACTGGTGACATGCAAGGGCCATTCAAAGTGTGTTTAAGACATTTTAGGGGCTGCTGCACCTCTCAGAAAGACCCTCAGATGTTCTGCAGAAATAAGGTGCTACGAAAACATTGTGTAATTCCGAAACCCCAAATATCAGATCAGAAAAAAACCCAACACTCTAATGTTCAAGTCTTTTTACATGAAGGATGTTTAAATTTTCAGCAAAATTGTGTCATTTATAATTTACCATGTCATCTACATTTATTAAAAATTAATACTATAGCTATTCTTCTGTTCAGAGAACTTGTAAATGTATCATTTGTCTCTCTCTTTTTAAATTGAGGCCATCTGTTTTAGTTGTCTCTCCTTCCTTCCTATACTAACCTTATGTTCACAGCCCCAGTTTACACATTCTGATGTCCCAATCCTCATCATCATATAATTGGCAGAATCCTTTCATTCTCTTGTCTATAGCCCAACCAAAGTCATCTTCAAATCCATCCTTTTTTTTAACCATTTCCGCCCCTCAAGATTTTTTTGCCCTTCTAACTTCTCTCTTGCTATTCTTTCTCTTAATTTTTCACAATGTGCTGAATTTATCCCAGGTATTGCTTATGCCTTGGTAATTCATTTTTTTTTAAGTCCTCACTTTGAAAAACATGTTCTCCTCAAAGCCTAGTTCCTTTTATCTGTCTAATGCTCCTCTGCCTTTTCTGGGGGTGTTGGGGAAGGGAAGTGGTGGTAGTGGTGGTAAATGGTGCATATGACGAAAACTTATGAAATCACTGGGATTTTTAAAAGCAGATTTGGCAGCCTTTTTGTGTTTACTTGGATTGTGAGCTATAAATTCAATCTGGAGTTCTCTCTTAAAGAAGAGGCTATTTGTTATCTGACTAAGTATGTGTCAGTGGATTTGAGACAGACAAGGTGGGTTTGGGGAGGTTTGGTTTTCAGTGAGCTATCTCATCCCATAATCATGATTTTTTAATTTGTTTTTTTTTCTCTTTAGTTTGAATTCTCCAGTTAGTTGACTTAATGTTTTTGATGTACAGAGTCATAATTAGGGAAGGCTTCTGAATGGGGCTAAGCTGTATACTTTCTAGCATACCACCAAAGACAATTCTAAAATGAGAAAACCATTTCTGAATAACTTTCAAATCCTGAGTAAGGATGCAAAGAATTACAATTTAGTCAGAATAGGGAGCTCCTTCCACCAACCCAAAAGCACCAGAATCTGTAACTTGGTAGACAAGATCTTGGATTTGCCTGAGGATCAATAAGGTTAGGACTTTGCCCCCCGGGGTCACAATCTAGCAAGTATCAGAATTTGAACTCAGAGCTTATTGATTTCAATCCCAGTATTCTTTTCACCAAGTCATGCTCACAATCCAGAGCATTCTTTGATAATTTGATTATTGGAAATGAAAATCAAAACATTACAAATTGAAGGTGTTTCCAATCCTTTATAATTCTCCTAAAACGAAACCCTTTCTGCTCATTTTAGGAGTAAGACTTAGAACTTGTACCCCAAATAAATAAATGCATCATTTATACTTGTTCTCTTAACATTGGCATTGCACAAAATGTCATTATGAGCTGCAGACTACATGTGAGTGCAGCTGTTACATGTCTAGCAACCTAATTGTCATAAATATGTATGCAGTTCCATTTTCATTCTTTGAAAATGCTGTCTTTAAAAACTATATTTTTGAAAGGTAGCCAAACCTTCATTAACTGTAATGGCCAATCCTGGTCCAAAAGAACACATAAAGAAACTCACTTCCTTCTTCTCTCTAGGAGGTAGGGAACTAAGAGTGTGGAATGTTGTGTACACTGTCAGACAATTGTGCCAATTGATTTTGCTTAACTGTTTTTCTTTGTTACAAGGGAAGGTTTGATATAAAGGGCATGTTGGGAAAGGACTGTGTTGTAAAGACAAAAGCATCAATAAAACTTTTTTAAAAATGCCAAAGATTATACTTCTCTTGTCTTTCCCAATACAAGCACAACTAGCATGCAAGGGATGGGCTATGATTTCAACCTATTGTAAAAAAGAGTTGAGTTGACAAGAAGGAAGAATTTATTTCAGCAAAAAAGCTAGAGAGGATCCCTTTTCAAACTCACCTAAAGTGAATTGGACAACTGGCAAATATAGCTATTTCAGGTCACTGTAAGCTTAATTAATAGAGTCTTTGTTACCTGTATTTATCTATCTAAGGCTAATTGTAGAATACTCTTTCTTTGAAATAGGGCGATTAAAGGAGATTGAACTTTGTTACTGCAGAGTATTTCTTAGGATGGAGTCATTAGCATCCTAAGGGGGGAACAAAAACGTTATTAGGTTATGCTCCTCCTACAATGCAAATGCTTGGCAAATTATATTTTATCATATAATTGATGAGTTCTCAATGTCTTAATTAGATGATGAATGGCAAACTTCTTATAGGAATTCTGGAGGACCCGAGGGCCTCAGTACGAATTTCCATACCACTTGGAAAAAGGGATTTAGAGCAAATTTTTGTGAACATGATGCCCAATATGGAGGTCTCAGATGTCCTTGAAATGAAATAGGAAACATTTTACAACCTTTCCACTCCTTCCAGTCAGTAGCATTCATTAGGCACAACTCACAGTCTGGGAACTGATTATATGACATGGATTAAATGAAGAATAATAATTTGAGCCACCAAGAAACAACAGGGCAAATTTAATATAAACAGGAGCTCTCTATGTAGTAACTTGACCTCAAAGTACATATGCTGAGTGAAATTATGGAGGGAGTGTGTCATGTAGACATAACAAGGGACCACACGTCCCAGACTCTCCTAAACAGCAAATCAATCATATTTATTGGGCACTAGTGATGTTTCCAGTACTGTCCTTGGTACTTCTGGGATACTATAGAAAGGGATGGTGCCTTGGACCACAAAATCTTTATGATGTAACTGGAAGACCCTGTGAAGACTTGAGGAAATAGCTAACAAATATTTGGTACCATATGAACAAATGATAGTTTGTGTAGTTCAAATTGGGAGAGCTACAAGAATCTGGATTAAGGAAGTATTATTGTGAAGTGAGTTTAGTAAGAGACTACACAGAAGAAAAGTGGTAGCTGAGCTAGACCTTAAAGAAATGGTGGGATTAGTAGATGGGAGTGAGAAAAACTTCATTTCTCCCTCCCCTGCCCCCCAATTGAATATAAGCTCCTGAAGGGCGGAAATTATTTCATTTTTGTCTTTGTATGGCTAGCAAATAGCATAGTGCCTGGCATAAATTAGATATTTAATAAATGCTTATTGAATTTTTTGAATTGAGGTCTAGTACAACTGCTAGAGAAATAGGACATAAAATTCTAAGAACACAAGGCAGATTCTACAGTAAAACAAAGAAAAGCAATTCAATAGTCTGGCATTCATGCATATACTATTCCTTTTCTCCCTTCCTTCTAATATTGACATCTCTACTCTGAAATTCATGACGTTAGATCTGATTCTGGCTGGAGGAGACTCCTTCCTTTCTGGGGAAGACTTAGGGTGTATTTTCCTTCTCCTATTTGAATACTGACCCTCCCAGAAGATGCCCAAGATGTCAGATTACTTTTGACACTATCTATGTGACCTTGGCCAAGACTTTCCCATTTCTTGGCTTTAGTTCCCTCACCTGTAAAAAGAGAGGATTGGAGTTGACCTGTAAATTTCTTTCCATCTGTAATTCTATGACCCAGTGATCCAATGATTTCACCTCTGTCTGATGGCGGGGGAAGTAACATTGTATTTTATTATGCCATTTTATCTATATGTACAAAGAGTGAAGCATCTTTAGGCAACAACCTAGGAAATTTCATTCATTTGTTTATTCATTCATGCATGCAATAAATATCTATATGCCTACTATGTACAGGGCATTGTTCAAGGCAAAAAATTTGATTAGCACAGAAAACCAATCTCTATTATTCAGATTTCCCGGTAAATTTCTTGGACTGAATTATACAGATTGTGGTCTGTCTTATCCAGTTAATTATCTTACTGTTCAGTATTTAGACTTACTGGGCTCTTTATGTTGGGGCACGCTGTGGTTAGATTCTAAGACTAGCAAAGCAGGGCCTCTGCTGTCGCAAGAGGGTTTCCCCTGCCTCTGGGATCCATTCTTTGTACCTCTGGGCAGGGCACCAGTTAGGATGTGTTCCGGGCATTCTGTAAGCTGTTTGTTTGTATTCGGTTTCCGGTGGGTTTTTAGTTTCCTTTTGGCAGCTATGGTTCATACATCCGATAATGCTTACAGCTTGTACTTTCCTCATCAGGCAGTGAATAGGTTTTTGTGATGTCTTACATTTGGCATGACAACCTTGATAAGGTAAAAGAGTTGCAAACAGAATTTAACGTAACATAGTAGGAACAGCAATTGATCCATTAGACAGGAAGAGCCATCAGGACCAGCCACGAAAGTCAAACCCTCGATTTTGAGTTGCTTAAAGCATCAGACTCTTTGCTCTTCCTGTTTACTTCAGTTTTAAAGTATGCCATTTACTTGACCTTAAGTACACTCCTTAGGCGTGCTCTGGCTGTGAGGGAGTCCAAACCGGACCAAAATAAGCATACTTGACTTTAATGAGAGCTCTGCATCATTCACAAGGGAAACACCTCCAGTCTCCAGGGCCTCCATTGTGTTTCCCCTTAAAGGCAGGTTTCAGTGGAAGTCTCTACGGGTCTTAACCCTTTCCTTCCTGCTGAAACTTAAGTAGTACATCCTAGGGCCAGGTTCAGAAGAGTTGATTCAAGGGGGCTAAGGAAGGAACTGAGACATACTGTGGCAGTATAGAAAATGAGTCAGGTTTTAAGTCCATGTTTCTGTTCTGCCACCTGCTAGCTGTTTAACATTGCCCATTCTGAATCCTCAGTCTCTTCCCCTGGGAACTGAGATATTGGACTCATAGGATTGTGGAGTTAGAACTGGAATGAACAGTGGAGGTCATCTAGTCAAGCCCCATCATTTATCAGCTGTGGAACTGAGGCCCGAGAGCCACTTGTCCAAGGTCATCCAGGTGGTAACTAGTAACAGAGACAGAATTTTACCCAAGGTCCTCTGAGTCGAAACCCAAAGCACTGTGTCTCCTCCATTGTCTTTTGCAGCTCTACCATTCTGTGGTTCTACCTATTAACATAGACATGGTTAACATGGGTAATCATTATTATCCAGTCAGTAGATGGTGCTTCCGACTACTTGCCTCTCCCCCCTGGAACAGTTAAAGCAAGAAGAGGTGTGAGAACACTGAAGCTGTTCAGTCCAATTCAACAAGAATCTACCCAGCTCCTCCTAGGTAGGGGGCCTGAAATTTGAATTACATTCATATTTTGTTTGTTTTTGCTTTTCATATACTCTTAGTTCCCATAAATAATTGAGAGTTTGAGAGTTTACTCTAATGTAGGTGTATATTGGTGAGGGGGTGGAGTGAAGGGGGACAAGAAGAATAAGAAGTAAGAAGAATAAGAAAAAAAAGACCAGAAATGAGGTAAAGTTTTTACTTTGTTTGAAAGATGAAAGAATAACAATGTAGAAACTGAAGAAAGGTGATATACTCTGAAGAGAAGGAAAAAAATTGTTTTTAATAACCCTTAGATAAAAAGGTTAAGTTGATAAGAAATAGACATAAGAGCTGAAAAATGTAAAGGGTGACAGGGAGGGGTGTTAGACTCTTAGGTCAAATGTTTATCAGCAGATCACTCAGAAGTATTTGATTAATACCTACCCACGTGCATGCTGCACTGACTTGGGCCATGAGCAATGTTGAGCTACAAAAAATTTATTGGGCATGGACAAATCAATCTGTCTCTTTAGGCCTCAGTTTCCTCATCTGTAAAATGAAAAGTTTAGACTGCTTTCTAGATGATCTTTAACAGCCCTTCCAGCACTAAATCCTGGGAAAGGAAGAAATGGGTCTTTATGAGCTTGACAAAGAAGAAAATACAAGTTTACAAGCTAAGGATAATAAGGGTGTTGATTAGGAAAGGGAGGAAAACCTGTTATTCTGCCTTTGTAAGTGAAATAACTACAAACCACCTGCATGTTTCCAGCAAGTATTAATCAGTGACTTAAAAAACCATACACAACACAACTCCATATTCTGGTTTAAAAAAAAGTAATTGGGTTCCCATTATTTTAAATTATATTGTATAGAAGAGGAATAAAAAGTCATTCCTTTCTCTTTTAAAGGAAATCTTTTTTTCTTCCCTCGTCTGCTCTCAAACTATTTACTGTAACTTTCCAGGGGCCATAGAGTTGTTTCCTATCCAGAGAGCTTAGTGGGGCTCTCTTTATCACAGTACTTGGCTCCTGACAAGCCATCGCCCTAATGGCTCCACAGATGAAATCTTTAGGTAATGGAGCCTCAGAATTCACATTTCAAGGAGACTCTTAAAAAAGACTGATCGATGTATCTACCTTCCCTATCTCAGACCCCCCCCCCCGCCCCCCCAAAACCAAGTGGGACAGATTCCCAAATGGGAAAGTGCAAATAAAGTACTTGATTGCCAATGAAATTCTTTCGTTGATTTTCGCTTGACAGGGAACTTTGGAAAAGACCGATCATTATCATCAGCAGAAGGATGGATTGTGGTAATGCCTTCAAACTTGCTGAATGCCTGATAAACGCAGACGTTAAGAAGGAAGCTATTAGCTCATGCTCCATAAGGAGAGAGAGTGGGAAGAAGGAGCGCTCTTAGGGAGACCTACTGACCTTTTGACCACAGAGCCCCAGAGACTGGCTTTTGTTTGCAATGCTAATAATCCAGATGCATGGGGCTTCTGATTGTAAGGGAGGCTTCACTCTGTTTCACCAAACCTAGCGGTGCTGAGGCCAGGCAGCATTTCCCTCTTTGGGTGGGCTGAGAGAATGATAATTCCAAGGTCTTGCTAGGCAGTCCTAGGGCAAAGAGAAGTTTACCTGGAGCCAGAGAAAGGGCCAATGGCTAAACCCAGGGGCAGGAATTGTTTGCAGTTATGTTCTGGTGTTACCTGGCTACAGGGCTGTTCCTCAGAGGTTTGGGGAGAAGGTACCCTGAGCCGAATCCTACTGTGTGGGCAATCAATGTCACGACCCTTCTGGCATTTGTATCTAGGCAAAATCAGGTTAAAATGGCCACACAAGGCAGCCTCATAGAGAAAAGTCACTGAAATCATAAAGAAGCATGAAGGGGGGGAAAGGAAATCATTTTATTTAGGACAGCTAAGTTGTATGCTCTATAGGGAGTCACGAAGACCTGAGTTCAAATCTTGCCTCAGACACTAGCTGTAAAGTCACTTAACCTCAATTTCCTCACCTATAAAATCGGGATAACAATAGTGCCTACCTCATAGGGTTGTTGTAAGGATCAATTAGTTGAGATGTATAAAGTGCTAGATGGATGACGATAGCTATAATTATTATCATCTGCTTTGCTCTCATGATAGTAGTGGAAATGGCATTAAGGTGTAATTATATGTAATGATGGACAGTGGCATTTATGCAGTTCTTTAATATTAGAAAAATGCTCTGCATGTAGTAATTTATTTGAGCTTCACAGCAACCCTTCCAGGAACTTACTATAGTTATTATTTCATTTGACAGAAAGAGAAAGCCAGGCTGAGAGAGCTTGTGGCTTGCTGATACGCATAGGCCCAGGGTCAGTAAGTATCAGAAATGGGACTTGAACCCAGGTCTTCTGACTCAAAGTTTGGAACTCTTTCTGCTATGCAAGGTTATATCTCCAAGAAGAACGTCAGTTCAATTTCAGCACTACCTGGTAGGATGGTGGTACCTCTTCCCTTGACTTCCCACCTCCCTGAGTCAAAACCCAGCAGAAGCCAACATGTGATTAACCCATGCGCCCCTAGGGATGGCTCTGCCCAAATAACCCGCCTCTTCTAGAATAATCATAAGGCTAGAACTTTTACGTTTCTATAGAGCTTCAAGGTCTACCAAACACTCTTCTCACAATAACCCTGTGAGGCAATTACTAGCAGCATCACATTTAATGTATTAGGAAACTGAGGCACATGAAACTTAGATGACTTGTCCAGGAGCACACAGCTAGGAAGTCTCTTTCCATAGGCTTGTATTCAGGTCTTGTGAGTACCAGACAAACCAATGTATCTCACAGACAGGAGACTCCACTAGTCAGGAGACAAGAGACCAAGAAAGAATACACTGGTGATAGAAAATCAGTGCCTGCAAAGGGCAGTGCAGTGAAGTTGGAAGAGCTCTAGGTTTTGGATTTATACAATATGTTTATGCTATACAATACACTATACGATGTATATTAAGCACCTGCTACCTGCCAGACAATGTGTGGAGGGCTGGGGAAACAAAGGAGCTCACAGTCAAATGGGGGAAGACAATACACAAAAGGAAGCTGAAGAGGGGCTGGCCCAGAGGTTATTCTGGGGTGGTGGTGATGGACTGTAAAATAAGCAGCGCAGCTGGTGGGAAAATGAAGAGATGGCTGAGATTTGGGGTCCTCAATCAAAGGAGACTGTAGTAGAATATTTTTTGCACCAATCTCTAGCCTGTAGATTAAATGGGTAGAAGCAACTGAGGGTACTGATGAGGTGTGAGTACCAAAGGTGAAACAATTTTCATGATAGTGAGTTTCCTGGTGATGAATTTATCCTGGGGGGAGGGGTGTTGGAGAGGATGAGGATGATGATGGAGCAGCTGGTGGCAAATGAAGAGATAGCTGGGATTTGGGGTCCTCTCTGAAGGGAGGCTCAACTTCCTAGCCTGGAAATTGGACAGACAGAAGCAACTGAAGGGACTGATGAGGTGGTGTGAGCACCAAAGTTGAAGCAATCTCTAGATAATGAATTTCCTGATGACGAACTTGGGCAGGGGGAGGGAGAAGGGATGATGATGATGATGATGATGATGATGATGATGATGATGATGATAGTGATGGTGATGATGATGATGATGGAATCAAAACCAAGCAGAGCAATGGGTGACAAATGAAAAAAAATAATTGAATCCCAGTGCTCTTATTTGCTACCCATGTAGTTTTGAGCAAATCATTTCATTTCTCATCTGTAAGCTAAGAAGATCTTTAACGCCCCTTGCAATTCTAAGTCCTCTGGTATTCTAAAGCTACTTGAATAACATCTGGTGTCTGAGACCACACGGTTTCAGCTGAGCTATTCTGATCCAACCGCAGGAGGAGGTTTGGTAACAGTGAACTTGGAGTCACCGGTCCTGAGTTCAAATGTTCCCTCTACCCACAACTCATGGCATCTTGAGCAAAGTGCTTCACCTATCTGGATCTCATCTATAAAATGAGGAGGATGGACCAGATAACCTCTAAATTTCCTTTCAACCCCCGAACTATGATCAGACCCACACTTCAGTTATATATTTCAACTCAAATATGTTTTGTAACTCCTTTCTTTTAGAAGCCTCACAATTACCTTACCTTTTTTTTAAATGCTGAAACCAGGGCTATTCTTGACATTTTATTTCTCCCATAATGCTTAATTAACATGATGTCTGAGCACATAGTAGGTGCTTCATAAATACTTGGTGGTAGACTAAAGCAGATTAAGGCAGCAAACAACATCCTGTACAAAAACAGGCAGTGGGAAGGATTTGGCTCTCAGATCCATAGTACGCTGGCCCCTGGACTAAAGCATTAAAACAAATTAGTAAGAGCCTTTGCAGATGCTGGCAAAATTCCACCATCATATTTAATTTTTGTTGGGAGAACAAAGATGAATTAGGTTAGATTCTCAACACTCTATTAGACTTAAATTATTCAGTTTTGTCTGCCATTTGGGAAAGATCAATTGGTTTAATTTTTCCCCTCTTTTCAAGGAAGAGTATGGTTAGGGGTTTCCTTTCTTGATATGCTCTTTCCGGAAATTTGGTTTCATTCCTGGAGACTACAGGCCTTGGGTCACTATTTCAGCATGTTTCCCAGAAGGGGAAGAAGCCAACCCTCAACAATTCCTCAGGCCCAGAGTAGTGAGGCAGGTGAACTGTGAACAAAGCTGCCAGGAAACCTAGCCCAGGAGCAGCAAAGTCCATGTAGTGGATATTGGACTCTGAGAGATCAGCCATGAGCCAAGCAATTCAATATTATGACATGCAGAGATGAAGTTATAATTATACTTTTAATCACAAAATGGAGTTTAATTCATGCTATAAATCACATAGCATGATATGCAAACTTCTGGCATCTTATTTTGTTTTCTTAGAGTAATTTCATAGAAGTGACTTTGAGGTGAGGAATACTTCTCTGTTGCTAGATGCTTAAAGAAAGATTAATTTATTATTTGTTACCATTATAATAAATGCATTGTATACAAACACAGCAATCACCTCTGATCCATTCATTTTTTCTGCAGCTAATTGCCACAGGTTCTATTATGGAATGAAGTGCCATCTATAATACCAACCATATTTATTAAAATATAATTACTTTAATGAAATTGTTTTGAATTATTGTATTTCCACTAAATAAGGCATTGTTAAACAAAAAAAGTTTCTTCACTAGGGTTGATTTTTCTAGCCAATTATGGAAATGGCTACAAAATGTCCAGCTTTAAATTAGGTGCCTTTCTCCTTGTGATTTCATTTCAGAGTATTCCCATTTTAAGGCCTATGTTGTTAGGTTTACTCCCTCCACCCCTTTCAGTTCTGCAATGCAAGAAGGAACTTTGATGGGGCGAGGATGCCCAAGCTGCTTTGTGGTGGGTTGAAATGAGTAGATGGCAATGGTGGAAGGTAGGCAAACCAAAAGGAATGCACCCTCTCTTGTGGTCTCTACTGGGCGCTTTCCTCAGGCCAAAGGAACCTTTTCCTTTCCCTGCCAGACTCTCTCCCCTCCCCCAATCCAAAACTGAATCCATTGCTTCTCAGGCTTCGTGACCTCATGAAGTGGGCACATTTGGGAGAAGCAGTAAACTCCTGGTCAATCTTGAGTCATTGCTTCCAGGTGGAAGGTCGGGAGGTAGAGACAAGATGGTGGAGTAAAGGCAGGGACTTGCCTGAGTTCTCCCCCAAACCTCTCCAAATCCCTTTAAATAATGACTCTAAACAAATTCTAGAGCTACAGAACCCACAAAAAGATGAAGTGAAACAATTTTCCAGCCCAATACAACTTAGAAGGTCAGCAGGAAAGGTCTGTTGCACCAGGGTGAGAGAGGAGCTCAGTCCAGCACAGATTGTACCAGCATAGACCAGGCCCAAGCAAACCCAGAGCAGGCCTCAGACCAACTGAATCGGTGGCAACAGTGGCAGTTTCCAGACCTCTCAATCCACAGATAGTAAGGGGATCAGACAACAGGTCAGAAAGAGATGTACAGGGGTCCCTTTGAAGGCACAAGTGGCAGGATTCTGCTGCATTGTCAATACTTGGATCTAGGTTGCAGTCCTGGGTCTTACTCCTAGTGTAATGAGGAGCATTAACATAGCACAGCTTGCTACTGCAGGGGAGCAGGGACCCTGGTCACAGTTCCAGGGTTGAAATGAGTGCTTATAGTTTCTCACAAACCAATGCACAATACAGGAGAGTGGTAAGTACACCTTTCACTAGATCATACGACATTGGAAGAGCCAAAAACTTTTAAGTCCCCAGAATTAGCTCTGAAAATGGCTTCACAAAAAAAACCTGAAGCTTGGGACATTACCTCCTCCACTTGGGAAGCAGAGCTCCACTTTAGCATAGAGTTTAAAAGTCAAGAAACTGGCTGGAAAATGAGCAAACAACAGAAAAATATCTGACCACAGAAAGTTAATATGGTTACAAGGAAGACAAAAATGCACACTCAGAAGACAGCAAAGTCAAAGCTCCTACATCCAAAGCCTCAAATTAAAATATGAATTGGTCTCAAGACATGGAAGAGCTCAAAAAGGATTTTTAAAATCAAGTAAAAGAGGTAGAGGAAAAATTGGGAAGAGAGATAAGAGTGATGCAAGAAAATCATGAAAAAAATCAATAATTTAGTAAAGGAGATACAAAAAATACTAATGAAAATAACACCTTAAAAAAAACAGAATAGGCCAAAAGGTAAAGGAGGCACAGAAATCAAATGATAACTCCTTAAAAAGTAGAATTGGCCAAATGGAAAAGGAGGTACAAAAGCTCACTGAAGAAAATAATTCCTTGAAAGTTAGATTTGACCAAGTGGAAGCTAATGACTTTATGAGACATCAAGAAACAATCAAACAAAATCAAAAGTATGAAAAACTATAAGACAATGTGAAATATCTCATTGGGAAAACAACTGATCTGGAAAATAGATCCAGGAGAGATAATTTGAGAATTTTTGAACTACTTGAAAGTCATGATCAAAAAGAGAATCCAGACATCATCTTTCCAGAAATTATCCAGGAAAATTTCTGTAATATTCTAGAACCAGAGGGTAAAATAGAAATTGAGAGAATCCATCAATTACCTCATGAAAGAGTTCCCCAAATGAAAACTCCCAAGGATATTATAGCCAAATTCCAGTCCTCCCAGATCAAGGAGAAAATACTGCAAGCAGCCAAAAAGAAACAATTCAGATATCATGGAGCCACAGTCAGGATAATACAAGATTTAGCAGCTTGTACATCAAAGGATTGGAGGGTATGGAATATGATATTCCAGAGTGCAAAAGAGCTAGGATTACAACCAAGAATCACTTACCCATCAAAACCGAGTATAATCCTTCGAGTGAAAAATGGACATTCATTGAAATAGGGAACGTTCCAGCATCCCTGATGAAAAGACAAGAGCTGAGTAGAAAATTTGACTTTCAAATACAAAATGCAAAGGAAACAGAAAAAGGTAGACAGGAAAGATAAATCATAAGGGATTCAATAAGATTAAGCGGTTTATATTCCTACATGGGAAAATGATATTTAGAACTCCTAAAAACTTTCTCTTTATTAGGGCAGTTAGAAGGAGTTTGCATAGGCAGAAAGCAGAGGTGTGAGTTGAATGTAATGGTATGTTTATCTAAAAAAATAAAATTAAGGGATGAAAAAGAAGAATGCACTGAGAGAAGAGGAAAAGGAGAGGTAGAATGGGATAAATTATCTGACATAGAAGAGGCCTGAAAGAGATTTTACAGTGGAGAGGGAAATTGAGGGAAGCAGGGGAGAGAGCACATGAACCTTACTCTCATTGGAATCAGCTCAAAGAGGGAATAATACATACACTCAGTTGGGTATAGAAATCTATTTTACCATACAGGAAAGTAGGAAGGGAAGGGGATAAGGCAGGGGGAGCTGATAGAAAGGAATTTGGAGGAGGTAAAAGTCAGAAGCAAAACACTTTTGAGAATGGACAGGGTAAAAGGAGAGAGAGAGAGTAGGATAAACAGGGAAAATAGGATGGAGGGAAATACGTAGTTGGTAATCATTACTGTGGGGAAAAATTTACAGCAAGTTTCTCTGACAAAGACTTCATTTCTCAAATATACAGAAAACAGAGTCAAATTTATAGAAATAAGAGCCATTCCTCAATTGATAAATGGTCAAAGGATATGAACAGGCAGTTTTGAGACAAAGTAATTAATGCTATCTGTAGTCATATGAAAAAAATGCTCTAAATCACTATTAATGAGAGAAATACAAATTAAAACAACTCTGAGCTACTACCTCATACCTGTCAGATTGGCTAATATGACAGAAAAGGAAAATGACAAATGTTGGAGAGCGTATGGGAAAATTAAAACACTAATGTACTATTGATGAAGTTGTATACTGATTCAACCATTCTGGAGAGCAATTTGGAACTATGCCCAAAGGGCAATCAAACTGTGCATACCCTTTGACCAAGCAATACTTACTAGGTCTGTATCCCAAACAGATAAAAAACAAAACAAAAATGAAAAGCACCTGTGAATACAAAAATATTTATAGCAGCTCTTTTAGTGGTGGCAAAGAATTAGAAACTGAGGGGATGTTCATCAACTGGGGAATGGATGAACAAGTTGTGTATACTTGTGATGAAATATTACTGTGCTTTGAGAAATGATGAGCAAGATGCTCTCAGAAAAACATGGAAATACTTACATGAACTGGTGCAAAGTGAAATGAGCAGAACCAGGAGAACATTGTACATAGTAACAGCAATATTGTATGATGATCTACTATGAATAACTTAGCTATTCTCAGCGATACAATGATCCAAGACAATTCTGTAGGATTTATGATTAAATGTGCTGTCCATCTCCAGAGAAAGAACTGGAAGAGCCTGAATGAAAATCAAAGTTTTTTTTTCTTTCTTTTTCTTTCTTTTCTTTCTTTTGTTCTGTTTTCTTTCACAGAATGACTTATTGGAAATGTGTTTACTATAACTACACACGTATAACTTATGTCAAATTACTTGTCTTCTCAATGTGGGAGCGGGGGAAAGGGAGAAAATTTGGAACTTAAAATTTTTTTAAAAAAAGAGCATTAAAATTATTTTTACATGTAACTGGGAAAAATAAAATATTAAATAAGATTTTTAAAAAGTAAAGGAGGTCAGAAAAGAACTTTCTTAATGCACAATATTACTTAAAAAATTATGAACAATTGGTAATGAGATGGTTCAATGGATAACCTTCTCCCCAAAACTCCCCCCACAAAATTGTATAGATTTTGCCTTCTGATTGTATAGATTTCAAGCTTATTTTGTATCATTCTTGTGCAACTCATCCATCCACATTGTGTTTACTCGTGACTAGGGGTGATCCTCTTCATCTCATGACATTGAGAGGATACCAGTGAAGCATGTAGGCCCCTCATGTCTATTACCTTGGTTAGTTACTAAAGGGTTTTTGAAGTTTGGACAAAAGTTCAAATCCATTTCTTTTTTCTTTTTTTCCTTCCTATTTGACAGCGATTTCCATTCTTTTTTTTTTAAACCAACCTTCCTACTTTTTAAAATAACTTTTTAATTAATAAAACAATCAATGTTCCATTACTATCAATCCTCCCCAACACTGAAAAAGAAAGAAAAATAAAAAACCAAACCCTTGTAATAAATGTGCATAGTGCAGCAAAACAAATTTTCTCTTTGGACACATGTCCAATGAAGATTCAGCGTTCTTAGTCAATCGCTTCTTTGTCAGGAGGAAGGTAGCAATTCATGTCCATCTAGCTTTATAAAGAAAAAGTCAAGTTGATTTCATTTCTTTTAAATTAGCTCGCTGGCCTTTTAGGATTGTGGCTTGGCTTCTGTTGGGGTCACTCATATTTCTTTGAGGCCAGAGGCAACTAAATGCATTTTAATTTACACCACTGACAGAAGGATCAGTGCCTTTAACAGATGCTCAGCTTACAAAGGCAGCAACAGAGACAATAGGAAAGGTAAAGAAATCCAAGCTGGCAGGGATCACCAACCATAAATTGATCCAAACTACAGCAGAGCAGTGAGATCATTCCAGAGTGCTCTGGAGAGATTTTGAACAGCTGTCTACACACTGCTCTCTCTTTCCTGGCCAAGTTAAGTGGAGAAAGCTTTGTTCTTAAAGAAAGATTTGCCATGCCGCACCCACAGAAGGAAGAGACTAACAGTCATTGCCAAAGATAGACCCAACTCCCAGATGGTTTTCACCCTCTTGCAGAGATCAGTGGTCAAATCATACCAGGCCCCTCTATAACCTCAGAGCTTTGCTGCCAGTCTGAGCTTTTTGTTTATGCCTGCAAATTTGCTACCTCCTAACAAAAAACTCTATCCAAATGAAAGGCAGATGGTCCAGTCCAGAGCTCCTTAAATATATCTTAGCAGCATTTCTTTTTCTAACAGAAGAGGTTGAAATCTATGCATGAGAGAATCCTCACTTGGATACTTTAAGGATTGGTGATTTCATCTATGTTGGCACTCCCTCTGTTGACACAGATTTCATCCTTTCATGGCTTGATAGGAAGATTCATGAGTTGCTGAGGTTAAAAAAGAAGAGAAAAGCACAACAACTCCATCACCTGGAAACCAGCTTTCTTAGGATCATAGAATCAGATTTAGAGCTAGAAAAGAACTTAGAACTCAAGTAGTCCAACATCCTTGTCTTATAGGTGAGGCAATGGAGGCCTAGAGAGGTTGTGACTTGCCCAAGGAAATGTAGGCAATAATGGTAAAACAAGGATGGAACTTTGACTCCAAATCCAGTTCATTTCCCATGGCATCAGGTTGCCTCTGGAGATGAGTTTCTTCTGCCTTAGCTAGGCTGCTCTTTAGACAATAGATGTAACATGGCCAGTTTAGTATTTCCTGGCAGCCAGTCAGTCAGTGAGTTGATAAGCATTGATTAAGCACTTACTATGTGGCCAGGTACTGTGCTAAATCCTGGAGATACAAATAAAGGCAAAAAAAAGAGTTCCTGCCTTCAAGGAGCATAGATTCTGATGAGAGAAACAACTTACTAATAATGAGGTACACAAAAGATATACAGAGTAGATGAGAGGTCATCTGAAATGTTAAGTAATTGCTGTTCATCCTCCATTATGAAGAGGACCAACGACATCATGGGGTGATGTCTTGACTTGGGCACGAATTATATTTAAGTGAGACAAAGTCCCCACTCTCACTCTCTCATCCAGAGTCGTCGTAGTCCAGTGGCAAGACAAAAGTCAGGATGACTGGTGATGGCCTGGGATGCAGTGGATAATCTTGGTGTCTTCCAGGTCTGAATAACCTCTACGTGCTCCACAGCATCTGCTTCAGCCACCTTCATGGAAATTGGAATAAATTGTTTTCATCCACCCATTCTGCTGGGGGAGGTCTTCACATGCTTGAGGTCGACATCTCCCTAACTCACCAACAGTTCTGAGGCCTATTGGTTACTTCCAACCCAGTTTAGCCCATCTGCCAAGATGGTTTTACCTAAATGTAGCTGCTGCACTTCCTACAGCTTCTTGGAGCCACAGGTGAGAGTTGAATGCCAGGTAGACAGTAAAGGTAGTTGAGCAGTCCTGAAAAGGTCACACCAAAGGCACTAGTCTTCCCTGAACACCACATACACCCTGGGTAAGTCATTAGTTTCTAGAGGGATGGTCTGCAGAAAGTAGGGTTTGAACTGAGTCTCAAAGGGAATACAAGGAAACTAAGAGGGTACGAGTGAGGGACGGGAGATGGGTGATGGAGTATTGTGTTAGAGCAGGGGTCTTCACCCGGGGTCTATGTTCCCCATGGGATCTAAGGATAGCTAGGGGTATCCTTAGGGATCTAAGGGACCTAAAGATTTAAGGTGGGAAGGCATGAATTTGGATGAGAAAAAAAGTACATTTTAATTTTCACAAAGTTCTAACTGAAATTTAGCATTTCCTTCAATTATTTTAAAACATTATTCTGAAAATGGGCTTTACAAGATTGTCAAAGGGCCCATGACCCCAAAAAAGTCAAGAACCCCTGTGTTAAAGGAATTGCCAGTAGACTGGTATAACTGGATCTTAGTGTGTGGAGAAGAGTAAGGCATAATAAAATTGGACGATTAGGAAGGAATCAAGCTATGAAGGACTTCAAAAGCCCCAAAGAAGACTTTTTAGATGATCCTGGCAGTAATAGGGAGCCACAGGAGCTCATTCAGCAGGGAGTGATACAGTCAAATGCTTTAGAAAAATTATTTTGGCAGCTGATTGGGGAAAGGAAAGACTTGGGACCTTCATTGGTTTTCCAATGACTCAGAGTTAGATTCTGTTCATTTACCTTGTGAATGTCATTGGGTATATTCTTTTGGTTCTGCTTATTTCATTTCCTTTGGCCTAGCTGAACAAATAATGTCCCTATGCTATTACTTCTTCACTGAGAAATTTGACCATTGACAACTTGGCCTTAACTTTCTGGGAGCTGATGAAGTCCCATTAGATGAGTCCAACTCCCTAATACATTGGGTCAGATCAGACCTGAAGGTCCAGTTCTTAGGTTATCTTTGTCCTCTGTATGTGAAATTTCCTATTGGAACCAACAGCTGCTGCGTCTTTGTTGATCAAAGATCACATGAAGGAGCAGAAACGAAGAGGCAATTTTGAAGACAGCCAGGTTCCACTTAAGGAAGTGAGTCTGTGAGCTTCAGGCCCTTGCTTCAGTGCTTTCTGGGGAATCTTGATCGTATGATACTCAATCATTTCAGCATTAGCATTGAAGGATGAAAAACAAAACAAAACAAATATAAGCTTTTAAGTCACAGGTGATTTGAGCTTACTGTGGAAATTAACACTATCTTCAGGCCAGACCAGGGACCTAAAAATAATTTTAACGAACTGTATTTCCCATTTCAAAAATCAACAACTTTGATTGCAAAGCAGCTTTCAGGGGGGAGCATGATTTTTCCTGTTGAAGAGAGAACAGGATTGGTGGGCTGCCTTTGAAATCTAGAGGAACCAAGAAAGGTCATTTTAAGGAGGTTGAACTTGAGTTGATATCTGAAGGGAGCCAGAGTGTCCAAGAGGGGAAGGTGAGGAAGGAGCTGCATCTCTCTGTGGGTAAGACTGTTGGACTTGGAGTCAGAGGAGACTCCAGTTCAAATCTTGCCCTTGCACTGTGTGATCCTGGACAAGTCTTTTAAAGCTCTTGCAGCTTTGGTTTCCTCATCTGTAAGATGGGAATAACAATGGCCCCTCATCTGGTTTTGAGAGGATCAAATGGGATAATATATGTATGGTACTTTGCAAAACTTAAAATGCTTTACAAATGCTACTATTGTTGTTATCGGCAGTGTAGCTTGTGCAAAGACACCAAGGCCAAATGAAATCCTGTCATAGGGTCTTCTTGGAGCTGCATGAGTCTGTGAATTTACCTAAATGTAACTCCATTTTATATTGAAGGAAACTGAATTTCAGAGAGGTTAGACAGAGGCTGGATTTGAACCCAGAAGTGACTCCGAATCTAGCACTCTTTCTGATGTCCCTCATACTGTGCTCAGGAAACAAGGAAGAGGAAGTCACTTGTTCTATGGTGTAAAGTGTGAGTGAAGCAGTAATATGTAATATTCTTAGGAGTTTATCGAATAAGAACGGCAATACAATTATATCTGTACTTTAGAAACATCAATTTAATAGCTCAGCAGAAGATAGACTGGAGTAGGGACAGACTTGAGTCAAGGAGACCAACCAAAAACTATTGCAATAGTCCAAGGGAGAGGTGATGAGGGCCTGCAATAGGATGATGGCAGTGTCAGAGGAGAGAAGAAGATGAGAGATGTTACAAAATTAATAGAACTTGGTGACAGACTTAATATAAGGGTTTATGAGAGAATAAAAAGCAAAGGGTGAGCCTTGTGTTGTGAGCATGGGTCCCTGAGAGGATAGTGATACTCTTTAATGATAATAGGGAAATTCAAAAGAGGGGAGGGTTTGGGGGGAAAGATAACAAGTTAAATTTTGGAAATGTTGAGTTCAGATGTCTACCAGAAATCCTGATCAATAGACAAGACCAATAAGCATTTGGAAATTCAAGTCTGGAGGTTGAGAGAGAGGTGAGGGCTAGATAAGTAGATCTGAAAATTATCAAGATATAGATGATAATTGAATTGATGGGAGATCACCAAGTGAAATAGTATAAAGGAAGAATAGAAAAGGGCCAGGTCAGAGCCCCAGAATACATTGACTATTAGTGGATATGTTCTGGGTGCAGGTCCAACAAAGGAGACTAAAAAGGAGCAGCCAGACAGGTAGGGGAAGAACCAGGGTAGAATAGTGTCACAAAAAACTTGGTAGAAGATAGTGTCAAGGAAAAGAGGGTGATTGGTATCAAAGACTACAGAGGGAGCTGGAAGTATGAGGAATGAGAAAAGGCCATTGGATTTGGTGACCAAGAGTTCATTGGTAACTTTGGAGAGAGCAATTTTATTTGAAGGATAAGATCAGGAGCTAGACTATAGAGAATTAAGAAGAAAGCAAGAGGAGAGAAATAAAGTTATCAATTATAGATATGATTTCAAGGAGTTTTATTGCAAAAAGGAGGAAAGATGTAGGATGACAATTAGTGGGATTGGACAATGACAAACAACCTGCAATGGAGACCTAGATCAATCAGTCTAAAAGCAAGGGGGGAAAAGCAGGACACAACATTATCAAGAGAACCTAGTGAAAAGAGAATACCCAGGAGGAGAAAAGTATGGTAAATATATTCAGCATAGGCCAAGTAAGTACTCCATTTTCCAATCCTGGAGGACCACATGGAAAGAAGATCTCAAGTCTGAAGATGACATTTGTGAAATTCCTAACAGTGGGCAAGGCAATAAAGTAGGACACAACAGGAAAGATTCCAGTTTGTCCTGCGAATATGCCTTTTAATAAGTTTTACTTAGTTAGCTCTTTCTCCAGAAATATTCTTTTTTTTAAATGTTCTTTTTAGTTATGAACTTAGCAATCATCAACAAACATAAACATTTCACTATACAAAGAACAGAAAAGAGGATTGTATATAAAACTATGAATTTCTGTTAACCATACTTTGTTTTATATTCATTTATTAAATTTAACAAGGTTGTAACAAAATGTCCTGTTCTTTTGTGTCACCTTCTCAATGCCTTTTTTATTTTCTGTGTATACAAGATATTTTATTGATGCTTTCTTTTTTAATATTGATATTATTACCCATTAACTCCCCTGCCATCCAAATAAAAGTTATCCCGCCTAATAAATATAGTCACATAAAACCAATCAATACTTTGACCACATCCAAAAATGTTTCTCATTCTGAGCCTCTAACCCATCAAACCTGTTTTCCTTTATATTAAAGTGGTCATCATGTAATTTTTTTCCTTTGTTCTGCTTATTTTACTTTGTATCAGTTTATACAAGTCTTCCTAAATTTGTGTAAATTGTCCACACTTGTCATTTTTAGACAGAAATGACATTCCATTATATTCACATACCACAGTTTTTTCGGCCATTCTCTAAATGATGAGTACCCAGTTTGTTATAGTTTTTGGCTATGATGAAAAGTCCTACTATGCATATTTTTGGATACATGGTTCCTTTCCCTTTGCCTTTGACAACTCTTCAATTTTTCAAATTACATGTAAAAACAATTTAACATTCATTTTTTAAAATTTTGAGTTCCAAATTCTCTCCCTCCCTTCCTCTCCTCCTCCCTCCCCAAGACAGCAAACAATTTGATATAGGTTATATATGTGACATCATGCAAAACATATTTCTATATTAGTCATGTTGTGAAAGAAAGCGCAGACTAAAAAAAAAAACCCAAGGGGAAAAAAGGTATTCTTCAATCTGCATTTAGATTCTATCGGTTCTTTCTCTGGAGATGGATAGCATTTTTCATCATGAGTCCTTGGAAACTGTCTTGCATCATTATATTGCTGAGAATATCTAAGTCATTTACAGCTGATCATCGTACAATATTGCTGTTACTGTGTACAATGTTCTCTTGCTCCTGCTCACTTCATTTTGTATCAGTTCATGTAGGTCTTTCCAGATTTTTCGTAAACCATCCTGCTTGTCATTTTTTATAGCACAAAAGTATTCCATCACAATCATATAGTGCAACTTGTCAAAGCCATTCCCCCACTGATGGGCATTGCCTTAATTTCCAGTTCTTTGCCAATGAGACAGAGAGAGAGAAGGAGAGAAAAAGAGGGAGAAAGAGAGAGAAGGGGAGAGAGAGGTCATAAATAATTTTGTTCATATAGATACTTTATACTTTATTTCTTCCTTTTTATCTCTTTGGGATGTAGACCTAGTGGTGGTACTGATGGGTCAAAGGGTATGCACGGTTTGACAACCCTTTGAACATAAATTCAAATTGCTCTGCAGAATGGTTGGATCAGTTCACAACTCCAACAGTGCTTTATCGTCAACATTTTCCCACATCCCCACCGACATTTGTCATTTTCTTTTTCTGTCATATTAACCAATATGATAGGTGTGAAATGGTACCTCAGAGTTATTTTAATTTGCATTTCTCTAATCAATAGTGATTTAGAGCATTTTTTTCATATGACTATAGATAACTTTGATTTCTTTATATGAAAACTGCCTGTTCATATCTTGTAACCAATTGAGGAATGACTCCTATTCTTATAAATTTTGCTTAGTTCTACATGGGTTTGAGAAATGAAGTCTTTATCAGAGAAAGTTGCTATAAATTTTTTTCACAGTTCTGATTACTGTGTTTTTCTCTTCATCCTATTTTCCCTGTTTATCCCTTTCCCTCTCTCACATTTACCCCTTCCCTTGTCAAAAGTGTTTTGCTTCTGACCACTACCTCCCCCAATTTTCCCTCCTGTCTATCAGCAAACCCTCCCCCCTTGTCTTATCCTATTTTCCTCCTATTTCTCTTCAGGATAAGATAGATATGTATAGTCAACTGAGTGTGTATGTCATTCCTTCTTTAAGTCAATTCCAACAGCAGTAAGGTTCAAGCACTGTCTGCCACTCCCCCTCCATCTTCCCCTGCATTCTAAAAGCTCTTTCATACCTCTTTTATATGAGATAATTTACCTCATTCTACTTCTCCCTTGCCCCTTCTCCCAGTGCATCCATTTTTCTCACTCCTTAATTTTTTTTAAAATTGTTCCATCAGTCAACTCACACCCTTGCCCTCTGACCATGTATATTCCTTCTAACTTCCCTAATAATGATAAAGTTCTTGGGAGTTACAAGTATCATCTTCACATATAAGAGTGTAAGACACCAGGAGCTGAGTGGAACAGGCTGTAGTGCCCTGAATCAGTGAGCTGTGGCAGTTACCAGACTTCTTAACCTACAAACATCAAAGACAATAGAGAAGGTTAGCAGGAAAAACTGTGGGGATGGTGTGAAAAGAGTTCCTGGTTGGCCACTGCCCCAGGGGTAGTGGAGGTGGTGCAGTTCTGAGGCTGCTTACAGACAGCTGCAGTTGCTTCTGGCCTCATTTTCACCTGGTGGAAGGAATTAAGTGGCAGATCAGAGCAGGAGTGTAGAGCCTGCTTAGATCTGAGTCACAGTCTGGGTTGGTGGTTCTTGGAGGAGGAGGATCGCTGGTGTGGCAGAGCTTGCTGTGTAGAAATAGCTCTGAAAACAACAGCACATGCCCTCAAGCTTGGGACAAAGTACTCTCTACTCTACAAGCAGTCATACCCTGACAAAAAACTCACGGGTAAAGTAGTTGGCTGGGAACATGATCAGGCAGTGAAAATGGACTCAGATTCAGACTCAGACTTTGGAATCTTTCTTTGTTGACAAAGAAGACCAAAACACAGCCAGAAGAAGTAAACAAAGTCAAAGAGCCTACAACAAAAACCTCCAAGAAAAACATGAA